>JADHKI010000016.1:0-255588 GCA_019925645.1 Graphilbum cf. rectangulosporium
TAACTGTGGCCACCCCGCCGTGCGCAACCCCCCCCCGCGCCCCAGCTGGGGGCCCCCCCCCCCCCCCCCGTTCCCCTCTAACAGCGCACAGCTCGGCCCAGCAGCAGACCCAGGACTCGTCCGACTCCAAGTACGACACAGTCATTGACAGCGGTAGGCCTCTCTGCCCCCATGACGTTGTAGCAAAGTGGAGTGCAGGAAGGCCTAGACAGATCAAGTGCCGTCACTGCCTTTTGGATTGGATGGTCTCTGCTTTTGGGTGACAGCTAGCCGCTGGACAGGGGAGTCTTGTAGTCCATTACGGACTCTTTGTGTTTCCCGTAGAGCGTAACGCTTCGACACCAATGGCAGACAGCCGCTCTCCATGGCCGCTGGAGCGCGCGGCGTTTGTGCCCAGGATCATGACGTCAAGACAGGCATGACGTCAGTGGTCACTTCCAACGACTATACGACACTTTCAACGACTATATGACAAAGGAGAGAATGTAAGAGTTCACTGGATTCTGATTTTCCTTTTCATTGACAAGAACCGGCATCATGGTCAGACAACACGGCGACGAGCACGCTATCCCGGAGGAGTTTACGCGGAACCAGTACGTTTTGCGTTGCCCGAGGCGTCTGAGCCTGAGCTGTTGGGCCTGATCGTTGAGCCTGACCGTTGAGCCTGGCCGTTGAGCCTGGCCGTTGAGCCTGGGCCGTTTGGGCCCCTCTGAGCTGCGTTGATGCTGACCTGCCAGCACCGGCGCGTGGCTGCCGACGGACCACCGCGTGCAGCACGAATGGCTGCGCCAGCACATTGCGCACCTGGACAAGACGCCGTCCAAGCCGCTGGTGCCGGCGCTGCAAGAGTTCTGCGACTTTATCGAGGGCAACCCGCGCATCTACATGTACTTTTGCGAGATGTGGACCGAGGTGCCGCGCACGCCCGTGTACCAGCGAGACCCGACGGGGCGCCGGCAGATCCGCGACTACGAGCACATGCTGCAGGTGCTGAACCACACCTTTGGCGGCGCGCCCGTGTGGACGGACGCGGCCGAGAGCGCCGGCATGGTCGGCGTGCCCATGTGTGCCATCTTTGACTATGCCATGGGGACCCCGAGGTGAGAGAGCGCGCACAGGCCAGGGCCAGATCCAGACGGGCCGGCCAGACCAGCTGACCCCGCAGCGGCCACGCGGCCTTTCTCGACCCCGACGTCAACCGCATGCTCAAAAAGGTGCTCAACGCCTGGGGCAAGGTGCTGCAGGTGAGCCCGCCCGCCCTCACGATGCCCCGCGTCCGCCGAAGGGACACTTGCTGACTAAGCAGTCGCCCGAGTCGGCCAAGGTGCTCGGCACCGACCGCGCCGGCTGGTTCGGCGAGGTGGCGTACCGCGACATTATGGCCGTGGCCAACGCGCCGCTCAAGACGGACTATGCCTTTGAGGACATGTTTGTCTGCGATCCGTCGGCCCCGCACCACGGCTTCAAGTCGTGGGACGGTGAGTGTGGCGCCGTGCTGTGGCTGATCGATGCTTGTGGCGGGATGCTTGTGGCCGTGCTGTGGCTTGGCGGTGGCTGACGTGTGCAGACTTTTTCACGCGCCGCATCCGCGACGCGGCCCGCCCGGTGGCGGCGCCGGACGACGACAGCGTGGTGGCCAACGCCTGCGAGAGCCGCACGTTCCAGGTGGCGCGCCACGCGCGCCTGCGCGACCGCTTCTGGGTCAAGGGCCAGCCCTACAGCGTGCTGGACATGTTGGCACACGACCCGCTGGCCGACGCCTTTGCCGGCGCCACCGTCTACCAGGCCTTTCTGTCGGCGCTGTCGTACCACCGCTGGCACGCGCCCGTCTCCGGCACTGTGCGGCGCGCCTTTGTGCAGGACGGCACCTACTTTAGCGAGCCGCTGTTTGAGGCCGGCGTCGTCGGCGAGGAGGGCGACCCGGGAGCGGGTCCGGGAGCGGGTCCGGAAGCGGGCTCAAAGACGGACGCCGGCGCCGAGGCCAGGCCCATTGACGTCCGGGGCATCTCCGTCGCGCAGGGCTACCTGACGGCCCTGGCCACGCGCGCCATCATCTTCATCGAGGCCGACAACGCCGACATTGGCCTGATGGCCTTTATCGGCGTCGGCATGGACGAGGTCAGCACCTGCGACATCACCGTGGCCGAGGACCAGCACGTGCGCAAGGGCGACGAGCTCGGCATGTTCCACTTTGGCGGCTCCTCGCACGTCCTGCTCTTCCGCGCCGGCGTGCCGATCGACGGCTTCCCTCGCGTGGGCGTCTCCGAGAACGTGCCCGTGCGCGGCCGCCTGGCCACGGTGGGGTGAGAAAAAGAACAAGCTGCAAAAGAAACGACAGCAAGCAGCTGCAAAACAAAACGACGCACAAAAAGATGGAGCAAAAGGAAAAAGGGAGCGGAATGCCGGAATCGGCGGGTCTGAACTGGTGCATGTACGCGAACAGACTGCAAGATTCGACGCTTTTCTCTGGCCTTCTCGCCCTCGTTACAAATCGCGCGCTGGACCGAGGCTCAAGCGCCACTAGAAGATGGCCGTCGCTGCGCTGCACGCCCACGACGATGTGCTGCTCCGAATCCCCGCAGCCACCGCTCCTAGCCCCCGCGGGCGCTGCAACCTGTCCCAATCGGGCAAGACGCCCGGCCCCGACGGCCGTCGGCGCGCACCAATTCCCCCTCCTGGACTGGAAAACCGGCAAGGACGGGGCGGAGTTGCAGTCCCGCGCGTTTGTAGTAGCGGCCCTAGCTCTGGCAAGTGGCGGTAAAAAAAGCCTTGGGAGCTCTTCCCTAGCCCGGGTTGTGACGTTGGGTGTGTGTAATCATCACGTTGTTCTCTACGTATATGTAGAAGAGTTCTGCCCACTCTGCCCATCTCGGTCCTGTCCTCTCTCTCTCTCTGGATTCCCTTCTGCCACAACCCAAACCAAAAGAAAAAAAGCCTGTCCACACCCTCTCGTCCATCACCATGTCCCAGATCACCTCTGTCGTCCTGGCCCAGCGGCCCAACGGCCCCATTGTGCCCGGCGAGACCTTTCGCGTCCAGACGGGCCCGGCCCCCGTCGAGGCCGATCTCAAGGACGGCGAGCTGCTGGTGGAGGCGCTCTACCTCAGCATCGACCCGGCCATGCGCGGCTGGCTCAACGACACGCGCTCGTACGTGCCGCCCGTGCCCATTGGCGGCATCATGCGCGGCTACGTCGCCGCCCGCGTGCTGGCCTCGCGCTCGGCCGTGGCCGTGGCCGGCGACATTGTCACCGCCATGATCGGCTGGACCGAGCGGGCCATTGTCAGCGAAAAGGGCGTCGAGAACGTGCTGCGCAGCCTGCCCGCCGACGTGGCCGCCAAGCTGGCGCCCACCGACCTGCTCGGCCCCATCGGCATGACCGGCCGCACCGCCTACTTTGGCCTCGAAAAGGTCGCCGGCGGCGTCAAGCCCACCGACACCGTTGTCGTCTCCGGCGCCGCCGGCGCCACCGGCAGCGTTGTCGGCCAGCTGGCCAAGATCCAGGGCGCCAAGCGCGTCATCGGCATTGCCGGCAGCCCCGAAAAGGTCCGCTGGCTCGTCGACGAGCTCGGCTTCGACGCCGCCCTCAACTACAAGGACCCCGACTTTGCTCAGCAGCTCCGCGACGCCACCCCCGACCTGATCGATGTCTTTTGGGACAATGGTGAGTTTTTCGTCTCTTCATCCTCTCGTTCTCTTTTCTCTTCTCTCTCTTCTCTCTTCTTTCTCTTCTCTCTTCCCTCTTCTTTCTCTTCTCCCCCCTCTCTTTTCCCTCTCTCTTCTCCCTCTCATCTCACTGACAAACAGTTGGCGGCGACATCCTCGACTTGGCCCTCGCCCGCGCCAACACCTTTGCCCGCTTCGTCATCTGCGGCGGCATCAGCCAGTACAACGCCACCGAAGTCAAGGGACCCAAGAACTTTCTCAGCGTCATTAGCAACCGTATCAAGTGCGTCTTCCCTCCCCACCCCCCCCTCGGTCGCCGTGCTTCATCTCTTCACATGCTGACTCCCCACAGGCTGCAAGGCTTCATCGTCTTCGACTATATCTCCGAGTACCCCGCCGCCACCAAGGCCCTGGCCCAGTGGCTCGCCGACGGCAAGCTCAAGGCCAAGGACTACATTGTCAAGGGCGGGCTCAAGGTGGCCGACCAGGCCCTCGCCGACCTGTTCCGCGGCTCAAATACAGGTAAGGCCGTCCGCGCTGATCCGTGTGGCGGGCATGGTGTGCTGACGCTCTCCGCCAGGCAAGCTCATTGTGGAAATCAAGAACCCGGATGAGAGCCCGCGGCTGTAGACAAGCGCGCTGGTGGACAGGGCGCTTTGCGGGCGTGATTTGAGATTCTTGTAGTTTTTAGTTAGGCAGCGCAACAGAACGTACGCAACCCATAAAACGTCCTTGTCATTCTCCCCTATTTTTTTGGGGGGGGGGGTGTCATGTCTGCTGCTGCCGGCACACCGAGGCGTGGTACCGTGCGTGGAACTTGACGTCCTTTTCGTGCAGCGGGTTGTACAGCACGTTGCACTCCCTGCACTCGCGGAACGCAGCGCCGCCGCCGCCGGCCGCGAGGCTCAGCGTCATCTGCACAGACGGGGCCGTCCGCTTGACTGCTGTTGGTGTCTCGCCGCCGGGGTGCTGCCGCCCGCTCTGCCGCTTCTTCTGCTGTAGCCGCCGCCGCAGCCGGCTGCTGCTCGCCGCCATGGTGCTGCCGCTGGTGCTGCTGCTGCTGCTGCTGCTCGCCGGGGCCGTCGCCGCTGGCGGTGGCGGCAGGGCCGAGTGTGTCGCGGCCTTGCCCGCTGCCGGCTGCAGCTGGTCCGGCCTGAGGGTCAGCCGCCGCTTGGGCCGCGGCTGAGACGCCGAGGACGGTGGTGGGGACGGCGGTCGGGACGGCGTTTGTGACGGCGTTCGTGACGGCGGTGGGGACGGCGGTGACGACGACGGCGTGGCGCGCCTGGGTGGCGCTGCTGGCTGAAAGTAGCGCAAGATGCCTGCTGCCGGGATTGCTGGCGCTGCCGGCGCTGCTGGCGCTGCTGGCGCTGCTAGCGCTGCTGGCGCTGCTGGTGCGGCCGGTGCTTCCAGGCCCAGACCCTGTGGCCTCTTCTCGTCTGCATCGGCGGCCTTGCCGGCGTCGTCCTCGGCCTCGCCGCGCGCGCTCTCCTCCGCTCTCCGTTTCGGCCGGCCTGCATCGTCAGACGGCGGCTGCTTCTGCCCGTACGTCCGGGTGATGCGCCGCCGCTTCTGCCGTGCCGCGTCCGGCTGGGAGCGGGCTGCCGCCGCCGCCGGTGAGGCCAACGGGCTGGGCGCCATCTTCGCCGTTGTCGATGCTGACGCCGGTTTCGTGGGTGAGAGGAACAAGGTGAGCGGACGTGTGCTCGGCGAGTCGGGCGTCAGGAGTCTCATGGCGGAGGGCGTCTGCGGTCACGCGCAGATGAGGGAGGAGTCGAAGAATGCAAGGTGAAAGATTGTGTGTATACATATCAGCAGTGGTGGATGTGCAGGCAGGCACTTTGCCGTATGCCCCGCATTGACGCGCCGGGACGCGTCCCGGACGCGTCGGATCACGTGACGTACGAGACGTGCCCTACACGGCAAAATGTATCTTACTTGTTGTATTGAGCTTCTAGGTACTTTTTGTTTTGCGCTTCTAGAGATCATGACGACGCTGCGCGCTCCTAGTCCGGGTTCTTTTTGCGCCGCCGCAACTCTGTCGCCTCAGAGTCCGTCGCAGTGGTGACTGCGTCGCCGACGGAAGCCACCGGGAGGACGGCGGCCTTGTCTTGGGCTCCGCCGACAACGGCCGCCTTTTCGGCTTCTCCGCTGCCGCCGGATTCTTCTTCGTTGTTGCCGGCTTCTCCCCCGCTGTCGCCGGCCTTCTTCTCGGTAATGTCGGCCTCGCCGCCGCGGTTCACCACCCACGTTCGCACGACCTGCTTGACCTCGGCGGCAGCCTGGGCCTTGTCCATTTGCCGGGCCTGGGCCAGGTGCCACACATAGCCGGCATACAGCCCGTACTCGGCCATGCCGACCAGCACGCTGCCGCCCATGGACAGGAACAGCCGCGACGGCGTCGGCCACCAGCGCGCCAGCACCCAGAGCGTGTAGGCCACGCCGCCCATGGTCAGCACAAAGTTGAGGATCAGCATGACCTGGCGGTGCACATCCTGCAGTGTGACGTCCTCGTCCTCGTCGTCGGGGCCGCCGCCGCCGTTGCCGCCGCCGCTGCCGCCGCCGCCGCCGCCCAGATCGCCGGCGCGGGTCGGGCGGTTTACGCTGGCAAACGCCGCGGCGCGTGCGTTGGTGGTGACGGCGAGCGGCTCGGGCGGGCTGACCATGCGCCGGTAGGCACGGGCCTCTTCTTCGCGACGTAGTCGGGTCATTAGGGCTTTGAATTCGGCAGACTGACAGTCAGACACCGGAGAGAGACGAGAAAAGAAGGAAAGGAGGAGAAAGAAGGATAAAAGAAGGAGAAAGGAAGGAGAAGGAGAAAAGGACAAGAACGAGAAAAACCCAAGCATACCGGTTCCGGCTTGGGCGGCGGCGGCGGCGCATAGACGGCGGCGCCGGTCAAGAGCGCCTCCAGCGTGGTCGCATCGGCAAGCGCTCTCAGCGCCGCCCAGAGCTGCAGGATCTGCCGGTGCGAAATGGGCCGCGCAACCGCCGGATCGACGAGGTCGGGTTCGCCGTCTTCCACCGTGACGGCGCTCTCTGCGCGGCCTTGCTCGGCCTGTGCCGCCGCCTGCTTTAGGCGCCCGAGCCCGTCCACAATGGACGGGGTCATTGTCAGGAGCACCATGTCTCGCCGGCAATGCGCGTTGCGCTGAAGATGAGCGAATGCAATGGCCAGAGTTGTATACAAGTGCAAAGTATCTTTCTTACAAACAGCGCAATGGGATCCACATTCCGCACGGCAGCCAATGAGCGCTGTTCCCACACTGTATATTACGTACAAGTACGTACCTGACCGCCTCGGGAAGGGCGGGAAAAACTGGCGCCCCGCCATTGGCTGGATCGGCGCGCGGATATCGCAAGTGTTGCGTTTTTGCTCTGCTCACTGTTTCGCCACATCCCAGCCACGACCACACCCTCTTTTTCTTTTTTTTTTTTTCTCGGTGCAGGTTCCTCTGCGCAGCACTCGTGTGTGTGCATTGGCTCCTCCCCCCCCCCCGCGGCGGAAGACGGGCGAGTTTTGGGAGAATCCCGAGCGGCGACACGGCGGACAGGGCAAAAAAAAAAAGAAAAGGAAAAAAAGAAAAAGAAGCCCCCCCCCCCGAGTCTTTTTCCCTCCCCCGGGACATTGCCGGCAATGTCTGTCCGTGTCTGCGGTGCGGCAGGCCCGCCACTAGCAAGGGCCGGCAGAGCGGCAGCGCCAGCTGCCCTGTGGCGGCAGCAGCAGCAGCGGCAGCAGCAGCAGCAGCAGTACGGCAGCCGCCGGGCCGGCAGCTCGGCTGCGGCGGCGGCGCTGACATCACGGCGGCGAGCTGCTGGCGGCGGCGGCGCATCATCATTATGGACACACACACGGCCTTTCCCCCCGGGGAGCCGGCGGGCGTCGTCGGCGTGGGCGGCGGCGGTGTCGGTGGCGGGCAACATTGTGTCCAACGCCATCAGCCGGGCCAAGAAGAACGACATGGCCATTGACCCGCTGCGGGCGGTGGCCAAGGAGATGAAGTTTCTGATTGGCGACGTGCGCAAGCTGCTCGGCTCGGGCCACCCGTCGCTCGACCGCGCGGCCAAGTACTACACGCAGGCCGAGGGCAAGCACATGCGGCCGCTGATTGTGCTGCTCATGTCGCGCGCCACCTTTTTGTGCCCCAAGGCGCCGGCGGCGGCGGCGACAGCGGCGGCCGTGGTGCCGCTACAGGCGTCCGGCAGCAGCGTGGACATGGCCATCTCGCCGCTCAGCGTCCTGTCCGACGTCAACCCGGCGTGGATGTCCTCGTCCTCGTCGTCGTCGTCGTCCCCTCCGTCGGCGGCCGAGGACAGCAAGGCGTCGGACATTTTGCCGTCGCAGCGGCGGCTGGCCGAGGTGACGGAGCTGATCCACACGGCGTCGCTGCTGCACGACGACGTGATTGACCACTCGGAGTCGCGGCGCGGGGCGCCGTCGGCGAACCTCGAGTTTGGCAACAAGATGGCGGTGCTGGCGGGGGATTTCCTGCTGGGGCGGGCGTCGGTGGCGCTGGCGCGGCTGCGCAACGCCGAGGTGGTGGAGCTGCTGGCGACGGTGATTGCCAACCTGGTCGAGGGCGAGTTCATGCAGCTCAAGAACACGGCCAGCGACGAGAAGCAGCCCGTCTGGAGCGAGGCCACGCTGCAGTACTACCTGCAAAAGACGTACCTCAAGACGGCCTCGCTCATCAGCAAGAGCTGCCGCGCCGCCGCCCTGCTCGGCGGCGCCGACAGCGCCACCGTCGAGGCCGCCTACGCCTACGGCAAGAACCTCGGCCTCGCCTTCCAGCTCGTCGACGACATGCTCGACTACACCCAGTCCGCCAAGCAGCTCGGCAAGCCCGTCGGCGCCGACCTCGAGCTCGGCCTCGCCACCGCGCCCCTGCTCTTTGCCTGGCGCGACCGCCCGGAGCTCGGCACCCTCGTCGGCCGCAAGTTCAGCCAGCCGGGCGACGTTGAGAGGGTACGTCTGCATATTTTCCCCATCTTTGCTTCTTCTCTTGCTTCTTTGCTTCTTCTCTTGCTTCTGTGCTTCTTCTTTGCTAACCAACAGGCACGCGAGATCGTGCTGTCGTCGGACGGCGTCGAGCAGACCCGGGCCCTGGCCCAGGACTACTCGGAGCAGGCCATTGCCGCCATCAGCGGCTTCCCCGACAGCGAGGCCAAGGACGGCCTGATTGAGATGGCTCACAAGACGCTGCGGCGGCAAAAGTAGGGCTGGTCGGGGGGAACCCAAGTCCAAGGAACCCAAGGAACTCAACTCAGGAACCAAATCAAACATTTGTCAGACACGTGTCGACACGTGTCGACACGCGTCGAACACGCGTCGAAGAATTGTACGACTATGGCAGCCCGGTACACATCTACTCTTCTCATAGTGGCAGAGCAAAGCATGGGCGGCGCTTTAGATTTTGGGGCGGTGGCGGGCTCAGAGACTTTTGCTGGGAGAAAAAGACTTCATCCCTTACGTTTTTGGTGGGGAACTCGGCAGCGGAGGGACAAAAGAGAAGAAGCTGGACAGGGCAACTTGGGTATGCAGTCTACACGGATAGCACATTCTACTCGAATTGAATGGAGAAGGAACCTGGACTTGACACACAAGGATCTGTTTGAGCAGGCGAGGCATTATTTCTTCCGTTGGCGCAGCTCATGTCCAAGTTCTGCTGAACACAGCAAATAATGCCTCGCCTGCTCAAAGGTCATTACTCGATAAAATCAAAGGCATGTGGGCAAAAAAGGCCGTTTTCAGCGCTAGCGAACCCTGCCACGAGGACCGGCGACCTCCTAGCGTGGCTTCTGCGCGGTTTGCCTTTTTTTTTTTTTCTTTTTTTTCTCATTTTCTCCTTTTTGGCGTTCCGCCTGGCTGTCGTCGAGCAGGCCGGCTGCCTCTGCCGCGCCGGTGTCTGCCAGTGCTCGGCCGCAGGGCCCTCGGCCCGGGCGTGCTGTCGCAGGTGCTGCCGACCCAAGATACATGTGCGAGATGGATGTGTGTGCGTGTGAGAATGAGCCTCGCTGCGAGCGCTCGGGCAATTCCGATCGCGGGCGATCGCACAGCGCCGTCTGTGCTTTTTTGGCCTTTTCGGCGCAGGGGCCCCACCCGCTGTTGGCCGGTAAGGAGGAGCCAGGGGCCACGCCCCGCTGTAATGGGCCGCTTTGTGCGCGTTGTTTTGCCTCTGGCCGGAGAATTGGCCTCGACTGATAAGAACAGCCCCAAGGGAGGACCAGCCCTCGCCACCCGCATCCGGGCGAGATAAGGAGAGGCCGCTCGTGTAAGCGACGGTCCCGCGCTTCCGAGAGGGCAAGAGGCGGCTCTGAAAAATCAAGAAGGCGGCTCTGAAATGGGGACAGTTCTGAAAATGGGGGGAGCGGCTCTGACAGTCGGAGAGAAGCCGGAGAGAAGCGGATACTACCTCAGGCAGTAGAGGAAGCAAGCCCGCTCTACCCGGCCCATAACGTAAGAAACAGCGGTGGAGGCGCGAGGCCGTTAGTAGCATCGTGACGGTCTGCTCTTACTCGATAGATATTCCGGCCTGGCGTGCGCCTTCCTTAAATCGTAGCCTGCCTGCCCTTTCCCTTTTTGGCTCAGCCGGCCGGCCTTGTTCTTTTCTGTGCCTCTGCCACCTCTCTCTCCTTTTCCCTCTGCTTGCATTCTCTTTTCCTTCCCCTTCACGGCACCGTCCCGTCCGCTCTCCCCTTATCGCAGCTGTCCCACGCCGTGCCTTATCTCTCTCGCCTGGCCGCCGTATAGATAAGGTGGTGTGCCGCTGCAACCTGCTTCTCTCTTCCCCCAGATTTGCTTCCCCGGACTGGCCCTTGCCGTGCATGCTTTGCCTATTTGGTTTAAGCAAGCGTCAGCCTTAACACTCTACCTGCACTTGTACACGCCTCTTCTCCTCTTTTTCTCCTTCTCCTCTTCTCTCCTCTTCTTCTTCTTCTCTTGCCCTGTTCTCCTTCTCCTTCCCCTCTTCTCTTCTTCTCCTCTCCTCTTCTTCTTCTCCTCTCCTCTTCTTCTTCTCCTCTCTTCTCTTCTTCTCCTCTCCTCTCCTCTTCTTCTCCTCTCCTCTTCTCTGCTTCTCCTCTCCTCTCCTCTTCTCTTCTTCTCCTCTTTTTGCCTCTTCTTCTCCCCTTCTCCCCTCCTCTTCTTCTCCTCTCTCCTATTCTTCTCCTCCCCTCTCCTCTTCTTCTCCACCCAGCATGGCTTCTGTGGCCGCGAGCCCGGCCCAGCCGCAGCTCCTCGTCCTCGTCTCCACGCGGGCTGTCCTGACCGGTCCCGACGACGCGCTGTTCCTGTCGCCGGCGACCATCTGCATCTCGCCGGTGACGGGCAAGATCGTGTCGGTCGACACGCACGTGCAGCCGCCGTCGGCCTTTCCGGCGGCCAGCACGCAGTATGTCGACTACTCGCCGCACGTGCTGCTGCCGGGCCTTGTCGACGCCCACGTGCACCTCAACGAGCCCGGCCGCACCGAGTGGGAGGGCTTCCACACCGGCACGCGCGCCGCCGCCGCCGGCGGCGTCACCACCGTCATCGACATGCCGCTCAACGCCATCCCGCCCACCACGACCGTGGCCGGCTTCGAGGCCAAGCTGGCGGCCGCCCGCGGCCAGTGCTGGGTCGACGTCGGCTTCTATGGCGGCGTGGTGCCGGGCAATGCCGACCAGCTGCAGCCGCTGGTCGAGTGCGGCGTGCGCGGCTTCAAGGGCTTCCTGATCGACTCGGGCGTCGACGAGTTCCCGGCCGTGTCCTCCGGCGACATTGCGCGCGCCATGGCCGCCCTGCGCGGTACCGACACCACGCTCATGTTCCACGCCGAGATGATCCCGCCCATTGCCGACTCCGTCGGCGACGCCGTGCTGCACTCGCAGCCGCCGCTCGCCCCGCACGGCCAGCTCGACACCTACCACACCTTTCTCGCCAGCCGGCCCCCCGTCTTCGAGACCTGCGCCCTCGAGGAGATCCTCTCGCTCGCGCCGCTGGCCCCCCGCCTGCACCTGCACATTGTCCACCTGTCCGCCACCGAGTGCATCCCCATCCTGCGCGCCGCCCGCCAACGCGGCGTCCGCATCACCGCCGAGACCTGCTTCCACTACCTCGCCCTGGCCGCCGACGACGTCGCCGATGGCGACACCCGCCACAAGTGCTGTCCGCCCATCCGCAACCGCATCAACCAGGACGGCCTGTGGGCCGAGCTCGCCCGCCCCGACAGCGTCATCCGCACCATCGTCTCCGACCACTCGCCCTGCACCCCCGAGCTCAAGCTGCTGCCCAGCCACCTGGCTGCGCCCCCTGCTGCTGCTGCTGCCGCCGCCGCTGCCGCCACCGACATGCACCACTCCGACTCGGGCATCGACATGACGTTGCCCCACGAGGAAACGCCCAACAAGACCGCAGCCACCTCGGCCACGTCTGAATCCCAGCCGACTTCGGCCCAGCCGCAAGGCGACTTCTTCGCCGCCTGGGGCGGCATCTCGTCCGTCGGCCTTGGCCTGCCCATCATCCACTCAGCCGCGCATGCACGCCAGGCACTGGTACACGCCGGCGGCGACGGCGGCGCCGCCGCCGCCGCCGCCTCTGCTGTGCCGTCCATTGTCGACATTGTGCGCCTGTGCAGTCAGGCGACGGCCAAGCAGGTCGGCCTGGAGCACCGCAAGGGCGGCCTGCGCGCCGGCCTCGACGCCGACGTGTGCGTCTTTGACGACGCCGACACCTGGACGCTCCACGCCGCCGACATGCGCTGGAAGAACCGCTGCTCTCCTTGGGAGGGCCACACCTTCCAGGGCCGCGTGCGCGCCACCTGGCTGCGTGGCCAGCCTGTGTACGCCCTGGGCGCGCCCAACGCCGGCTTCGTCGCCGGCCGCCCCGTCGGCGAGCCCATTACCGAGAAGCGCGGCCCGCCTTTGACGCCTCTGACAGCTGGACCGGTCAGCACGGCCTGACCGCGTGGATGAACTGGATTTGTGTGCAAATTTATGATATGACTGGATAGAAGCGGGAACTGTTGGTTGTTATTTTGATGTCTCCGTTAGTGGATATGCGTATGAGACCCCATGGCCAAACGATGCTTGATGCTGAACTCAAACGTCACCGAGTAATTTTGCACGAGTAAAGACCGCTTGACACAAGTTTGTTTAAACGTAAGTTTAGAATCTCGCCATCTCTTGTAAAGACAAAAAAAAAAAAAAAAAAAACTCCTCTCCCTGGCGAGCCGATGCTGTCGTGTGTATCATCTGTTATTCCGTAACCGTCTTGTTACGTAGCTGGGCTGTAAATGCCATGGCAAGATACATACCGTCATAAAAGTCCCAAAAAAAGGCGAGTACAAGATACAAAAAAATACAAATCGATGCAAAACAAGAGCGGTGCTTGAATCAAACAAAAAAGACGACTGTATCACATCACAGAGGGGTATATCGAGACAAAATAGAAAAAAAAAAGGGGAAAAGATGCAGGGGAAAAGTTGCGGCAACTAGAAGAGATTTTCGATGCCGAGCCCATGGGCGACAGCTTGCCAGTCCCAGGCTTTCAGGTAGGCGCCCGCGTTCATGAGCCGCCACACCTGCTTCAGCAGCGTCTGAGCTTGCAGAGCGTTGCGCAGCCCGTTGTAGCCGTGCATGGCACGGAGGGTCCGGCAGACGCGTTCCTGCTCGGACGGCGCATAGCACGCCATGCCGATAATGACCGCCGGGATCAGCAAAAGAGACTGGACCGGGTCGTTGCCGCTAAACGACTCGAGCACCGTCAGCGCCTGTTCCACCGCCATGGTGACGCCGGGCTCGTGGTTGGCCGGCCGCCGTATCGGCGGCGGTGACGCCGAAGACGCGCAGAGGCCATCGCCTCCGTCACCGTCGCCGTCTTCCTCCCGTGGCCTGCCAAAGAGGCGGGAGCCGTTTGTCATCTTGGGGTTGGCGATAGAGTGTCGTCGAGCATTGGCGCGGCCGTCCTCCTCGGCAAACATGGCCTCGAGCCTGGGCGACGGCGACGACGCACAGCTCGTAGTGGCCGACCGTGGCGACGCGTCAGTGACGGCAGCAGCAGCAGCAGCAGCAGCAGCAGCAGGAGCAGCACCAGCACCGGCACCAGCACCGGCACCAGCACCGGCACCAACACCAGCACCAGCACCAGCAGCCGATGGCGAGCTGCACGGCCAGGGGAACGAGGAACCGGACGGTGAGGCGGACGGCGGACAAATGGTCGTTTTGAGGTACAGCCATGCCGTCTGCTTGTACAGGAGCGTGACGCTGGCGCGGCTGTCGCCCTCCGGCCAGCGGGGGGCCCACTCGAAAATGTCGCTCTCAATGTCCGAGGCCTGGTACAGGCTCTCATAGTCCACCCGCGGGTCCATGTTGTTGTAGATTCTGCCGCGGATGCGGTGGCGCAAGCTGGTCGTCCGGGCCATGAGGTGGAGCAGGCCGTCGGCCACGCCGAGAAGGCGCGGCGTACGGATGGGTGCGGGCAGCGGCCAGTGCTCCGAGGTGAAGCTGGAGATGGTACGCTCGGCCAGGCGCTGCGGGCAAAAGAGCAGGTCGTCGGCCAGGATGTGGTAGTAGAAGAACTCGACGACAAAGGAGTAAAAGGCGGCGTCCTGGGGCGGCGAGTTCTTGATGAGGAACAAAAAGGCATTGTAATGCGAAGTGTTGGCGCCGCCGAGGGCGCCGACGGCAATGGACTCCAGCACAAGACACATGATCTGGCCGTAGTGCGCGGCCAGAGAGTCGTTGGGGTTGCGGTCGTCGTTACGGATAATGTCCATGCCGCGGTACAGGCTCTTAAAGGCCCGGTTGGCGTGAAACTCGCCACGGCGCTGCAGCGAGTCCATGGTGACCTTGCTCGACTTGCGCAGGATCCGCTCGCCGTACGGGGTGGAAAAGTCAAGGTGCCGTCGCGAGAGCGACAGGATCGAGTGCATCAGGCCCTGGTGCCTCGTGGCCAGCGGCACCAGCATGTCCTGAAAGGCGTTTGGGGTGTACCCGCCCCCCTCCACGGCCAGGACGGCGCAGAGGTTGTCGTTGTAGTGTTTCCAGAAGACGCGGTCCTCGGCCGTCTCCAGCCCGACGAAGATGGGTTGCATGGTGATGACTGGCAGGCCTTGGTTCTTGAGCAGCTCTGCAGAGGCAAAGTAAGCCCCATGTCTGGTTGAGGGAGTGTCTGCAAGGAACCTTTCTTCTTACCTTGCTCGGCTCTCTCTTTGCCGCTTTTCCAGACTTGCTTCTCAGGATATCCCTCGCACACAACGGCATTCTTCTCACAATTCATGCCTAGTCCGCACAAGGCAGTCAGCAAGAGAAAGGAAAAAGGGGCTCCTCGCGGGCGTTTTTTTGATTTTTTTTTGATTTTTGTACTTACACTTGGGCTTCGCCTCGTCGCACTTCTTCTTGCGCTTCCGGCAGGTTACGCAGCCGGTCTTGGAACGGCCCTTGGTGATCTTGGAAGAAACATGCGGCGGTGGCGGGATCGCGCATGGCTTGCGCGGCCGCCCACGGGCACGCTTTGTCCCGGCGGCGGCGGTGGCGGCCCCGGCCTCGGCGGCCACGCCGTGCAGGAACAAGTCTGGCGGCGGTGGCGGCGGAGGCGGCGGCGGCGGTGGTGGTGCTGGCTGCACGTCATCCAGACAGAGGCTGTCATTCTCGACCAGCTCGAGCTTTGGCACGGCCATTTTCCCGCCGGCATACTGCTCCCAGTCCATCAGACCATCGTGTTCGTGGGCCGAGTCCTGGGCCGTGGTCCCGTCAAAGAGCATCTGGCTCTCGGAAGCACTGGCCGAACCGGCATGCGAAGACGGCGATGTCGAGTGGTCCAAGGCGGGAGATTGCGACGAGTTGAGGGTATCCCGCGTAGACGTACAGGACATGCTGCTTGAAGCGGTCGCGGGCCAGACATCCACGTCGACCAGATCTGCAGCAGCAGCAGCAGCAGCAGCAGCAGCGCTGTCTATACCGGCCCGCATGAGCGACAGCCCAGTGACTGACAGCTGCGTCGCCGTGCCCACCACAGGGCCAGAGGCCAGGATGAGAGTCTGGGATGCCGGCAAATCTGGCTCATGAGGGCAGGCATGGCCGGCCAGATTCGTCTCCAGAGTAGCGATTGCATTCCCGGCCGCCCCCGAGGAAGAATGCCGATCCATGGCTTTGCCAACCAGGGCCCTTTATCCCCGAGAGATGGAGCGAGGAGTGACGGCGGCGGGAGGGAGGGGGAGTTTTGGAACGAACACGTGCCCTGGAGAGAGTGCAGAATTGCAACAATATAGCGAGAGAGATGTGGTAGGACAAGGAAGAGAGGGCGACAGGGTGTAGAGATCACGAGGCGGGATTATGAGGCTAAATCAGACGCCCTGACAAGACCGGCTCATTGGGAGCGCAGAACGGACCAGTACAGCGGGAGATATGGGGGGGGAGGCCAAGATGTTGTGCCACGCGAAGAGGGCGACAGTGATTGGAGTGCAGGCTGTGGCCAGAGGCGAGACCGGGCGGCGGCGGTGTCAGCTGTATGTATATATGTATGTATGTATGTATGCATATGCGAGAAACTCGGCAAGGCTTCGGCAGGAGGGAGGCAGGCTCGACGACGTCCGAAAGCGGCGCGACGGGGAAGGACTCGAAAAAAGAAAAAGTATAAAAAAAAAAAGAGGCAAAAAAAAAAGGCGGAAAGCAAGGAGACTGGGCCGCCGCCGCCACGAACTCGGGAAAGCCACCCCGGCTGAGACAAAAAAAGAGAGACTTTTTTGTCTGGGCCGCTCACGGTCCCGAGCGGACAGCGCAATAGACACGGCCCGAGAGGAGGGAAAAGCGCACACGAGAGCGAGAGAGAGAGAGAGAGAGAGAGCGAGAGCGAGAGAGAGAGAGGGCAGAGATTAGGCGCTCGTGGCATCCACAGTGACGTCCTAAGCTGGCGGGCGGCCCACAACGACGGCGCTAGCATCGTACTCCTCCGTCCTCTCCGTACCCCGTAGAAAGAGAGAGAGCGCACGAGCGCGGAATTGCACCCAACGGGGCAAGAGGGCTCTGAGGTAACAGTGGTCAGGTTCACCACATCTTCACAGGGTGGAGAGAGAGAGAGAGAGAGGCTTACCTTCTAGGGCTAGGACGCTGCAGTGGAGACCCGGATGGGTGGTGTGGGTGGGGGCTGGGCAATGGGACTGTGCTGAGAGGAGAGAGAGAGAGGGGCATGGATGGGAATGAGAATGCGACGAGAGAGCACGGCATTCGCGCCGACAGAGGCGGGGTGGAGGGGGCCGTGTGCCGTGTGCGGGAGAATGTAGATGTGCGCGGCGAAGAAGAGACAAAGATGGAAGAAAGAAGCAGAAAAAGCAGAAACGGGAGTCCGGGCCAAGATGGAAGGTGGAAGGTGGTGGTGGTCCATGCTGGCGCGCGGGGGAGGAAGGAGCAAGCCAGATCGCCTGGTAACAGGCCAGGGCGTCTTTGGTACAGCAGCATGACCAGACGCCCAACGTGCATTGTTAGTGGGAAGATGTGCAACCGTGCAGGATTGGTGGGTTTGTTAAAAAAAAAAGTAAAGAAAAATTACGTATCTTCCTTCTTACACCCAAAAAAAGTAAAAGAAAAAATACGTATCTTCTTACACCCCCAAAAAGTGTGCGCTTGACACGCGTGAGCTGACGCACAGCGCCAGTGCATTTGGGTTATCTGATGGTACATAACAGGCGGCGCTATCTCATCGCACACATGTCTATACACGTATGATACGTGTGAAGCCTGTCATGTTGCGCTCTCTCTCTCTCTCTCTCTCCCAGGCCCGTGACCTTTGGAGCTTCGGCTCGCCATCATCATTAGGGTGTCCGTGGGCCGTTCCTTCCTGGTGCGGTTGTTGGCACTAATACTTGCGCTCCGTAACGAGTAGCGTCCGTCGCCAGCTAGTCTCTTATTGGTCGTAGCCGTTTCGTTCTCCCTTTTTGTTTGTCTTGTGTCTCTCGTCCTGTTCCACATGTCCTAATTTCCGCCTTCTTTCGGGCTTGACACTCCGTGCATTCAGCTCAGCTTATTTCGTTTCATTCCCCTTGGAGGACGCACATGGAAAAAGACAAGAAACATAGCAAGCCGTCCCCGCTCGCTTGCCCTTTGTGCCTTTGTGCCTCGGGGAACTAGCCAAAGCTGGAGAAAGGCCGTGGTCTGGGTGGATGTGTCTTGCGAGCCTCGGTGGAGTGTGCACAGAGAGGTGGCAGCAAATACTATGCTGATGCACAACGGCAGCACAACGCCTACACCGGGGAGCTCACGTTCCGCAAAGGGCATGTGTCGCGAGCGGTGGACGGGCCAATCAGGCAAGGCGTACGGCGATGGCCCTAGGCAACAACCCACCGATGCTGGCCTGGCCCTTCAGCCAATGCGGCCAATGCGGTAGGGCATACTGGCCACGAAACCTCGTCGTCTCTACCCGAACTAGGCGGTCAGCTGCCTCGATAGCGTCGACCTTTCTGCTGCCAAGACGTCCCCGATACGTCGTTTCTCCTAGCATGCCATGCCTTTGGGAAGCCCAACCCGTGCAGAAGGCACGGCAGAGCTCAGATTTGCTGCATGTCTTGGGGCAGCCCCCTTTTGAGCAGATCGCTGCATGTGTCTCGAGCAACAGCCCCTTTTGGGGAGGAGGAGCAGCAAGAAGCCGACGCCGCGACACGTGCATTGTGCATGTCTGAGATGAGCACTTGCCCCGCTCCAGAATCAAGATGAGCTTTTTTACATACGCCGCGCTGTACTGCCGCTGTCTCCTGCCATCTCTGATCCGAAGGAAACGGTCAAAGGACTGCCCTTTCCAAGCTGGCTTCCTCGTGTGGCTTTGGACCCCTCCAAGTGGGAGGCGGGGTGACATCACACCGCTGATTTTTTTTTTATTTTTTTTCAAAAAAATAAGAAAAAAAAACCGAAAAACACGAAAACCTGCATACGGAAATATTACCTGTAGCGCTTCCCCACCATCGCCGACCATCCCAGTTCAGCCAAAACGCCGGGGCACATGCATGAAATGCAGCCATACGCAGGGCTCCTCCCCCACTGCAAAGTCTAACCGTGTCCATGTTCCCAAGGTGGAATCATGGAGTGGGTAATTTCACCTCGCCTCCTGCCAGCTTTTGCTCCGGTACAAGTGGGAAGAGACCAGCCCAAAAAAAAAGAGTCCAGCAAGTGGGCCATGAGACCTCTCAGAGACAAACCGGTATTGTGTTCAGTATCTGGAGAAAGCAATGCCGAAGTCATCCCTTTCATCCTGCCCACTACTTCTGGAACATGGGGATCTCATCTCGGAGTTGACTTCGGAGGACGAGGCTGTTTTTCTACCTAGAGTCACCAGCCATCTTCCCTTGCAGGCCTTACATGAGCAGAGAATCGGGCTGGATCTCTAATGTCTCCGTAGCTTTCCACTTGCGGCTTCGCAGCTTCAGACAAATGTGGGCGCTCGGGTCGCCGGGTCCAAAGCGTTTGACCAAAAGAAGCACAAACCCGCTACGAGGACAAGATATAAGATAGATACATACCGTCGATACCCCACACAATTTCCGTCCTCGCTTATTTTTCGTGGAGCGGGGGGGGAGGGAGGGGAATCAGCCGATATGTCTAGGACGTGCAAGCCCGTTCCAATGACGGCGGAATCAAAGCAGGTCTGATGTTTGAATGCAACGCTGGTGGCAGCTAGCCAGCAACCCCGTCCTTGACTTGCCTTTACAATGATCTGCCGAGCCCTCGGATTGGTAACTCGCGTGGTACGTACGCCGTATGATGGGCGGGAATAAAGGGCCGTCAGTGACAAGGGGGGTCGGGCACGCTTGCGGCATTCCAGCGAGTGGCCGTTTTTGGTCGCTGCCGTCTGTAGCTCGTTTCTTATCATCTCCCTCTCGGCAACGATACTCTCAATGATTGGTGACATTGAGCCGTACAGTAGCCGGGGGATCTACGCACTTGCTTCGAAAACTCTCCCGAGCATGACTGGTCATGATAGACCCGCCGTTACGTTGCCTCTTTTTTTTCTTTGCGTCCAATGTAAGAGGTTTCTTCGCCACACGATCGGCTGGCGTACGGGTGTTCTTATCTGGTGCTGTGCCCTACCGGTGGGCATGATCCCTCTTCTTTCCGGGCAGACACACCAGCCGAGAAGATGACGTGCTTTTCTGTACGCGCAACACTCTTTCATTAGTACTGTCCCATATCGTTCTCGGAGCAGGATCCCGGCGTCCAACACATGCCTTTCATGGTTCCATGAATGGCATTCCAAACCCGATATCTCCACACAAAAGGCCGCGAAAAGGCCTGTACAGATGGGCCCCCTCACCAGGAGAAACATCTCTTCTTCCTCCGCTGCTCCCCCAAGTCCATCCAAAAAAAGATGAGCAGGACACTGTGAACTTGATTTCGGGGCCTGTAAAGAAACAACACTGGGCGAATGGGAGCGCTGTGCAGTACGAGGCTACTTTGCTGGCTGCTGATGCGCTGCCATGGCTAGCTCTTTCCACAATGAGCAACTCTTGTCTCAGTCGACACACCAAAAAAGCACTTGTCAGCTTCTCGAGACCCGGCGGCAACAGCTGAAACAGGTGGAAAGGGGGACCACGCCGGTGGCATTCGCGAACTGGTCCCCGGAAAAAGGAAAGAGAGACGGTTAAACGGCGACCATTACACCACTCGTACCCGCACAGGTCTCACCTTGACCGCCAAGTGTACAACTGCCAGCCCGGGCTGGTGCCTAGCGCTTTGGGCTGTTTCCCCTTTCGGCAAAACCCTGGCAGATGGGCACACCTATTTCAGACTGCCAAGAGTTCTTCCAGTCTCCTATGCAAAGACACAAGTCTATCAACCAGCCTGGTACTGGCGTGCACGGCAGACCAAAAGAAAACGTAATGCGAGACGAGTGAAATTGGCAAGCTGCAAGATTCTATTCGTACCCCCATGCTTCTTCCCCTGCATATATTGCCTTTCCGCGACTCCCGTGTGAGCATTCCACACAATTTCAATGTCCCCATGCCCCCCCCTGATCGAACCAATCTTTGTCTATCCGGCCCAACAAAGGATCTTGTGAAGCTTTATACAAAGGAAAGAACATTTGAAGGAAAGTAGATCAGAAAACACAACAAGGAACAAGAACAATAACGTACAAATAATACAAGAACAAACGAAAAGAAACTACAGTACAAAAACAAAATAGGAAGAAAATAGCAAAAAGAAACTACAGTATACAAACAAGATTGGAAGAAGATAACAAAAAGAAACTACAGTTTAAAAACAAGACAGGAAAAGATAACAAGAAGAACTACAGTAGAAGAACAAGATAGGAAGAAGATGTGACAAAAGAAAATGGCACTCGTCCTATCGTATCACCACCAGCCTTGAGACAACCAGCCGGATGGGTTGTCGCGTTCTCCCGGCAGCCGCTTGTAATGAGTCGGCTGAAGCGTCACTTGGCTTGTTTCTCGTCATCTGATTCCGATTCGGGCTGGGGTCGCTCGTGTGGGCTCCATCCGCGAAACCGGATCTCCGTCTTCTTGGGCTGCTCGCCGGCGCCCAGCCACGGGCTGGCCTTGCCCGGGCTAGGCAGGGCGGCCGCCAGCTCGTAGCGGCCTCCCAGGACCAGATCCTTGGCCACGAGCTCGCGCGTCCGCCCCAGGCTCTCGATATCGGAAATGCGCTGGATCGTGTCCTCCAGGTGCTGGCGGAACCCGGGTTCGCTGCAGATCTGGCGCAGGGCCTCCTGCATCGGCACCGAGGCTGCGCGCACCCGGGCGTCGCTGGTAATGGTGAACAGGTTGAGGCGGTCCAGCTCGCGCATAAAGTCGGAGCGCGTCATGATCTGCCGGGCCTCATGCAGGGCAAACGACGGCAGATCGTGGCTGCGCAGGCCCGGCGAACCCTGGGCACGGGAGGCGGCGACGGCGCCGGCGCCGGCGGTGGCGACCACAGCAGCAGCAGCAGCAGCATCAGCAGCATCAGCAGCCCCGTTCTCGGGTGGTTTGTTCTCGGGGGGCGCCTCCCCCTCCTGGTCGGCAGCCTCCTTGTCCACCAGGGCCTGCGCCAGGACCATGGCGGCGGCGGCCCACTTCTGCTGGTCCATGACATCGTCGTCCATGTCGGCGCCGAGGATCCAGCATTTGTTGAGGAACCAGGTCTTTTCGGTCTCGACAATGTCCCGGCAGGTGGCCAGCATGTCGCGGCTGCGGGCCACGCGGTTCAGAAAGGTCAGCCGGCCGCCGACGTGGTCATAGACGGCCGAGGCCAGGTCGTCACTGACGCGCTCGCCAAAGTAGCGCCGGCGGTAGCGCTGCAGCGTGCCCGTGGCCTGCTCGCGCGACAGGTCCTGCACGCTGTGCACCTCGAGGCGCGCCGCCAGCTGCTTGAGCCGCTCGTACACCCAGTAGTCGTCGCTGTTGAAGACCATGGTCACCAGGCCGGCCGCGGCCCACTGCTCCGCGCGCTGCTGCAGCAGCTCAATCAGGTCGCGCCCGTCCTCGTCGTCGCGGATCAGGTGCATCTGGTTGATGATGAGCACCAGCGGGTGGTGCGCGCCCCGGTCGTTGCGCCGCCGCAGCGCCACCTTTTCCAGCTTGTTGAGGGCGCGCTCAATGTCCAGCAGCGCCGTGCTTTCGCGCGGGCCGCGCTCGCTAAAGTAGGCGCCAATGTAGTCCTCGTTGAACTCGTAGTTGAGCGCCTTGCCCAGCCGGATCCGCACAATCTCCAGGTCCGCGTGCGCGTCAAACATGGCCACGCCCTCGCCCTCAATCTTGGCCATGGCCTCCAGCAGCATGCTGCTCTTGCCCGTGCCCTTCTCGCCCAGCAGGAGGTGGTAGTGGCCCACCGTGCGCCCTTCCACGATCGCGTCGATCGCCCCCTGCTCCGGCCGCTCGATCCAGTAGCTGTACCCGTCCGGGCCGGTGCCGTTGCCGTCGCCGCCGCTCGGCTCGTCAATGACAATGTCCACCTCACCGCCGCCCACCGGGATCTGCGCCAGGTGCGACGGGATGCCCCGGCCCACCGCCGCCAGCTCCAGCACGGGGTCGCCCGGCTCAAACGCCAGCGTCATTTTGCGCAGCACCATGTGTCGGTACAGCCGGTGATAGGTGTAGCCGGCCAAGCCAAAGCCCAGGCCCAGCATCACAATCGAGGCCAGAGACGTGCTCGCCGCCTCGACCATCTTCCACCACAGGCTGCCCGCCCCGTCGCCATCTCGGGCGCCCGACGGGTCGCCCGCCGAGCCTCTGGCCCTCCGGGAGCTCCGCCCCTCGTAGCCATGCCACTCGTCCTCTTCATGGTCGCTGTGCGTAGACCGCGACGTGGAATGCCCCTGCCGGGAAAAGAGATGCCCTGGCGCAGCCGGCCGGCCCCCCGCCCGCACAACACGCATCTTGGAGACGTGCCGCTGCTGCTGCGCCAGCGGGGCCCCTCCTCGAAACCACCCCCCCAAGTCGCTGGGTTTCTCTCCACTGCCAGGGAGACCCTGCCCGGCAAAGGAGCTGACTGGCTGGAGGTGCCGCAGATTCCTGCCGGTCCGCGCATCGCTTAGTACCCTCTTGGACCTATTGGCCAGGCCACGGGCACGGCACAAGGCTCTGCCTGTCACAGGAGTTGCCCTCAGCATGGTTTCGGAGATCACTGCCGCCATTCCATCACCCTTTCATTCATTTGCTCTTTGATCTTGCTTCCAGGTAGCTGGTGCTGTAATGGTCGGGCTTTTCAGGCCGTCAGAAGAAGCACCCTCACAGCCTGAGAAAAACCAGGTTAGGAGGGGGGGGGAAATGAGATTAACTTGCTGGCTTGATCGAAGCCTGAGAACTAAGAGGCCGCCAACAATAAAGAACACTTTGGTTGCCAAGCCCCCCTAAAAGCCTCGACGCGCGCAAGTCCCACGCGCTCACGCATGCACGTGACTGATTTGCAAAACTGCCTAATTAGGCAGTCGCATCTGAGACATCTCCAGCTGGTGCCAGCCGCCAGCCATTAACTGCACGCTGTTGGGGGGGGCTTTGGGGGAGTTCTGGTGATGGCAGAGGGCCAGATCGAGGGGATGGGCACAACGGAGTATGGCACAAAAGACTTGCTTGCCGTCTGCCAGACCAACCCCTCAATTATTTCTGGCCGCACAACTTCTTTCTTCTTGCCTTCTTTTCACCCCCAACTCTTTCATCAACTCTTTCATCAACTCTTTCAACCCTCTCTCAAAACCCTTTTCATTCAAACTCATCTTTCACAACAGACAAAGCCTTTTGGCAAACCAAATAGACTCTTTCATTCTGTTTCATTCATCCTCTCTCCTTTTCTGTTGCCATTGTCGTCGGTTCGCACCCAGAGACGATGTCGTCGTAACATCACCAGCCCAATACTGCTCTTGATATTCAGCTCAAGCTGAAACTACTCTCCGACAAAATCACACAAATTGAGCCGTTGCCATACCAATACAAGACACACGATGGAGTCTCTCTTCGGACCAAATCCCTGTAAGTAGTCTCGGACAGCGCTGTTCCCCCCCCCCCCCCTTCTCCCTCAAAACGGCCTCAACACCCCTTGCAGTTGAACTTCGACTTCTGACTCTGATTGCGACACGCGATGATCAACAGCCCGTCTTCCCTCTCCTGCCGCTCAGCTTCTTGAAGTATGGACGACGGATCCAGAGACCAAGCGGCTCGTAGAAAATCTGCTAAGCGATGAGCATCTGGGGCCCAAGACTGCCACCGACGATGCCGTCGACCACGGAAACACCCTCAAGCAGCGTCTGAAGTTTTTTGACTGCGACGTGAGCACTTTGACCGTCGTCGTAAAGGCCCTGAAGGCGCTCAAAAAATCTCTGAATGACGGCCTTGCGTCGCCTAGGTTCTCACACACTGAGGAAGTTCAAGTCCCCAGTCATGAAGACGTTCCCGTCATCCAAAAGCACCTTCTCGAGACAGTTTTTCTCACTGAGGAGTCACACGTGGCTTGGGATAGTCTGCAAGTGCTCTCGGCCATCGATACACTCACCGGTCTGGAATGCCGCAGACGCCAGGATCTCGAAACGGTTGCCGAGAAGCTTGGTATCCGTACCCCAGTGCAGTTGGACATTGCAAAGCACCGCCTCGACCCTGCCGTGGATCACATCGAGCAGTTGGTAAAGTCAAACACAGAAGCTCAGAACAGCTTCCGCATTGTTTTCCTCGGCACCAGAATTTGCGTGAGTTGCTCATACCCTTTTCGACACTCTCTTCACCCAAACATGATTCACGAGGAACTCAAAAGTGCCAGAAAGTGACACCGGAAAAGGCCGAGTGTCAAGAACTTGCATAGCTGACTTTTGCTACAGGCTCTCTGCCACCATGTCACAGACAATGTCAACGCAACATTTTTGATGCAGCTACTGAACGCACTCTTTCCCCCGTACCTCATGTCGTACCCGGTGCCGTCGATCAAAGTCAATGAAATCCGAGCTCTCCGGGAGCATCTATTTCTTGTCTTGATGCGTCTAAAGTCAGCAAACATCGGCGTGGCTATGGATGGCCTGGCTACCGACAAGGATTCTGTGCAGCGGGCATTGCTTCATCTCGTTGGAATTGATGGAAACTGGGAGGAGACCATCCGTCCAGCATTGGCCACTTACTCTGACAACGTTGAAGAATCTTGGCGTGCCTACTCCATGGTCTGCAGCACCTCACCTTCTTCCACGGCAACTGCCTCGACCAAAAACGACGAAGGGCAAGCTCTGATCGACAAGCAAGCCCAGGCCGTGCCTTTCGATAAAGGAACGCCAAACACACCTGGCAACACCCAGCCGAAGAAGATCAAGTCAATCCTCAAAAATTCCTCGTCTGCGTCCTCCCAAAATGGACTTCCCTTGGTATCACCTACCGACCTTGTGACGCATCCTCTCCTACGAGAGACGGGATATGACGAGTGTCAGCTTCCCAACGGAGGCACCCCATCCCCACCGAAGACTACAAACTGGGCCGCACCTTCGTCTGGAGAGTATTCTCCGGCATCAACATTTGCATCGACATTTGCTTCTACATCACTTCCAGCCACATCATCTCTGGGCTCGCTCAGTACTCTTGAAGCCAAAGATCAGCATGCGCTAACGGCTACCACGACTGGAAACAACTTCCAAGATGTCAACGGGATGAACATGAACGGCGCCACGAGTGATGGGGCGCAGATCGGATCCCGCATGATGGGTAGCCAGGATAATGTGGCAAGTGTTCCACAGAAAATTCATGTCCTAAAGGCGGCCAAGTCAGCGGCCATCCTCCGCAGCCAGCAGCAGCTGAAGCAGCAGAACACCCCATCTGAGCGCGCCGTGAGCTTGTTCAAGGCAAGCTGGAAATCAACCGAAGGTCTCTTTGGTAAATACAAGACACAAGAGCAGACTCAGGAAGCAGCGCCGCCTGACGTGAACGTGCCACCCGAGCCCAAAAAGCGTCGACCATCGAAAACAGTGCGCTTCTCGGATGAAGATGCACGCCTCGCAGACGGACATGAACAGGTGGAACAGAAGGCCGAGAGCGGGCCGACGGAGTCTGAGGTGCCATCACGCGAGACTACCGAAACACAAGGAGGCTATACCGTCATATCTCCCAAGTCTGCAGTGCAACCGGACCACCTTGCCGTGGAACCCTGGCAATATGTTCGAGCTTACCTGTTGGACAAGGCCCTAGCCGAACGCGAGGGTCGTGATTGCTCCTTGGCCCCGCCGCCCCCCGAGTGGCTTGCAAGCCTTGGAGGCCTTGACAAGCAAGCAACAGCCAACGCAAAGTCGCACCGAGATGTGATTGCAAAGCTGTTCGCCAGCATTGCCGCCTCCGGGTCGGGCTCGTCATCAGCGCCGGCTCCTCCGTTCAATGCCCATCACGGAGACACATACAATGTGAACGCATCGCGGCTTTTCGAACAAGAGTCTTCTCATATGAGTATGCCAATGGCAGCTGGGGCTTAGGTAGCCACAGCCACAAATGGCCAGCCATCTTCCCCAAGCATCCCGTCCCAGGATAAACAGGCGCTGCCTCTTCGCAACTGCGCATCGCCATCGGAGTCGGCCTCTGAAACAGAAAAGAAGCGCAAGCCAAATGGGAGCCCAAAGAAAGGTTCGACTTCATCCGACGAGCCCGACGCAAAGGTGAATATGTCAACCTCACCAAAGCTAGGGAAACTGGCATTCGAGATGGCCCCGTCGCCTTCCAGCAGCAACCTTGACTTCAACGAAAAGCTGTTTCAGCGCCAGTCTCTCTTGCTCGCAGCGATGCACCAAAACTCGGCATTCAAACACAAGGACAAGAAGGGCTCTGAAAACCAAGACCCGGAACCACTACAGAGTGGTCGGATTGATAACAACAATGACGGAAACGGAATTGTATACGAACAAGAAAATCCCGAGCAAAAGGAGGACTTGCCAAAGATGCCGCGGCCGCAGCCTTACATGCCTCTTTTGAAATACCTCTCGGACCAGCATGGATCCACTGCTCCCAACAATGGAATTCCCACAGAAGCTCTACCGCCTGCTATGATCCCTTCCACCTTGAATGGCCTGCATGAAAGCCTGAACCGCCCGGGGTCACGCCTTACTACCCAAAGCAAAACCCAGCGAAGCATTGTCAGCAACAGCAGCGCAGCCAGTGCCGTCAACAGCCAGGGCAGTGTGGACAGCATTTCTGGGAGGTCAGCGCTCTCTGCCTTGCAAAACCTGCGCCGCGAGACCGGCCGGTCTCATCTCCGTGCCATTACACAGCCGGCCTCCAACATTTTGGCTGCCATTGACCGAGGCTGGGGTAGGCGTGAAGTTAGCCAACCCGAAATACACGCCCTGAAGGACATCAGTTCCTCTACGGCCAGTGTTGGAACATATGAGAGCAACAAGGACAATGCTGGCGCAGTTATGGCGGACTTTGGACTACCGCAACCGCCCCCTGAGATGACGGGGGGGTATATGCTAGGGCAAGATATTTCAAAAATGGATCGCGAGAAGCGGAATGAGTGGTTTCGCGAGGAGGCAGAGAAGAAGGAACTTCGCCGTCTGGAGCAGAAGCGCCAAAAGGCCGAGCGCGAGGCGGAACTTGAGCTGGAAATGTACGAGCGCCAGATGCACCGCGACGGTCTCTCTGGTCAGGGTAAAGACCAGCAGAAGCCAGACGCCGGCAAGTCGCTTACCAAGGCATGGACATCCTTCAAGAAGGGGACGGGCCGTATGCTTCATTCCCGCAAGTCGGCCATTGGGCTTCGAGCTGCCGCCGCCGAAGGGTCCGCTACGGAGGATGAGGAACCTCACAGTGCTGCTGCAACCGACACCACCCCCGGCACTGGAAGCAGCACCAGCAGCATCCAGACCATATCAGCCGGGTCCCTTGCGAAAAAGCCAAAGACACAGGAAGAAATGTGGGAGCTGTTTTCGATCCGACCACCTCAGAGACGGCCGTCGGCCCCGGCAGCAATCATCGTGCCGGCCTTTCCCAGTCTCAGTGTAGCGCCATTCGCGCTGACAGGACCCCCGTCAGAGAGTGGTACAGAGGAAACGGCCGAAGAATGTTCCACTGTCTTTGATGCCAGCCAAGGCATGGCATTCAAAATGAAGGATGCTGGCAGCACCGAAAGCAGCATCGGCCACCACATGCAGAAGCAGTGGGGTCCACGTTCGCCGCCTCCGGACTCGCCACTGCCGCCCGTTCCTTACCCTCGCAAGCTCTCAACCTCCAAGAACGTACTGTACCAACCGGCAACGAACCATTGGGCAGTTCTGGCACAGCAGCAGGGGGGCGATGGTAGCGATGGCAGCGATGGCGGTGTGCTGGCATCCGACGACGAATTTTGCGAGGTTTCCTCGGACCTCAGCAAATTGTTCGGTATCGCCGATGTCACGCAGTCGGCGTCGCCTCGGCAGACGTCTCCTGTCCCCGAAACGGTGGCATCATCTCCCGCTTCCCACGTGGCAGTGGGCATGCCTGACAGAACCGATATCGTTTCGCTGCGTCTGGATGATATCAGATGCGGAGAGAGAGCCGCCAGCAGCATTTACGACGATGAAAAGGAAGCGGATGACAAGGAAGCCGAGCTCGGCAATAAAGAGTGCTGCGAGAATACTGGCGCCGCAATCTGTGTGGCCACTCCCATCACGTCGGGCTGTGTGGCTTGGAATGATGACGAAGGGGCCATTGAGCCAAACTTGAAACATGCGATGGATTCTCCATGCGAGCGCGTGGCCGCCCGTCGCAGTGCAAAGAGTAGCCAAGCTCAGACGGCTCACGAGGAGTAGCGATAGAGGTAAAGGAGAAAATGTTGTTACAATGGGAATGGGATATTTTGAGAAGACATTGCCAAACATCTAGAGCGTCTTCTTTAGGAGGAGCATGTGTACCGATCATCAGTGTACTATAGGAGGCCAGTAATAGGCCATCTTGTCAACCAACGGAGAGATGTGTTTGCATAAGGGCGGAGGAATTGGGCTTCATGATGGAAAGGATAGGACGGTCTGACAAGGATGTTATTGCTTGCTGAGAGTTGGGAAAGGATGGAAGGGCTGGATAGGGCAAAAGCAAGGCGAAAAAGAGCAAGGCAAAGATAGCGTAGGAAGCACCAGAAAGGACGGAAAATAAATTGAACTTTCCCTTGACGATATAGATTCTGAGATTCGGCGGCCCATCGTATCGTCAGCCTTGCGCTCAAAGAAGCGGGCTTTTGATTCTTTATTTATTTCCTTTTTTTAGCTCCAACTACACACCCACCAAAACAGTGGATCTTAATCTGCGCCTAGTCTTAATTGGTGCGCACGGGCTCTATCGCGTCGCGGTGGTAGTGAATTAAATGCAACTACTTTTTTCACATTAAGAACGGCGAACTTGTTGGCACTTGGGAAAGGGCAACGCCACTGCCCGCCATTGTCCGCACCTGCTATTTCCTGAAAGGCTCCTTCTTTGTGCGAAGAGATTGATTTATATGTGTCCAGACCAAAGGCGTCCATTGTTCAACCCATGGGGAATGTTGAGAGCCTCCCCCAGTCGGAGATCAAACGGGAACGCGGACCATCGGCCTCGCCAACGCCGGCGTCCTCGCGGCCGACTTCGCAGCATGCGTCGTCTTCGGACGATGAGCTAGGAGCGGGAGGCATAAAACGTGCGCCGGATGAGGGAGCGAGTGGAGAAGACAGCGACGGAGACAGCGAAGACAGCGACAAAGAGAGCGAAGACAACGAGCCCAGCTCCGTAGCGCCAAAGCCTCCTGGCCGGAAAATGTCAGCTAAAAAGCCAAATGCTGCTTCGAGGGAGGCCGGCTCTACCGGTTCTGACAGCGACGAAGCGGAAGACGAGCCTGACGAGGCTGCAGCAGCGGTACCGAAGAGAGATAGCGACAACGACAGCGAGAGCGAAAGCGACAGCGACAGCGACAGCAGCGGCGACAGCGACAGCGACAGCGACAGCGAGAGCAATGGTGAAGATGCGGGGAAGGCAGCAGTCCTGTCAGCTCCAGAGCCAGCAAAGCGGAGTAACAAACGGGCCGCACGACGGCCGAGCTCCAGAAGCGATGGTGAGGCAGACGACAGTACCGGAGAAGTCGGTGACGGGGAGGCGAGGCAGGATGTGGCGCCCCCAGAGACAGCCGCAAGTAGCGCGAGCTCTGACGGCACAAGCTCAGACGAATCATCAAGTTCCGACTCCTCCGACTCCGACTCCGACTCCGACGCCGGAGACGTTGACAGTCTGCCCCGACCCAGCACAGACATACAAGAACTCGCAGATACGCAGGATGCAGCGGCCGCCGACCCGGCTTCTGACGAGAGTTCCGCGGACAGCAGCCATGACGAGAGCGCCGGAGACGAAGGCGACGAAGCGGGCGCCGCAGCGGCCAGCGGAGACTTTGAGAGCGCAGACTGGGGCCAAGATGAAGAGGTCACAGAGGCGAGAATTGCGGGCGAATCTGGTCCGGAGAGTCCAAGGGCCCGTGAGGTTCAAAACGGACCTGTTGTAGACGGCGGTTCGAATCAAGATACGGGCAGCGAGGCTTCTGGCGCGGGCGGCCGAGAGGAGAGCCTCGACGAGGAAGCAGACGCCATGAGTGTGGTATCTGACAGCAGTGATCTACTGGGCCATGTCAACGCGGCAAATCTCGGCGACGACGACGACGACGACAACAACAACAACAACAACCAGGATGTCAGGCCGGTTGAGCGAGAAAACGAAGACGTTATGCCACAGGTCTCCCAAAAAGAGACTGCGAACGGGATCTTGAGCCCGCCTAGGGAACGCAGAGCTCTGCCGCCCGGCACGAAGTCGAATTCTGGTTCCCCGACTGCAGACAAGGACGCGGATTCGCAGCCCGATATCGAGACAGGAAACAAGGGCTCAGACGCAGGCCTCGGTCAAGGGCTGAGCCAGAGAGCAGAGATTGCTCAAGACGGCGCGCCCAGCGAGTCGAGCGCGGCCACCCCCCCCGTGGCTCCAAAGGAGGCGGCCGCTGTGAAGGGCCGCCCGAAACAGGTTGCCAAGCGGTCCTTTGTGGAGGCACGAGCCTTGTATGAAGACGACCGTTCCGAGTCTCGATTGTCTCCCCGGAAAGCCGCCGCCGCCCAAGCAAAGGCGTCTAAGAGGGCCGCCCGAAAGAAAGAGGAGCAGCGACAAGAGGTGGAAGCACAGCCAGACGCGTCAGATACGGCGGCCGAGGTTGCGGCGCAGGCCGATGGAGACGCAGACCAAGGGGAGACGGCACTGGCAGAGGGGCCGAGCGTGCTGGAGGAGCCACCGGCGGGAGCGGGAGCAGCAGCGGCCGACGAGCCTCTTGGCGCGATAGCGCCGACAGGCGGCGCCGCGGAAACGCCGGCAAGGCGGGTAAACAAGTACAAGGGCACGTTTTCGGACGAGCAGCTTCGCAAGCTCGAAGAGGCGGCTGGGTCGTACATGCAGATGAAGGATCTGTCGCGGCACGACTTCAACGAGCAGGTGCAGGACCCGGTGGTGCAGCACGGAGAGCTCTGGGAATGGCTGTCGGACGCGTGTCCGGAGAAGCCGGCAAGGCAGCTGCGGGAGCGGTGCCGGCGGATGTTCCACAACTTTGCCAAGATGTACCACTGGACGGCGGAGGAGGACGCGGAGCTGGAGGGGCTGGTCAGGGAGCACGGGCACAAGTGGGCGGTGATTGCCGGGACGATGAACCGGCACCGCGAAGATGTGCGCAAGCGGTGGGAGAACTTTTTGGTGTGCGGCGACAGCGGGCGGAGCGTGTCGTACTGGACGGTGGACGAGGAGCTACGGCTGGTCAAGGCGGTGCAGGAGGTGCTGCGGAACATGAAGTCTGCGGGCCTGGTACCGAAGGACGTGGACAGCGAGGACGAGAAGGGCGAGGGGGAGGCCAACGGGGTGGAAGAGAGCAACGACAGAGGCGCCGCGGACGAAACGAGAGACGCAGACGCAGACAGAGACGCCAACGCAGACGCCAACGCAGACGCCAACGCAGACGCCCACGCAGACGCCAACGCAGACGCCCACGCAGATGCGCATACGTCCAAGAGGGTGGTAGCAACGGCGTACATTCCGTGGGCGCACGTCAGCAGGCTGATGGGCCAACGCACGGCACGGCAGTGCCGGACGAAATGGGCCAAGATCCGGGAAGCGTACCCGTTTGAGGAAGACGAAGACGGCAGCGTGCGGGCGCGGACGCCGCCGCGGCCGCTGCGGCTGACGCCGTCGCAGGTGGCGGCGGAGAAGAGGCGGGGCGTGGACAACCCGCTGCTGGCGTTCCGGGGGCGGGGCCGGTTCGGCGACACGGCGGTGGCGGTGCCGGAGACGGCGCGCAAGATCACCAAGCTGGCGATGCGGCAGGTGCTCACGATGACGGCGGCGGACAAGGCGCAGCTGGTGCGGGCGATCCACGAGGCGGACGTGCGGTCGGAGGACGCGATCCCGTGGACGCGGCTGGTGGACAAGGCGTACCGCAAGCGGTGGGCGCGTGCGGCGCGCGAGCTGGTCTGGAGCCAGCTGAAGCAGACGGTGCCCGGCTACCGGAGCCAGTCGGTGCGCCGGATCGCGAAGCACCTGCTCGACGAGTACGAGGCGTGCCAGCAGGCCGGCAAGACCTGGGGGGAGGCCGACTACGTCGCTCTGGCGGCCGACCTCGCGCACGGCTCCAGAAGCGTCAGCATGGTGTCTGCGGGTGGGGAGGGGGAGGGGGAGGGGGAGGGTGAGGGTGAGGGTGAAGGTGAGGGTGAGAGTGAGGGCGAGGGCAAGGCGGTGGAGGAGGGTGAGGAAAAGGGCGACAAGGGCGAGGGCGGGGAGAAAGGCGACGGCGACGAGGCCAGGGCCGAGAAAGGCGACGAGGGCAAGGCCAGGGCCGAGACCGGCGCTCCCAAGGAAAGAAAGAGGCGCGGGCTGAAGCCACGAGAGAAGAGGCCGAGCCCACAGGAGAAGAGGCCGAGCCCGCGGGAAAAGAGGCCGAGCCCACGGGAGAAAAGCCCGAAGACGGCCGTCGACAGCGAGGACGCGTTTGAAAGAGGCGAGATCATCGAGGTGTCGGCCACGGCGGAGCAGGAGGCCCTCTCGCAGGTGCTGCAGCAGCGGCGGCGGCCGCGGCAACACCGGCTCAGCTCCCGAAGCGACCCGGTGTCGGACTCGGACTCGGAGAGCCGGAAGCGGCGACGCGCGCCGGGGCAGCGCGGCAACGACGTTGTCGTCATCGACGACGACATTGAAGACTTTACCCCGGACGGCAGCGCGGGCGACAGCGATGCAGGCGAGCGCATCGACAGCAGCCAGAGCAAAGAACGACGCACCCGCGCGCCCAGCATCGACCTCAGCCTGGACGACCCGCAGGCGCTGGCGGCGCGGGCGCTGGCCATGATGCGGCACGGCGACGGCCCGGCGGAGGCACCACGGGCGGCGACGCCGAGGTCGCCGTCGCCGTCGCTGCCGCCGTCGCTGCCGCCTTCGCTGACGCTGTCCCTGTCGCCGAGCATTGCTTCGCATCAGCCGGTGGTGGCCGCCAAGCTGCGGCGCCAGCAGCAGCAGCAGCAGCAGCAGCAGCACGAACAACAGGGACAAACGGAGACACCAGCCCAGAGCGCCAAGGGCACGCCGCGCAGCACCATCTTGTCGGCCGGGGCGCAGCGGTTCCGCAACGCGGGCCTACGGCCGGAATGGACGCCGAGCAAGGGCGTGTCGAAGCGGCCGTGGCACACGATCCAGGAGGACATTGAGGAGATTCACGACGGCGCGCGGCCGCACTCGGCCAAGAAGCGGCGGCACTAGGTGGCGGCAAAAGGGGGATCGAGAGGAGGCGGGATTCGACAGAGGGTGACGATTGGAGGACTGAATCGACTGAGGGAGTAGTACGATTGGAGGCTGATTCGACTGAGGGTGTAGTTGTACGATTGGAGGACTGGGTCGAGGGCATGGCATCGAGAGGACATTGCCAGGATCGGAGTACGCGGCGTTGCAGGATACGGAAACCAGCGTCAAATCAACGTCAAGGTCGGAACCAGCGTCAAAATCAACATAAGTAACTGAGAAAACACGGCCAAACAAAGGCTCTATTTTTACCCCTGATACGCATATTTCAGGCGGCGCTTCCCAGCCAGTCAAGCAGCGCGGCTCGGCGCTTAGTGTTTCGCCCGCCAGACGAGCGCTTGGGCAGGAGCGATGCGCCTTCCTGCCATTGCCTGCGAGCTTGGCTTGCGAGCTCTGGTTCTGGCTCTTTAAAACGATTCCTGCCACTTCTCAGTATCATTACCTGGCGTACTCCTGCCCGGCCCTTTGCACGTCTGCAGTATTCTTATTGTATCCTTTTTCGTTTATTTCCTTTCTCGTATTTCCTTTTCGTATTTCCTTTGCGTCTCCTCCCGCCGAACTCGCATCCAGCAACCGTCCGGCAGCCATCCTTCGGCCTCTGACCATGTTCGCGGCCAACTGCTCGGCAGTGCCGGCCAGCACGCCGAGCGATCCGGGCATCGCGGGCGCCGGCGTACGTGCGGGCCTCTCCGTCGTTTCTTTTTCCCTTTCCTCTCTGGCGAGCACTTGCTGACGCACCAGGTCCTGCTCTCCTTCATCATCACGGCCGGCGTGGCGCTGGCGCTCAGCGCGTCGCTGATCCTGCAGGAGACGCTGGCGGCGCGGCGCCTGAAGACGCGGCCGCAGCCGTGGAAGCTGCCACAGGAGCGTTTGGCGGCGGCGGCCGGCGGCAGAAACAGCAACAACAGCAGCAGCAGCAGCAGCAGCAGCATCTCGGCGACGATCCGGCGCAAGCTGCTGAGCAGCTACTCGGACCAGCAGATCATGACCGGCATCGGCATCCAGAGCGTGGGGCTGGCGCAGGCGGCGACGCTGGTGCCGTACCACTTTTTCCTGCTCTGGATGCTGGGCCTGCTGTCGACGGCGGTGCACAACACGGCGCTGCTGGCGCTGGTGCACGACTTCCGCCGCGACTGGGTGCTGCGCTGGCTGCGGCAGGCGCTGATGCTGGTCAACCTGGTGCTGAGCTGCGTCTGCGGCGGCGTCGTGCTGCAGGGGCTGGCCCGCGGCCTGCCGCCGACGCTGCCGGTCGCCTGCGCGTGGCAGGCATCGGCGTCGGCGTCGGCATCGGCGTCGGCGGCAGCGGCAGCCGGCGCGGCCCCGGCCTACCCGGCCCACCCCGCGCCGCCCTTCCAGTACGTGGCCACGGCGGCGGCCATTGCCGGCAACTGCGCCGTCTTCTTGCTGGCGACGTGGTACCTGCACAGCCGGGCGCAGCGCTTCTACCGCGCCGTGCAGGCCGGCGGCCTGCTGCTGATGGCCGCCGTGGCCGTCGGCGCCGCCGTGCGCGTGCTGCTGCTATCGCAGGCCTTTGGCCGGCCGTCTGTGGCGCTGGCCGACCGCGGCGAGACGCAGTGGAGCTTTGGCCAGCTGCTGTCGCTGCTGCTGCTGCTGCTGCCGCTGATTTCGACCGTGGAGATTGCACGAGGTAGGCGTTTGTTCTCATCCCACAGGGGGTGGTATCGTTAGTGTTCTTGCTAACGCAACCAGGCGAGGTCGAGGTGGCTCCGCCGCTGCAGGACGACGCCGATGTCGACGCCGATGACGCCGGCGCCGGAGCCGGGGTCGGCAGGGCCGGCGCCGGCAGGGACATGCTGCCGCTGGTGCCGCAGGCCGGTCTGCGCAGCTCGTTCCAGCCAAACCCCTTTTTCGGTTCGCGGCGGCCGGCCTGACTGTCTGCGGCTGAGCGAGTGCGATGGCAGTAATAAGTGCAGTGAAAGTGTACAAAGTGCAATTAAGGCGTTTTTTCATAGTGCAAATAGCATTATTAGGCTGGATATATTGCAGACCGCGACGCGTATTACTGCCGCGAGCTACCGCCTTGGGGCGCGTACAGAGCCTAGCAGGCGACGTCACAGCAGCATTCACCTGTCGAAGAATCCCCACTTTGTCGAGCGAGATAAGATTTATCTGTTTTGCAACAACATCCATCAAAGACAAGCAGAGACATCGCCGACACTGAACGCAGAGAGAGAGAGAGAGACGGAGCCACGGATTGATTCCCTCCGCCACGCGTGATTTTAGGGCAGAGCGGACCGACCGAAGCCGACAAAGCGCAAGATTAGGGGCCTTTTATCGGCCAGAAAGAACAAGCCGCATCAAGCCCGCCATCGTCTCCCGCAGCGGACAGCGGACAGCGGACAGCGGACAGCGGATACCGGGATCTGGCCGCCATGTCGCAGTCTTCGCAAACGGGCCAGCCGGCACAGCCCATGCTGATCAACCTGCCGGCGCTGGCGCCGGCGCCGGCACCCCTACCGGACACGCCCTCGGAGATGCCGTAGGTCCTGCCGAGAGTGAGAGTTGATGGGATAGTGCTGCTGCCGTCTCGGGGCCGCCGGGGGGGGGGGGGAAGGCAGAAACGGCTGACAAATCTGATCGGGGACAGGGGCACACCGACGAGCACGACGACGTCGCTGTCGACGATCTCGACGACGGCGATCAAGGACGGCCAGCGCGGGACCCACGTGCCGCCGCTTATGGGTGGTGCTGGCGGCGGTGGCGGCGGGGCCGGCGGCTTTTTTGGCGGCCACGGACATGTCTCGACCGGCAGTGGCGGCAGCGGCAGCGGCAGCCGCGGGCACCATCACCAGCAGCAAGCCTCGACGACGAGCCTCGAGGCGGAGCGCGCGGACCGCATCTCGCGCCTGACGGGGCTGTCGAGCGTGTCGACACTGCGGGTGCACTACGGGCCGGGCCGCGGTAGTGCAGCGAGCGGCAGCCGCCTTGGCGGCGGCGGCTCGTCTCCTTTGGGAAGCGGTGCCGGCAGCAGCGGCGGTGGTGGCGGTGGTGGCGGCGGTGGCGGCAGCGGCGGCAGTGGCGGGCTGGTGACGACAGCCGGCATGGCCGGGCTGGCCGTGCCGGGCCCGCTGACGCCGGCGTACTTTGACGCGCAGGGCCAGCCGGTGGCCATCACCAAGATGAGCACGGTCGGCACGGCCAGCGCGACGGACAGCGTGGCCAACAGCAGCCGGGCCGACAGCCTGAGCGTGCGCACGCTGGGCGAGACGTCGTCGGACCGCGACGACGACAGCCGCATGGTGGATGACGACGACGACGACGACGACGACGACGACAACCTCAGCCTGGGCGATGACGGAACCCGCTTTCGGCGAGGCGACGACGATGACGATGACGACATGATGGGCGAGGACGACGACGGCCTCGACACCGCCAGCACGCGCTTCCCCGGCGGCGCCTTTGACGACCGCATGAGCGATGACGGCTCCGTCAGCCTGGTCGGCTTCGGCGAGGGCGCCGGCAGCACCGTGTCGGGGCCCATTTACCGGCGGAATGTGTCCGCGGCGGCCGCAGCGGCTGCGGCCATGGAGCGGGCAGGCGGCGGCGGCGGCGGCGGTGGCGGCGGCAGCAGCAGCAGCACCGGCGCAGCGACGCCGTCAGGGGCCGCCGCCAGCATCCTTGGCGGCAGCACGACCGCGCGGATGGCGCCGCCGTCGTCGGCCGGCGCCATGGCCAGCGCCATGGCCCGGGCGGCGGCCGCTCACAGCCTCGGCAGTGGCGGCGGCAGCAGCAGCGGCGGCGGCGGCGGCGGCGGCTCGGCCCTGAGCGACGTGGCCGTGGCCGGAAGCACCGCCAGCAGCGTGGCGGGGCAGAGCAACGGCGCCGGGCCGGCCGACTCACCCGGCGGCGGCGGCGGCGGCGGCGGCACCACGGGCCCCGCCTACTACGCGGCCTACACGGCGGCCGCCTCGGACGGCGACCACGGCGACCGCGGCGACAGCGACGACGGTCTCACAGACGCCGTGGGCGGCAGCAGCGTCATCCAGGCCCAGCCGAGCGCGCTGCGCGAGACCCAGCGGCCGCGGTCGCACCAGCAGCGGCAGCAGCGGCAGCGCAAGAGTCAGAAGCAGACCCTGAATCAGAGCCGGAATCAGCAGACTCGGAATCAGCAGAATCAGAACTACGCTCAGCAGCATCAGCACAATTACAGCAACCAGCACAGCCCGCACAGCCCGCACAGCCCGCACAGCCAGCGCCGGCCGTACCGCCAAGGCGAGCCGGCACGCAGCGTGGGCACGGACGAGGAGGCCTGGCGAGCCGGCAGCGGGCCCGGACCGGGCGGCCGGCAGGTCTACTCTGAGCAGTGACAGACGCTTTTGTGAGAGGAACGGTATTCTTGTACGATATGACTAAGCGAACGGGCGCCGGCGCCGGCGTCGGCACTGGACGGGCCAGGATTGGGTTGGGCACTCGGGTTGGAAGGAACGACTGGCAGCCTCGCCGGGCTTGGCTGGGCACGGGACTCTTTATTTTTTCTTTGCGCTTTTTGGCACAGCTGTCCTTTGTACTCTTGATATTCTGTACTTTGGTATTTTCAGACCCTCAAACACGACATGGCTGCCCATTGGGCCGCAGTGCCGCAGCGCCGACGGCCGTGATTCGCCCCGGTGGTCTCTTTTTGATTGAAGCTCGTGTCGGTGAGCATCACCACCTTTTTTCTCACCGCGCCAACGCCCCCCTCTTCTAGTCTCTGATCTGAGGCTCTTGCCGACGGGCGGCATGTGGTCGCTGCTGATTGGGCCAAAGGCTGCAGCTGCACATCCTCTTCTTGGTTGTTTGAACAAACGATGGGTGGGGGGGAGGCGAGGGGGGGGGGAGAAGCAAACAGAAGCGACAGGCCCGGCAGACAAAGACGTTGGGTCGGCAGTGTTTGCCGTCTGGCCTGGGCGCGAGGAAAACGGGCAAAGGGCCATGATAAAAGCCAGTTCCTGGTCCGGACTGTGATCTAGGTCTGCAAAACGGCAGCCAGAAGCATCTGAAGAGCAAAGCATCTGAACAGCCAGAACATCTGCAAGAACAGCCAAAACGCCATCACATTGACAGCCATGGCCGAGACGATGCCGCTCTCCGCCTATTCTCACACCGGCCACATCAACATGCTCGACGTGCTGGGCATCCCGCGTGGCGAATCCCCCCCCGCGACCGCCAGCCCGGGCACACGCAGCCGGACGTCGACCATGGGCACGCAGGGTTCTGGCGAGACTGCACACGCGGCGTCCAGCACCCACGCGTCGTCTGTTGACGAGGCCGGCGATGCTGTTGCTGCTGCTGCTGCCGGTGCCGGTGCCGGTGCTGGTGCCGGCGCTGGTGCCGCTGCCACTGTTGTGAGCGGCTGCTGCAGCGTCTGCGCCAAGCCGACGACGACCGAGTGTGGCGGCTGCGTGAACGCGCCGCGGTCACCCGAAGACGGCTGCACAGCAGCAGCAGAAGCAGCCGGCGGCGGCGGCGGCACATTCTACTGCAGCAGGGCCTGCCAGGTGGCGGACCGCAAGAAGCACAAGCCGGCGTGCAAGGCGCTCATGGCACGCAAGGAGCTCCGCCAGGCCGCACAGCTGCTGCAGAGCGCCCTGCTCGCGGTGCGTCGGCAAGCCTACCCGCTCGATGTGGCCACGGTGACGTGCCAGCTCACAGCCGGCGGCGGTGGCGGCGACGGCGGCGACGGAAGGGGCGGAGGCTTGGTGGGCGGCGACGCGGCCGAGCACCTTGCGGTGCTGCACGGGCCGGAGGCGCAGCGCAAGAAGGCGAAGCAAGACCGGAAGAAGCGCGAGAAGCGTCGCCGCGGGCAAGGAAAGCCAGCCTCCAAAGAGGCCGGGACTGAGAGCGACCTACCGAGAGACGGGGACACTCTAGACGCCACAAACGCCCACACGAACACGCCGCACGCCAGGACCAACCTGGCCGGCCTGCAGCCCTTTCCGGACCACGTGCTGGCCGGACCGGGCGATCAGGACCGCCGCACGGCCGTGCTGCTGCACCAGGCCAGCTACGACGGCATGGTGCTGCTCTCGGGCCTGGCCAGCAGAGTTTTGCAGGGTGAGTCCGGCGTGCGCTGCTCGGCAGACACCGACGGGCACCCGGCAGGCCTGGCCGACGTCGACGAAGTCTCTGTGCGGCCCAAGGACCCGGCCCGGCTCGTCTCGCCGGCGCCGGCAGTGGCCACGGCCACGCTGGCCACGGCCGGGATGCCCGCGCCGTCGCCGGCAGCAGGTCCCTCGCCGCTGGCCTACCGGGCCAGCCAGTGCTTTGTCTACCGGGCGACCCTGCACGCCGACGGCTCGGTCTGGGCCATCGACCTCGCCAGCGCGCCGTTTGGCCACACCGAGCCGCTGGTTCCGTGGTCTGTGTTCACGGAGCGGCGCGCCGACATGCTCAGCACCGTCGGCGCCCTGGGCACGCTGCGCCGCGAGTGGGCCGACGACCTGGGCGTTGCAAGTGGCGTTGGCGGGCCCAGTTCGATGGCACATTTGGTGGCTGCCGTGGACCACTGCGTCCAGACGGCGACGGCCCCGGGCGGCCGGCTGGTCGGGCTGCTCCGAGCAGACGGCAAGGCTGCACGGCAGGCGCTCGTGGACCGGCTGGAAGCTGATGTGGCGGCGGCCCCGAACGGTCGGCTGGCCAGGCAGCTCGAAGCAGACGGCAAGGCCCCACGGATAAAACTCACGGACCAGATAATTAGTCAAATTGCCGCGGCGTACTGCGCGCAGGCGGCGGAGGTGGAAAAGGCCGAGGCCAAGGTCGGGCAATCTGGTGGAGCCTCAACCAAGACTCTGGACGACACCATTGGAAGCACGGACAAGACAGGCCAGAAAGGAGAGGACATTCTCGACGCCGCTGATCTCGACGCCGCTGATCTCGACCCTGCGAACCCCGATCCTGACCACCTTGACTCCCACCACCACGCCGACGCCGACCTACGCCGTGTGGGCGAGCAGACGGCCGCCTTGCCCACGGCCACGCCGGACCTGGCGGCGGCCCCGCCCATTGCGCACGTGGTCACGCCGCTGGCCTGCCTGCACGACTGCTACAGGCTGCTCACGTTGCTGTACCGCATGGGCATGCGCAACGTGGCCATCCCGCAGGCATACACCATGGCCATGCTCGTGGTGGCGGCGCACGGCGATGCGGCCCGCGCCTCTGTCTTTGCACGCCGGGCCCTGGACGCCAACACCATGCTCGGCGAAGCGGACGGGCTGCCCAGAGACTCCCTGCTGGCGTGTCTGTCGCAGCTGACAGGGCCGCGCGGCGGCGGCGGCGGCGGCTGGCGGCCGGCGACCAACCTGTGGCGGCAGCCGGCCAGCCGCGTGCCGCGCGGGCTGAGCGCAGAGGCCACGGAGCGGTGGCTGTGGCGGAAGGCAGATGCAGAGGTGCTGGGGCCGTGGTAGGAAACCTTGTATTGAGTTTAGGAGTGTTGAAAGGGCTAAGTGAACCTTGACATGCTGTGACGAGCTTGTGATGTCACGCCGGAAAGATGTAGTCGGCAGCCTGTAGCCGTCGGCGAACTCTAATTAAGAGTCGAGATACTGTATCAGTGGCTGTATAGACAAGTTGACAACACCACACCCACACATACAACAACACATGCATCACAGACACCACACCTACACACATACAAGAACACATGCATCACAGACACCACACCTACACACACATACAACAAACACGTACACCACACACACCACACACCACACACCAAATGGCCGAAGAAAATTCGGCCGAAGAAAACTCGGCCGAAGAAAACCCGGCCAAGCTGTTCGAGGCCTTCCGCTGCAACTACTGCCACCACCTCTCGCTGCGGACGCATCTGGAGAACCTGCGGTGCTACGAGCGGAAGGGGCGCACGTCGGTGGTGGTGTCTGTGCAGACGGAGACGACGTGCGGGCCGGTGGCGGGGTGCACGACGCCGGGCGAGAAGGTGTACTTCCGCGTGGTAACGTACCGGGTGCCGGCGGCGGCGCTGCCGGGCAGCGGCTACACGGGCGACTGGCGGCAGGACTATGCGGGCTGGAAGGTGCTGGCGACGGCGGACGCGCCGGCGTGCGACGTCTTTGGCGCGGAGCACGGGGCGGCCGTGCTGGACCCGGCGGGCGACTTTGACTGGGGCCTCTGCTCGCCGTACCTGGTGTACACGAGCCCGTACTGGGTGCACCCGTGCGTGGTGCTGGACGAGATTTACACGCACTGCCGCGACGTGTCGCGCGAGCTTGACGCCGAGGCCCCGGGGGGGGGAGGTCCGGGGGGTCGGGGGGGTGTCGAGGGTAGTCCGGGGGGTCCGGGGGGTGTCGAGAGTAGTCCGGGGGGTCCGGGGGTCCGGGGTCCGGGGGGTCCGGGAGGTCCCGGAAGTGTCGAGGGTAGTCCGGGGGGCCGTCTGGGAGGTTCCGAAAGTGCCAGCCCGGGGGGTCCGGGGGGTCCGGCGGACCGGGGTCCGGGGGGTCCGGGAGGTCCCGAAAGTGCCAGCCTGGACAGCTGCAACAGCCTCGCGACGGCGCACCGGCAGCTGCCAGCACCGACACCGACATCGTGCGCGCCCATGTGCCGGGAGCCGCGGCACGACCGGGCGGGCGGCCCGCTCCTGCTGGACGCGCTGCCGGCGGGCCGGCCGCCGCGGCCGCAGCGCACCAAGCGGCTGCTGGAGCTGGTGCTGCGCGACTGCGCGACGCGCCACCTGACGCGCCACGCCGGCGAGGCCTACCTCGAGCACCTGGCGCGCTACTACCGCGAGCGCTGCGCCGCCAACGGCGTGTGCGCGGCGCTCTCCCGCAGCGGCGCGCCGGCCTCGCGGGCGATCAACACGCCGCGCGACCGCCAGATCCACGCCATCCTCGAGCACGCCGGCTACCTGACGGAGCGCGACAGGCAGTACCTGCGGTTTCTGCAAGACGAGGGGCGGTAGGGGGGTCGGGGGGAAAGGACCATGGAAAGAAAAATGGACGTAGAGAATCACACCTGCGAATCAAAGTGCGAATCCATGTGCCTGGACCCACTTCTGTCACCTCTGATATTGGTGGAAGTATGGCATCGAGTTTTCCCACGGAACTGTCTGGTCCCGCGTGTCCCGCGTCGTCAGGGCCTGTATGCGAAATGTATAAGATGCGGTGGTGCGGAAGACAAGCTGGGGGGGATGAGCGCAAGGGCAACCTCGGACTCGCCAGACAATCACCCACATCACGATATCTCCCATCACCAGCACCATCACCATGCTTGCCACCATTGTGCTCGGGCTGCTCGGGCTGGCGGCGGCGCAGCTGAGCGGCTCGGTGGGCCCGACGACGTCGCGGGCGGCCAAGGCGGCAGTCAAGGTGTGCAACGTGCTGGACTACGGCGGGGTGGCGTCGGCGACGACGGACAACAGCGCGGCGCTGACGGCGGCGTGGGCGGCGTGCCGGAGCGGCGGCGAGGTGTACGTGCCGAGCGGCAGCTACGGGCTGAGCACGTGGGTGACGCTGACGGGCGGCACGGGAGTGTCGCTCAACCTGGAGGGCCGGCTCTTCCGCATCATGAGCACGGGCACGGCGGGCGGCAACATGGTGTACATTTCGCACACGAGCGACTTTGAGCTGTACAGCGGCAACGGGCAGGGCGCCATGCAGGGCTACGGCTACGCCTTCCACAGCCAGGGCACGTACGGGCCGCGGCTGCTGCGGCTGTACGCGGTCAGCGACTTTAGCGTGCACGACCTGGCGCTGGTGGACTCGCCGGCCTTCCACCTGACGCTGGACACGTGCAGCAACGGCGAGGTGTACAACCTGATTGTGCGCGGCGGCAACGAGGGCGGCCTGGACGGCCTGGACGTCTGGGGCAGCAACCTGTGGGTGCACGACGTCGAGGTCACCAACCGCGACGAGTGCGTCACCGTCAAGAGCCCGGCCGACCACGTCCTGGTCGAGCGCGTCTTCTGCAACTGGTCCGGCGGCTGCGCCATCGGCTCGCTCGGCGCCGACACCGACGTGCACGACGTCGTCTACAACCACATCTACACGCAGAACGCCAACCAGATGCTCATGCTCAAGAGCAACGGCGGCAGCGGCTCCCTGCGCAACGCCCAGTTCACAAACTTTGCCGGCCACGCCAACGCCTACACCCTCGACCTCGACGCCGCCTGGAGCAGCCAGGCCACCGCCGCCGGCGACGGCGTGCTCTACCACAACCTCACCTTTGCCCACTGGCACGGCACCTGCCTCGACGGCACCAAGCGCCCGCCCCTGCGCCTCGTCTGCCCGGCCGCCGTGCCCTGCACCGACCTGACCGTCTCGGCCTTTTACGTCTGGACAGAGTCCGGCACCTCGGAAAAGTACCTGTGCGAGAACGCCTACGGCGCCGGCGGCTGCCTCAACAAGGCCACCGCCTCCTACACCGCCTACACCTCCTCCGCCACCTACACCACCATGACCAGCTACGCCATCACCACCATGCCCGGCGAGCTCACCGCCGGCCTCGGCATCACCACCTCCATTGCCATTCCCGCCGTGCCAACCACCTTTTACCCGGGGCTGCAGCCCATCAGTGCGCGCCTGTGAGGCCTGTGCCGCTCTTGGCATCTATAAAGCATGCAGTTGCTCCAAGCACGTGACCTGGCCGAAAACGAGTGCTGTTATCTTTATAATGCACAGCCCAGCAAAAAAGTGTCGGTCTGGCTGCTATTTAGGCAGATTGTTTACTATTGCTCAGAGGCCGATGGGCCCAGTTCATGTCCGTCGTGAATAAAGTTCATGTCCGTCGTAAAGTCTTTCGTTGCGACCCGTACCAAATGGATGCGTCAGAGAATCTCGATGCTCTGAGCCCGTCTTGGTCATGTTCTATCCAGTTACTCTCCTTTCATTAGAGTCCCATCCACCCCCAGTTATCTCTACTCCGTACAACTCCGTAGGGGGTGGCCTGACAATGCCGGACGCGGCGGGCAGCGCAGTCCTTGTCATCACAAGTTGAGGGGTAATGGCAAGACACTGGCACGTTCAGACAGAGATCGGCGCACACGTGGCTGCACTCATTTCTCCGGTTGATCTGTCGCTTCCGTGCATCCGTGATCCGTGCATGAATATAATATCCGCCAGTCGAGGCAAAGCCAACGTATTCGCTTTGGAGGCGCGTACTCTACACTCCGGGGGGGGCAGCGTGCTGATTGGTGGATTTCCATGGCACGGCATCGAAAACTCGCTTAGATCTCAACTCGGCTGCGGACTCCTTCATTCGCCCGTCAAGGCCTTGTGACTCCCTGGCCAACTACGACCTACCAGATCGGGCCATGTCTGAACACGAAAAGCCAAGGCTTTGTAGCCCAAAACGCCGAGTGGAGCTGTCAGGGGGGGATCTCTCCACATGCTTAAACTTTCCGTACTCCGTAGCTTCACTGCCATGCATAAGCTCATCTCCGGACGGAGCGGGAGCGGGGGCACGGCCGCGTTGTCTATATAAAAGCTCTCCATGTCCGCCGAAAAAGGTTTTCTGTTCCTCGTCCTCCAGCACTCATCTTGTCTTGTGTGTCTGAAAAGTTGGTCTCTCTCTCTCTCTCTCTCACTCCAGTCGTTCATTCCGTCTCCGTCTCCCCCTTTCACAATCACAAGATGAAGCTCTCTCTCGCTGTTGCTGCGTCCCTGGTGTCGGGCATCTCTGGCGCCGCGCTGCTGCCGCCAACGAGAGTCGAGCGCGCCGCGGCCGCGACCACCATCTGCGGCCAGTGGGACACGGTCGAGACCGGGTCCTACACCGTCTACCAGGACCTCTGGAACATGAGCGCCGGCGTGGGCAGCCAGTGCAGCACGGTCGACTCGGTCAGCAGCAGCGGCGTGCTCACCTGGTCGACGTCGTGGTCCTGGTCCGGCGGCGCCAACCAGGTCAAGTCCTACGCCAACGCCGTGGCCAACGTGGCCGCCACGAAGCTGTCGGCCATCCGCTCCATCCCCACCGTCTGGGACTGGACCTACACGGGCAGCGACCTGGTCGCCGACGTGTCCTACGACATCTTCACCTCCTCCACCCCCACCGGCGACAACGAGTACGAGATCATGATCTGGCTGGCCGCCCTCGGCGGCGCCGGCCCCATCTCCACCATTGGCAAGCCCGTGGCCTCGCCCACCATTGCCAACACCGTCTGGGACCTCTACACCGGCCCCAACGGCGACACCTTTGTCTACAGCTTCGTCGCCCGCACCCAGCAGAACAAGTTCTCTGCCGACCTGCTCGACTTTATCAGCTACCTGACCAAGAACCAGGGCCTGCCCAGCAGCCAGTTCTTTAAGAACGTCGGCGCCGGCACCGAGCCCTTTACCGGCCAGAACGCTGTCCTTTCCGTCTCCGCCTACAGCCTGAGCCTCTCATAAGGCCGCGGCGGCACCGGCGTCTCCACGTTTATAGCCTCCTTAACTTTTCTGATATATAATACGGGTTCACTACGCTGTATGCCTACAGCTGCTCTCTCTACCACTCCTGTGTATATATATGACTTGCATTTTGAGCTCCTTCCTGTACTCGGACGCTCGATCCACTATAAGTAGCGTTCTCTCAAATATAGGCATTTCACAGCGCTCTTGGAAGCAGGGGTAACGTTCGCCTCTTTTGCAGCAGAGCTGGAGAGACCCGCTTTAATTTAAAAATCAGCTCCGGCTGGACGTGTGCTAAAACGGTCAGCGTTTCACCAGCGAGCTAGAACTTTTCTACGGGGTCGTTCTACGCTTTCATCCGTACTGCCAATCTTACGATTCCGTTTGCGAACAGGCGTCCGGCTCGTGAGCCAGCATCCGTTGTACGGAGTATCCTACTTTGACAGATACGTCACGGGGCGGCCTTACAATAATCCGGAATCGTCTTGGCGATCGTAGTTGCCGTTTATAGCTTCCACGGGGAAGCTTTCTAGGAAGGCGGGGTCGTTCCAAAGGGGTCTTTTTTCAAAAGACAACGACTTGCATCCTTCTTCACCACTCAAAGCAGACATGGTCAGCCACAATGCATACGCCGCCTACAAGCGAGATACGCGGTATCTTGTGTACTGGATCATCCACACGTCAAACTCCATTGTCAAGAGCCACCCGCCCCCTCAGGATGACCCGTCTCCCCCCCCCGCCCTGAACACGACGGGCCAGACGACCGTTGCCAGCCTGGTGTCCATGGCCGAGCTGATTGGCAAGCACCTGAAGCCGGTCCCGGCCACGGTCCTCCGGCTGCTGCAGTCTGTGATTGCTGCGCGAACGGCCTTTCATGCCAACTTTTTGCAGTTTGTCGCGTCCAACCCAGACGCCTGGGTCGAGAAGAGCAACGCCACACACCGGTTCTTCATCGAGGCCCTCACAAAGGCTTTCAAGGCACTCGGCGGAGATGCTTGGGCCGAGCGGGAGCAGCAGGCCGCGGGCAGCGGCGCAGGATCCGAGGGCGGCGGCGACGGCGACGGCGACGGCGAGGGCGAGGGCGACCTCGAGGAAGTCATCTTTGCCAACAAGTTTTCTGCTCTCAGCCTAGAAACAGCGGCGGGCGACGGCGACGGCGGCGGCGACGGCGACGGCGCCGAATCCGACGCAGACGAAGAGGCTGGTCCCGCGAGCAGCGCGGGCGCGGCGGCGGCGCCGCCGCCAGCACGCCGGGCGCAGCGCAAGCCGGGGCGGGGCAAAAAGGGAAAGAAGGGCGGCAGCGGCGGCAAGAAAAAGGCCCAAAACCAGAAGCCGGCCCCGGCCAAGGAGGCGGCGGCAGAGGCGTCCCTGGACGACGTGCCGCTGGAGAGCTACCGCATCATCGCGGACGAAGACGGCAACACGACGGAATACCTCATTGCCGTCTACTCCATCGTGTCGCAATGGGTCAAGCTGCGCAGCTACATGCAGCGGCTCTGGCGCGAGGTGGCCTACCAGGGACTCAACAGCGCCGTGGCCGGGGTGCTCTCGAACCTGGCCGTGGGCATGATCAAGCAGACGGAGCTGGAAATCTTTGTCGACTTCTCGCGCGGCCACGAAACGTACGAGACGGTGATGCAGACGATTACGCGCGGCAACGTCGACAAGGCGCAGGGCATGTTCACAACGGGCCTGTGGCGCGTCGGGCCGGACAACGTGCCGCGGCGCGTGGCCGAAGAAGCCAACATCGACATCAAGGAGCACTTTCTGATCCACGCCTACACGGACCTGGTCGACTTTGTCACCGACTACCAGAAGACGCGGAGCGGCAAGCCGACCAAGGCCATGCTGGCGGAGACGGCCGGCTGGCAGCCGGACCTGGACCTGCGCCGCGCCAGCCCCGCGCAGAGGCGGCAGTGGCGCCGCGCGTACACCATCAGCTGGCTCTACGACCTGGTCAACGTCTTTTCGGGCGTGGTGACGCAGCGCATCCGCCTCAAGGGCGAGCGCCACGCGCTCGAGCACGTCGACTGGTCGCCGTCGGGGCCCTGGGGCGCGCACCGCGTGCTGTTTGGCCTCAACGACTTTGCCGCCTTTGTCACCTCGCTGGCCATGCAGAAGCCCGGCGGCGGCGGTGGCGGCGGCGGCAGCAGCAGCAGCAGCAGCAACGACGTGCGCAAGCGCATCATGCCGCACCACGTCTTCCACCTGTAGTGCATCGTCGACGCCTTTGCCGTCTCGCGCGGCTGGCGCTGCGACGTCCAGCGGGGCCACGTGCTGGAGAGCCCGCCGCGGGCCTTTCGGCCGCGCCGGGACGTGGACCTGTTCCTGGACCGCGAGAACGAGCGGGACATGACGGGCTTTCTGAACGCGGTGGACATGCTGCAGCAGGTTCTCGAAAAGGACGGCGCGCCCGGCCCGGTCACGGGCGCGTTTGAGATCCTCAAGGAGGGCATGCAAGTTGATTTCATCAACTGGCTCGGCGAGAGCAAGTACATGTACGGCCTGCAAGGCATACCGCCCTCGCGCTTCGCGCACGTCAACGCCAACGGCCTGTGGGAGTACTCGCCCTTTCTGTGCGGCGTGGGCCTGGAGGAGGCGCTGGAGCTGGCGTACCTGGGCAGCATGCGTTTGTGGGACCAGATGCCCGAGATCGTGCTGCTGATCCATCTGCACAACATGCTGGTCCGCAGGGGCTACATCACCAAGCCGTGTGGGCTGTTTGAGAACCTGGCCAACATGATGGCCGAGGACGTCTTTGTCGACGGCAAGGTGCCGGAGCGCGATTTTGGCCAGGCGCTGAGCAGCTGGATCGCGCAGAAACAGGGTTCGTCGGCGGCGCGCGACCGCCTGCGCGGGCACGTGGTGCGCAACTCCAAGGACCTGCACGAGATTCTGAGCGTCAGCCTCAACATGAACTTTAGGCAAAAGACCAACCTGATGATCTTCCGCTATGCCGGCTGGGACCTGGACCGCATCCCGGACGAGGACCTGGCGCCCCTGTCGTTTCTGGGCATTATGCGCCTGGCCAAGACCAAGTACAGCGTGGACCCGGCGACGGGCCGGAAGCGGTTGGCGGACACGGCGCTGGTGCGGAAACTGCGGGCGACGGCGCCGCCGGGCGTTCAGGACGAGGACATGATCGACATGTGCCGGCAGCTGCGCGACACGCTGGGCGAGCGCGGCCCGCAAGGCAAAACGGCAAACAAGATGCAGGCGCTGACGCAGGCCCGCAGCGGCAAAGACTACAAGCCCTTTTCCGACAGCGCATTCAAGCAGAGGGGCGCGCGCGGCCGCGAGATGCGGCAGGAGCTGCCCATGACGGACGCGGAGCTGCTCGAGGGCGTCAAGGTGGACGTGTTCAACGACGTGTGCGGCATGGTGGCGCCGTTGTCGGCGGTCAACTACGTGTGGGTGACGACGGTGTGTCTGATGCAGTTTATGATGATGGAGAAGGAGCTGGAGCGGCTGCGCAACCCGGTCTATGTGCGGGCGTACGAGACGGACGAGACGGACCGCATGTGGAGCAAGAGCAAGCGGGTCGGGCTCGTCCTCATGGCCCTGGCCGAGGAGGACGAGGCCTGCCTGCGGGTGATGGCCGCGCAGTTCGAGACCCTCAACGCCGGCCTCATGAACCACATTTACTGGAAAGACCTGGTGCGGGCGACGGAGATGCTCGACCCCAGCTCGGCCCCGGACATGCCGGCCGGATGCAGCGTCATGTAGCCGAGGAGGCTGTTGTTGTTGTCGGCGGTCCGGCTGGCGGTCTGGTTGGCGGCCCTGACTCGACAGGAGATGCGTTCTTTCGATCTCATCCCAACGTACCGCAAAAGACAGCAGACCATTCGTCGCCTCATTGCTTGTGGACTCTGCTATTACACTTACCACGAGCCTCTCTAGTCCTGCCATCCTTTGGGTGGTGTGGCATCGAGAACAGCAAAGACAGATGTCAGAGCAAGTGAGCCGTCATTCCAAGGCTGAAAATCTCCGCTGCCCCGCGTTTAGCCTCCCCGAAATGCGAGTCGGCCTGATTTCAGTGCCGGATGACCTGCTCGCATTGGCATTGCTTCAACGAATCTTACGCGAGAAAGCATGTAATACTCGACTGTGTTGGCTTGAGTGTTGATCAGACCGTACACATTGGGTGTAGACGAGACCGACATGCATGTCTCGCGCAATTTCGGGATGGCAGATCGTACAAGTCGCGGTTGATTATTCAACGCCGAGTTCTTGCAAAAAACGTCACGCTTTTCACTCGTGGAGTACTCTGTTCTTACCCAAACCAGGTTTTTATACCGGCAGCCACAGCTAGACTGGAGAGAAAATATACCGTTTTTTGCTGGGAAAAACAAAGGTTTTCACACCACCCTCGCTGAAATGTGCCACAATAAACAGAGCGCCTCTTTCTTCTCCGGACTTCCACGTGGGGCTGTGCCTTGTTGGGCAGTGGCTGAGCCAAGTCTAGGGAGCGGAAGTGGCGCTAACAGCGCCCAATCTTTATTTAAAAGCTTAAACGGCCAATCAGGGGGCCTGCCGTTGCTGCTAAGGAATCCTCACGTCATCCGCAGAGAGAGAGCACGGGCCGTTATCAGCAAAAGGCCGCCCGTAGACTCGACCGCCAACGCGCGCTGACCAAGTGGCACGAAGGAAGGCGCTGCACCCGGTGGCAAGGCGCTCCTTCCACGCACGCCCCGCAACTGCGCAGCTGCGCTGCTTTTTGGGCTCTTTCTCTTGCTGGCCGCTGCAGCCGCTCTTGGGGCTCCTTCTCTTCCTGGCCGCTGCAGCCGCTTTCTGGGCTCCTTCTCTTCCTGGCCGCTGCAGCCGCTTTTTCTGTGCTCCTTCTCTCCCTGGCCGCTGCAGCCACTTCTTTCCCTGGCCGAGGGCAGCCTTTTTGACCAACACTGAGAACTCGCAGTCTTTCATCTCAGCAGCGCGCTTCTTCGTCTTTGTCTCGGGCCCTCTCCCTGAGCTTCTCCTTTCCTTATCCGGCGCCCTCTGAACAGGCGCAAAGAGGTGCCTGAAGACACAAAGAGGAGCCGCCCAGAGCGGATTATTGGCCGCCAGTCCGCTTTTTCCGGGCTGTGCTCAACCAGCCGGGGGAGAGAACCCCGCCAGGTTTGCGACGGAACAAAATCGACCCTTTTCTCTCTTCTCTCCCTCCCACCTGCACGATACGCGCACCACGGCCCTCGAGAAGACGAGAAAACGACGGCATTTTCCACAGAGAGTGCGACAGGCTGATTTCGCAACCGTACCACCGTCTCCGGAGCGCGGATCGCATCCTAAAATGAGCAACATGCTGCGCAAAAAGGAGTTTATGACCATCATCACGCCCATTCCCGGCTTCATCCCGCGGCAGCTCGCCATCGACATTTTGCACTCGCACGATGAGGTCATCACGCTCAACCCGCTGGTGCTCGAGTTCCACCCGATCAAGGCGCCCAGCAACGCCGCCTCGGACGAGTACTACGCGACATGGTACGAGATCACGGAGCGCATCCAGTACATCCCCGGCTTTGGCCGCATGGGCTCGGGCAAGATCTCCTTCAACGGCTGCTTCCACAACATGCCCTGGGGCCTGCAGACACACGTGTACGCGCCCATGAGCACGGACATGCGCTACAAGTACCGCATCGGCGGCAACCAGCCGGGCGTCGAGCCGCACGAGCCGCTGGAGATGGGCCTCGAGGCCCTCGGCGCCAAGCCCGACATGCTGTACCTGCGCGAGGACGTCGAGTTCAAGTGCAGCATCGGCCTCGTCGGCTTCGTCCGCTCCCAGGTCAAGGCCGCCAGCAAGCTCATGGTCGAGCGCATCATCAAAAAGGCCGAGCTGGTCGACCAGGGCGTGCTCCACGCCATGCTGGAAAACGGCAAGCTCAAGACCTTTAACCCGGCCGACCTCTCGGGCGGCGGTGGCGGCGGCGGCGGCAAGGACCGCCCGTCCGCCGCCGCGTCGCCTGCCTCGACGCCGCCGCCGCCAACCGCCGCCGCGCTCGGCAAGGACCAGAGAGCCACCAACTCCAACATGCCGGCCGACGGCCGCGTCAGCTCCCCGACCCTGTCCTACTACCAGACCCGCCGCCCGGCCTCCATCTCCACGGCCTACTACCCGCGCCCGGGCAGCAGCACCGGCGCCGCCCAACAGGGCTACCAGCCCCCCGGCACCCCGGGCCAGACCTATGCCGCCTACCCCGGCGGCTACGGCGCCCACCCGGCACCGTACGGAGGTGGTGGCGGGCCGTCCCCGCCCTATGGCGGCTACCCCCCCTACGGCCACCCGGCCATGTACGCTCAGTACCCGCAGCAGCAGCAGCAGCAGCAGCCAGATTACCGTGGCAGCCACTACCCCATGGCGCCCCAGGGACAGCAAGCCTACGGTGCCGCCGCTCTGCCCAACGGCGTCTACGAGATGCCCGGCGACTTCAACCACCCGCAGCAGACCGGGGGCTATCCGCAGCGGCCGCACGCCTCGTCTGTCAGCTCGACGCCGCGGTCGAACCGCGACTCGGACGTGCTCGGCTCGGCCCGGTGGTCCCAGGACCAGCCGGGTCTGCAGCCGGGCCCCAACAGCGTCGGCGTCGGCAACCAGAGCCATTCGCGGCCCGTGTCTGTGGCGTCGGATGCCAGCGGAGGCGGCGGCGGCGGCGGTGGCGGCGGCGGAGGCGGGGGTTTCCGGTCTCCGCCTCTCGACCAAAAGGGGTTTGCGTCCGAGCTGTCCACGCACCGGGAATCCCCGGAAGAGCACCGGCAAGAGGCGCTCAAGAAACTGGACCCGAATCTCGCGGGCGGTGGGCCCCTACACGTTGCCCATTCCCAGCAGGGGTATGGCCGGTGACGGGATTTATGACTTTTTTTCTTACTTTTTCTGGGAGCGGACGGGCTTGGCGTTGGGAAGCATCCAGGGTACTGTTATGACAAATATTCCCTCGTCGCGCAATCTACTTTATGAGCTTAGTTTATGAGTGTTTGTTATTCGGGTTTATGAGTGTTTGTTATTCGGAGTTGTTCACTTTCAGACAGTAGGAGAGTAGTTGATACGATTCAATTAAAAGTACAGGCACTACAAAGTTGTGGAGATGCCTACGATGATCGGCAGCCGCTGCGGTCTGGAAATACTGCTACGTCCTCACCTTTGTTGTGCATTTGACCTACCACAGGTCCTCCGGGCCGAGCGTACGATCCGTGTCCGGGTACCCACCGCCCCCGCACTCATGAGGCGGAAATGGCTGCCCGAAGAAGCCAGCCTTGAAGTCAGAAAAGCTGCCCGACATGCTCGTCAAGGAGCGAGGGCCAAAGCTGCCGCGGGAAGAGCCGTGCTCGGGCGTGAACTGCTGCAGGGTGCGCCGGGTGCGGACGGGGGCCGAGTGGGAGCGGGGCGGCGGCGTCAGAGAAAGAGCAGGCATGGCGTCCAGGGCGGAGAAGGGGGGGCTGCTGGGAGTCCTGCACGCGGCCGGGGGGGTGGTGTTGGCCGGGGCCGAAATTGTAGTCGTTTCCGGAGTCTTGGCCGGGGCCGAAGCCGTAGTCTTGGCCGGGGCCGAAACCGTAGTCTTGGCCGGGGCCGAAACCGTAGTCTTGACTGGAGCCTTGACCGGGGCCTTGACCGGTGCCTTGACTGGGCCCTTGACCGGAGCCTTGACCGGGGCCTTGACTGGGCCCTTGGCCGGAGCCTTCACCGGAGCCTTGACCGGGCCCCTGACCGGAGCCTTGACCGGGGCCGAAACCGTTGTCTTGACCGGGCCCTTGACCGGGTCCCTAACCGGGCCCCAGACCGGGGCCGAAACCGTTGTCTTGACCGGGCCCTTGACCGGGTCCCTAACCGGGCCCCAGACCGGAGCCTTGACCGGGCCCCTGGCCGGAGCCCTGACCGGGCCCCTGGCCGGAGCCTTGGCCGGGCCCCTGACCGGAGCCTTAACCGGGTCCCTAACCGGGCCCCTGGCCGGAGCCTTGACCGTGCCCCTGGCCGGAGCATTGACGGCCCTGCTGGGCACCGGGCGCTTGGGCAGACTGAGATCCCGCTTGAGGGGAGCGTTAGCAAGAGCCTCGAGAGGAATCTTCATGGGGACCTTGGGCCTGGTTGCCAGGAGAGCCCGGATTTGCGTGGCAATGTCGGGCCGGGGGGCCTTGATCGGGATCGACGAGGCCTTGGAAGCCGGCACAAAAGACGGGCGCGACCCTGGGGATGCACAGCTCATGGCAGGCTGCGACAGGGGAGGCGTGACCGAGCCGCCGCCAGGGATGTCGGGCGCGGAAGCAGTGCTGCCCCCGTCAGACGCCGGCGGAGTAAGCTTGGTGCCGGGGAAGAAGGGCATGGCCACGGCGGGCGAGAAGCTGCTCTTCTTGGTGCTGGGCACTTTGAAAAACGGCTCCTCCTCCTCCTCCTCCGCGTTCTTGGGCAAACCGGCAGGCACCGCACCGGGAGCCTGCGCCGCCTCGGCCTCCCGCAGAGCCGCCCGGCGCAGCTTGCGGGCTGTGCCACCGCGTCGGGTCGGCTTGTGCGGAGTGCTCGGATTGTGCGCAGCGCTCGGCTTGTGCGGAGCGCTCGGCTTGTGCGGAGCGCTCAGAGGGCCGGCTGCTTGGCTGCCGTTCTGCAGAGTCCGACCAGCGGGCTGTGCAGGAAGACGAGCCGGAGCCTTGGCTGCCGGGATGAAGACGGGGGCCTCGGGGGCCGGGATAAAGGCCGGCTTGGGAGCCGGGACCGGAGCCGAGACCGGAGCCGAGACCGGAGCCGGAACCGGAGCTGAGGCCGGAGCCGGAACCGGAGCTGAGGCCGGAGCCGGAACCGGAGCTGAGGCCGGAGCCGGAACCGGAGCCGGGGTGGCCGGAGCCTTGGGAGCCGACAGAACGACCTGGACCCTGGGTGGCCGGCGGAAGATGCCACTGTGAGTCAAGGTGAGTGAGTGCTTGGCAAGGCCACTGGCAGAGGCACTGGCAGAGCCACTGGGAGCATACACACCGGTGGGGGCGGCGCCACCGAGTGGCTGAGACGGCGCTTCGGCAGCAGGCAGGCCAAAAAAGCGGGACTTGCCACCGGCCAAGGGCTCCGGCCGGAAGACAGCCTCCTCGAGGCGCTTTTGCACCGTGCGGAGCTGGTCGGGGGTAAAGGCGGCGTTGCCCTTGACGACGTCGGCGACAATGGGGCCCAGGATGGCATCGGGGAAGTCGTCCAGGCTGACGCAAAGCCAAAAGTCCAGCAGGTCGCTGTAGTCGGCAAGGAAGCAGACAAAGGCAAAGAGCTCGCGCTCGGCCTTGGCCAGGTCCCTCTTGTGCAAGTCGTAGGCCGTCGCGGCGGCAGTGCAGTGCGCCCCGAGCAGGGCCTTTAGGCGGGGGTCGTTGCCGCCGCGGACGTCGAGCTTCTCGCGGGCCTCCTCGAGCGCCTTCCGGCCGATGCTGACCTGTTTGGCGGCCTGGTCGCGGCCGTTGCGCAGGAGATCCAGCTCCCGCGCCCACGGACCCGGCCGGGCCAGCTCGCCGTCCCGGTGGAAGAGGAACCGGCCGCTGCGGTTGGTGATGCCGCAGCGGCCGCAGCTGTGGCCGCCGCCTTGACCGCCGTGGGCACACTTGCAGGCCGGGCTGGGCAGCAGGCAGTGGCAGCACACGCAGGGGTTCCACGGCAGCAGCTCCTCGCAGTACGTGTCCTTGTTGTCCTGCCTATCCGGAGCCCACCTGGCGCTGGAGCTGGTAATCGTAGCAGGCGTCGTCCAGTTCTTGGAGCCCATGGCGGCCGTGAACATGGCTTGATCTGCAAGCGTGGAACAGAGGCCGGTGGATCGGCGGTTGGCAAGAGCAATGGGTGTTGTGTGTTTGTGTGGTTGTGTGGTTGTGTGGTTGTTGTGGCTGTGGTTGTGGTTCGAGTGCTGATCAAATTGAGTCTGTGTAGTCCAGCATATCGGCCCATGATCAACGCCGCAGCTGCCCTTTATACTCGATCACGAACAAGTATGAACACCTCGTCTGTTCATTTTCCCTCCTTTCTGCACCGGTTCTTTCTGCGCCGTGAATCCTTCTGGACAAGACCGTCTGTTCTCTGAGCAATACTGGACAAAGGCCATGTTCACATCACCCGCTGTGGCTCCTTGTACAGGCTTCGACTGCCACGCCAGCTTTGACTGCCACGCAATGCCAACTATGCGGCTGTTCATCTCGCCCGGAGGCCGTCATTGTGTCCCAGTGTTTCGTCGTCGTTCTGCCAACGCCGTCCGTCCCGCGCCCGGACTCCTTTCCCGGCGCCTCTGTCGGCCATCTGTCTCAGCGGTTGGATGTTCCGTAACGCACCCGTAGTCAAGATCACTCAGTGGCAAAGGGACGCGCAAGAAAGAAGGGAAAAAAAAAAGACACGAGACCGAACCGCGGCTGGGCTGGGGCTGGAAACACGAGGTGGATCTCCGTATCATCGGGCGCTTTTCGGCAGCCAAGAAACACAGCTCAGAGGGCAGAAGAAGCTCGCCCGAGCACGTAGTGCGGCCCGCGTGAGGGCAGTGAGTGGTGGTGCATGGACGTTTTGGCACTCTCCGAATATGGCGTAGGTGTGCGGTGAGATGGGCTCGAGGGTGCGCAGCTATCCGCTCCCCAGAACGAATCGGACTATTTTCATGGTGGCTGCCAATATTCGTCAAACCTCTGGACCCTCCTGGACCTGCTGCTTTCGGGGGGGGGGGCGCCTCTATGCCCTTCATTTACCCCACTTGGCCCCTCTCCAAGACGCTAATCCTGCAGCGCACAGGCCCGCAAAGCACACCTGGACCCCTGTGTCTTCGCCCCCGTATGAGCCTGGCGCAAGAACCGGTCCCCGCTTCTTATCGTATGGCTCAGGCCCGTTTTCATCAGGGGCGTCAGGGGAAAAACTGAGAGAGAAAGAGAGAGCGCGAGAGAGAGAGGGAAAGCGCGAGCGGCCGGCCCAGCCACACGCCGCGCTAGCCTACAAAGGAAAAGAAACACACACACAAAAAAAAACAAAAAAAGGCCGCATCTCTCCCAACGGTAACGGTCTCTTCATCAGCGCCGCTGTCTCATGCGTCTGCAGCGCCACTTGTCTATGCAAAGCGTTCTGGGTTCCTCCCCCCCCCCCCCCGGCCCCCAGTATTCTGAACCTAGCGCTCTGCCGCGTGTTTCTGTATCGTTCTCAACGCTCACGCTGCATGAAATTTCTTGCTGGCTTTGTGTGTTTTGTGGAGACAACCATTGCGACCCCCCCGGTCTTTCCTCGTGGACGGATGTACCCCGGCGGGCAGTGATGAAGGGCTGCTCTTTCCCTCATTTTGCCGTCCCGCCCATGCGCTGCAGCTGCGCTACTCGTAATCTAGCTCAACTAGTGCTGGTGGCGTCCCCTTCTTCCCTTTCTCGCTACTTTCTTTTCCCTTCTCTGCATCTGTCCACCCATTGAGACTTGTCTCTTCCGTTCCTTTGCAACTCGCTTCGTTTCTTTTCCTTTTCTATATTTTCGCATCCCGTTTTGTTCACGATAGATCAAGCGCATCGTCATATTCCAGTGCATCCTCTACAACTCGACTCCTGACACCATTGGCTCCTCGACTCTTGACTCTTCTCCTATTGACTCGACTCCTCTCGACTCTCGATTCTCGACTCCTAAAAATACAAGTTGCTCGACTCTTGGCATTCCCTCCCCATCCACCACCACCATCATGGGCTTCATCGAGCGCATCCAAGCCAAGATTGAGCTCTTCCGGCTCGAGCAACGCTACACCCGCCGCCGTAACCGCCGCTCAACCTTTGTGTCCACTGCCGTCTACGTCGACGGCGAGTACGTCTACCAGACACCGGCCTCCACCGGCTCCTCCAACATCTCCAGCGCATCCGCCTCGAGCCACCCGTCCTGCGCGCCCTCGGCAACGGCCTCCAACAAGCTGCGTAACCGCCTCTCCATGCCCGGATTCGGCTCCGGCTCCCTGTCCAGGGGCACCGGCCGCGCGCCAGACTGGCGGACAGAGCCGGCCGTTGCCGAGCACTGATTCCCATTTGCGCGGAATATCATGCACAGCGCAGCCAAACCACGTTTCGCCTCCCATCCAGCGCGGTGGCGCGGATAAGCGGGCGGGCGGGCTTGGGTCGGCTGCCCAGTGGCGGGCACTGCCGGCAGTTCCGCAGTCGCAGTCATCCATCACCTGAGCGATACGTCGACACAGACACAGACAACACGCTCCTGCTGCAACACGATTGGGGGGGCGCTGGCCCCTCTGACGAACTACTCTCCTTTGCATCGTCTTCGTGCCTTGGGGAGGGGGATGAAGAATCGCTGGTTCCTGGTTTCCAGCCGCTACCGGCGTGCAGGTCTCAGCGGCATCCCTTGCCGTCTTTTTGGAGACTTTTTTTCTTTTTTGGCGTTTCATGACCCACTTTATGCATTGGGAGCAATCCTTTCTTGGCTTTCATTTCTTATGTCTTATCTTCACTTTTTGGATATGCACCGTTTCTGGGTCGGAGAGGGGTGATTCTGTCTCTCAAGCAAGCAGAGAATTATCATCATGCTCCCACCCAGTGCGTACGGCAGGTTTCTATGATATCACTTTTTTTCTGGTCTTGTAATAGCGAGCATTACGTTACAAATGCAGTGGACAGACACGGCTATACCTTGAATGCGGCGGAGTACAGTTCAGGAAGAAAACGGTACAATGTTTTAACGTCTGTACATGTTCATTTTGAGTTATACAACGCGTTTTTTTTTTTCGCCATGTGGCAGCCATCGTCTCGAGTTCTCTGATTATCTTGCGCTGTATTACGCCCATGCTGCAGCAGAGCTCTTAGCTTGAAGCTGGCATCTCGCTGGGTGTACCACTGCACGATTCGGTCGCGTAGCACGGCATGAGTGACGTAGAAGGGAGCAGTCCTACCATTGAGTACGCATACTGTTCCCATGTGTTCCTACAAGGTTGCACAGTACAGATTCACAGATGCTGCAAATGCTGGATGGATGTGGGTAGCAAGTATTCGCGCCGGCAGACAAAGCATCGGGCTGCGTTTTATTTTTCGAATCATCTTCAGACAGCCGGCTCTCTTTATCGTCTGCATATATTATACATAGCTTGTGACCCCTTGGATCATTCTTTTGCAGGGCATTGTTGCTAGCAAGGCACGTCTTTCGTACCGTCCAGTTGACGCTTCCCATGTTCGATGCGGGATAATGCCCGGTCAGTTAAGATGGGCAGTTCATTTTCCGATTATGGCATCTCCTAACCCGACGCAGCTAAAAAAAAGAAAAAACATACAACGTTGTTCTTTTGACCGTTCGTGTTAGGACAGACAAAAAGTGTGGCCGACTAAAAAATGGATACATCCGGATTCGAACCGGAGACCTTTCCCATGCGAAGGGAAAATCATACCCCTAGACCATGCACCCTTTTAGACTGCTGAGGTCGCACGTTCTAATGGCACACATCGCACGAGCCCAATGCATTGCAGCGGAGGCGAGATGGTTCACAGAAGCAGACAGCACTGCGTTAACAGCATAGTGTACATGAATACCGGATAACTCTTTATTCCCGTAAGTAAAGCCGGGGTCTTCGGCCAAAACAACGCATGGCTTGCAATGGCAGATAAAACAGGACGTTGCCCTACAGCAAAACGACAGGATGGCCAAGCTCTTTCTCAATGTCCTCCAAAATGAGAACAGCGGGCGTGGCGTAGGTGATGTCAACAGACCTGCCAGCTTCGGACCCAGTACCTCTTGTCAAGATCCCGCCAAGGCGGCCGTCGAGACCGACAACGGCAGCGCCTGAATCGCCAGGCCGGGAGAATGCGACATGCTTGTCGCCAAACGACCCTGGAATAGCCCATTCCCGCGTCTCGATCTGGCTGCCGTCCGGCACGCGGCTTCGCACGGTGGACATGAGCTCCGAGGGACAACCGAATGTGAGACCAGTCGTGGCCCCTTGCTTCATGACAATCACGCAGGCAGCCTGCATGTGATTTCCGAATGGGCCGGTAGGGGACCGGATCTCGGCAAGAGGGATCAGTCCTTGGACCTTGACCAGGCCATCGTTTGGAAACCGAAAGCCGGGTTGACTGGCCTCTTGCGCGGTGGTGAGCTTCTTTGTAAGTGAGATGTCGTCCAACTGTCTGCGAATGTCAACAAGGTTGGTGACATTTTCGCCCTTTGGGAATTTCGCCTTGTCCATCGCCAACAGGCAATAGTCCTTTGTCCAGACGATTGACGACTGTGCTGCCGCAATCGGCGGCGAGAAATAAACCGAACCCGACACGCGGGCATCTCTATCCCGGAAAGCCAGGACCTTCTCGTAGGCGCTATAGACCTGGCCGAAGGAAGCCCGGTCCTTTTCCAGTCCAGACGACTCGGCGATAGTCTCCAGTCGTTGCCGGAAAAAGTCCAAATCCTGAATTGATGCGGCAGTGGCCTCGTCCGAGGGGATGAGAACGTCGTGGAGCGCAGCGCCTTTTCCTGCCGAGGGACGACAGCTCTTGTTGTCCTTGACAAGGCTGTTTGGAAGCCCGACGTGGCGACTGGTTATGGCCCAGATAGGCGGCGTTCCCTTCTCATCACTTCCACTGCCAGTGGCCACAGATGGCGAGATGTAAACGCCCAACGTCCCTGTCACTGTAGGCGCCGCACATGGAGACACAGGGTTCCCGATAGTGGTGGAGAAGGGAAGCAGCAGGTTGTTGAGCGGCATCGGAGACGTGTCTTTGTTCACGCAGAGTAGAGAGGGTCGGGAAGCGAGGGAGAAAACGCGAGACTCGCGCACCTGGACATCAACGTCGCCGAGATTGTTGTCGTCCAAAACAATCCGGCAGGCTCGCAGTGCCTCTGCCACCCTGGGCCAGGGAATGTCGTGATGCTCAACGCCCACCCATACCACAACGGGCCACTCAGAAAGTGGCTTTTTCGTGCCGCCCAGACGGACAACATCCAGAGACGTCCAGGGAAGACGGCTCGCCGCCAGCTTGATTCCCTGCTCAACGGTTTCCCACCGCGCGCAAATCGCATGCACACCGATGTGGGCGAGTCCTTTCTCCTCGGTCAAAAACCAAGCAGATCCGTTTGGGTCACGCCGCCAAGCCTCTTTCTGCTCCTCGGTCGTCTTATAGAGCACCACGCCGGCCGATGCGCGGCCAACAAGACGAGGCTTGGAGCAGATGCCGTGGTAGAACCAAACAGCCTCTTCCTCGCCCGGCGGTTGCAGGTGGGGGAGAACCTCGTTCTTGGTCGTCTCGACTCTGCTGAACAGAGTTTCGTCAGAGTATCCCACGGCCGCTGCGTCAGATGAGTCTGTGAGTTCCTTGCCGCGTCCGCGCTGCAGATCTGCAAGGCCTCGGGCCGGGCCGGGGGGCTGGCTCTCCATACTTGTAGGGAGCAGACGAAACGAAGCAAGATGTACAACGTGACGAGGTTGTATGGAATAAGAAGATGGAAAGATGGAAATATGGAATATGGGAAGAAATTATGGTAAAATTTGTGCTCTTGGATGCGTGCTGCTGGAAAGGGAAGGCACGACCAGGTAGTCACGTGGGCAGAGTGCAAAGGCAGTATAGAAAACGCGAGTAGCTGTATCGCCAGGCTGCTTTTTCCTCTGGGGAACCTAAGGCGGGTCATGCATTATTTCCTAAACCTTACAGCTCAGAAGGGTCTAAAATACCATTTTCGTTCCTGCCAATCTCTCGACGTATCCCTCTGTTCCTGACTCTGACGTATCAGCGGACGGAAGGCACTTGTAAAGATAACTCAAAACATACTAGTATATAATCCAATACAGAGATGTTTGGATAAAAGGAAACCGGTGAAAACAAAAGGGAAAAAAACACCAAAATTATATTCATCAAGAAAATACGACATATGAAAGAAGCAAAACAACACCTCACCGTCCTTAACACTCTGATTCACTCTGATTGAATGTGCCCGACGTAGTACAAGGCCCCGCGTCTTTCGTAATGTGATGCCTTTGTGTTTTTCGTCCCCGCCCCGCGCCTTTTTCCTCATCTGGTTCTCTCAACATTTTCCAAGGCAAGCATCCCAGGCGCAACATCGAAGACGCAAGACGCCAGGCGGTGCTGGCAGCTCGGAGACGATTGAAGGCGGCGTGTCGGAACCAGATAACGCCCGCGTCGGCTACTCAGACACGGAAAAGCACAAGTACGAGCGTACAAAGGGGAGCTTGTTACGGATACTACTGACCACCTAGTTCCCTTGATGCAGCCGCTTGCGTCTGGTCTCGGCTGCTCTGACAGGGCGTGGAACATGCTCTGCATCAGCCACGAGCTGCACCGGTACTGGGCGGCCCGGTACGTCGGCGGCACGCCCGTCGACGACGGCCCCCAACAGCGACTGGCGATGCGCTCGGGGACGCGTCGGCGGCGAACAGCAGGAGGGGGTGTCGCCTGCCCCGGAGTGCGCGCCTGGTAGCCAGCCGCCCACCACCGTGGGAGCAGCCACCCGCTCGAGTCCGGCCAAGAGTTCTACCATTCCTCGACACCATCGACGACGCCGTAAGATACACATGAAGCGCATGCTCGAGATCCAGTGGGCGCTCATCACCGTCGCGGCCTTGAACGGTGCATCCGGTCTCGCGACAAGGACGACGATAGCGACATGTCCGAGTTGGACTGCAAGCGAAATACATACGAGCGGGAGCGCGCTCAGTACGAGGACGCAGGCGAGGAGGACGTCCGCACGCCGCCTCTGGCTTCGCCGCCGGGGACAAAAGACAAACATTTTAAAATGATTTGGTAGCTATGAAGCGCAGCGCAAGGCCGGGGGGAGGCACAGGATACGATGTACTTGCTTATTTCTCTCTCTCTCTCTTCTTGCTTCTTCTTTTTCTTCTTTTTCTTCCTTTTCTTCTTTTTCCCGACGGATAGCCTAAACGAGTGTCTCCGTGTCCAAGAAGAAAGTCTTTGCCCTCCTGCAGTCGAAACTTCCTGGTCGCTTCCTGCCAGCCCGGACTACGGCGAGGCACATGTTGCTGATGATGGGTATAATTGGACAAGAGTGTGAATGAAGAAAAAATACGTCGCTATGATAAGCTTCAAGAGCACCAAAGGAACCCCTTCAGAAACGCCTCTACCGGCCCGCTGCTCGCCTGCAGGTCGACCGCATCAGCAAATGCGAGGGACCATCCCGGTGACGGCCTCCATCTCCTGCAAGAGCCAATCAATGGGCGTGACAAACGTCACGTCAAAGTGCGGCAAGGACCGCAGAGGCGCCATGCGGAGCAGGCGATCCAGCGGGTGCGCTGCAGCAGAGGCCGCTGCAGCGGCGTTGTGGTCAGCAACACGGGCGGCCAGTTCCTCCGGGTCGTCGCTGCTGATGCCTCCGTCGACGATCCCGATGACGTCGCCGGTGCTGTCGAAAACCGCCGAGCCCGCATCCCCCTGCCGGCTGAACGACCCGATCGCGCCAACGGCATCCAGGTCGTTTGGGAAATCAAAGACGAGCTGGGCGAAAAGCATGCGGAACTGCCCGTTGCCGATGGGCTTGCGGACCACTGCCTCGACCTCGCCGAGCACGCCAACCCGGACACTTGTTTTGGCGCCGCGCTTCATCACCAACTGGGGGGGGCGTGCAAAGGCACCAGGGACGGGAAACGTTGGCTGGCGGTGATGTAGCTTCAAGACGCCGCTGCCGTCGAGCCGGGCCCGAAATCCAGACGATGACAGGCCATTTTCATCTAGGACGAGGTTGATCCTCCTCAGCTCATCCCAGCCAATGAAAACACCGTTAGGGTCGGGGCGGCGGCGGACGACGTCGGCGGACGCTTCGTTAAGCTCCACGAGGGCCCAGTCGCTCCAGCCCCTTTGCACACTGTGGCGCTGCTGTGCGGCGTAGGCAACGTGGCCGATTTCCCGGATGGCGTTGTTGGACGTCGCCGCGATGTCGCGCATGGCGCACTCGACGCGGGACATGTGGTTTGCGAAATCGAGCTCGCGAGCGGCTTCGTCGAGCCGAGCTTCGCTGTCGGAGCAGCGCATGATAGCGACAAGGACGTGAGCTTGCTGCGATATAGAAGTGAAAGAGGTTCTACACAAGACACGCGCCGTTCTTTAGTTCAGTCCCCACTTTTACAGGGGTGGTGCATGGTGGGGCTATTTATCACGTGGCCGTAAGGTCCTCTTCTTTCTCAAACTCTAGCTTAGCTCGTAGCAACTTAGTTGGTGTGGTTTTCGGCGCCGGTGAGTTCGTACGGAGTAAAGCCGCAGACTACTGCAAGGACCCGCACAGCGCCGCCGTCTCGGTAGCTTCGGTGTAATGAGGCTTTTGGCACTGGAAAGCAGATGAAGGCTCCGTGTCGTCCAGGCGGCCAAAATCCAGGGCGCTGTTTGCTGGAATGTTTGAATACTGCGCGATCCGAAGCAGATCGGCAACTCTAGCAATTGTGTTTATACTTTGCCTCCTCATGGCCAAGACGACAGTCTTGAAGGTCATTCTCGGCTCCAACCATGCTACGGAGATTTGACTCGTCAGACGCTGCACTACGGAGTAATAATTCTACAACCTCTAATCAGTAGCAAAGGCTAACCTGAAAGCAGTATATCGGATCAAACTAACCAATGTCATTACTTTTTTGTTTACGAATAGTGCATCGCTGTACCATCTTATCAGCGCTCCTGTATACTCCGTAATTACAGCCTCCTCCATGGGTTGGATATATATCGCTCAGCTTGTCGACGCCCCCCCTCTTCCTCTCCCCCCCTCCCTTCTCTTCCCTCCCCCCCTTTCTCTTCCCTCCCTCCTCTTCCTCTTTCCCCCCTTCCCTTCCTCTTCCCTCCCTCCTCTTCCTCTTCCCCCCTTCCGTCCCCCCCCCAATCGCGATTGACGCTCAACAAAAATGATTGGAAAGACGGTTCTGGCGCTGTGCCTTGCGTCGTCGGCCGCTGCCTCGCCGACGCTGGCCGTGCGCGCGGACCGCACCCTCACCAACAACGGCAGTCTGGCGGCTTCGCAGGTGCTGCAGGACCCGTTCCCCTACCACTATCCCAACGAGGAGGCCACGCCGGCCGCGCTGTTCCCGATGCCGCCGTGCCGCGGCGTGACGCTGGAGGAGGCCACGATCGACCGGCTGCAGCAGTCCATGGCCGCCGGCCAGCTGACGGCCGTCGACGTCGTCCTGTGCTACCTGGCGCGGTACCACCAGGTCAACGGCTACGTCAACGGCATTCTGCAGTGGAACCCGGACGCCCTGGCCATTGCGCAGCAGCTGGATGCCGAGCGCGCGGCCGGGCGCGTGCGCGGGCCGCTGCACGGCATCCCCTTCCTGGTCAAGGACAACATTGCCACCAAGGACCAGATGGACACCACGGCCGGGTCGTACATGTTGCTGGGCAGCGTCGTGCCGCGCGACGCCTTTGTGGTGAAGAAGCTGCGCGAAGCCGGCGCCCTTCTGCTGGGCCACGCGACGCTCTCCGAATGGGCGGATATGTATGTCCCCCCCCTTGGTACAAAAAACCGTGTTGTATCCCGCTAACAGGCAAGGCGCTCCAACAACTATTCCGAGGGCTACAGTGCGCGCGGTGGCCAGGCCCGCAGCCCCTACAACCTGACCGTCACCCCCGGCGGCAGCAGCTCGGGCTCGGCCGTGGCCGTGGCCGCCAACCAGGCCATGTTCGCCCTCGGCACCGAGACGGACGGCTCCGTCATCAGCCCGGCCGAGCGCAACGCCGTGTGCGGCATCAAGCCCACCGTCGGCCTGACGTCGCGCGCCGGCGTCGTGCCCGAGAGCATCCACCAGGACACCGTCGGCACGTTTGGCCGCACCGTCCGCGATGCGACCTACGCGCTGGACGCCATCTACGGCGTCGACGAGCGGGACAACTACACGCTCGCCCAGATCGGCAAGACGCCGGCCAGCGGCAGTGGCGGCTACGCCTCTTTTTTGACGGACAAGTCGGCCCTCAAGGGCGCCGTCTTCGGACTGCCGTGGGCGAGCTTCTGGGCGCTCAACGACCCCGAGCAGAACACGAACCTGGCCCAGCTGCTGAGCCTGATCGAGAGCGCCGGCGCCACCATCATCAACGGCACCGAGCTGCCCAACTACAAGGTCTGCGTTTTTTCCCTCCAGAGCATGCCCCTTGCGGTCATCGTCGTCGTTGTCGTCGTCAGAAGACTAACAATCACCTTTGCAGACGACTGTGAGCCCGGATGGCTGGGACTGGGACTATGGCACGACCCGGGGATACGCCAACGAGAGCGAGTACACTGTCGTCAAGGTGGATGTAAGTTTTTATTCTTTTCTTTTCATTTTTCTCTTTTTTTTTGTTTTCTTCGGGCATGTTTGCCGGTCGTCGTCCTGACGTCCAGTTCTACAACAACATCAAATCCTACCTGTCGGAGCTGGAAAACACGCAGATCCGCTCCCTCGAGGACATTGTCCAGTACAACATCGACAGCCTCGGCGCCGAGGGCGGCCTGCCCGGCGTCCACCCGGCCTTTGGGTCCGGCCAGGACGGCTTCCTGGCGTCGCTCGAGTCCCGCGGCATCATGGACGACACCTACTACGCCGCCCTCGCCTTCTGCCAGCGCACCACCCGCGAGGACGGCATCGACGCCGCCCTGCACCCGACCCTCGCCAACGGCACGCAGGTCCATCTCGACGCGCTGCTGGTGCCGCCCGACCTGGGCCAGACCTACCAGATCGCCGCCCAGGCCGGCTACCCCATGGTGACCATCCCGGCCGGCGTCGGCGGCGAGTCGGCCATGCCGTTTGGCCTGGCCTTTATGGGCACCGCCTGGAGCGAGGGCCCCCTGATCCGCTGGGCCAGCGCAGTGGAGGACCTGCAGCTGAGCAGCAACACCGAGTGGAAGCGCACGATGCCCACCTGGGGCGACTACCTGACCCGGAACCTGCCGATCTGGTGAGGAGGGGGTAGGGCAGTGGTGGTGGCTGCTTTAATGCCGTACAGCGTTGTGCGAAGCAGAGCTGCATGGCGGTCATAATCTTCACCTTATTTAATGACTTAATATTTGCTTATCGGCTTGCACTGCATCTTTGCGTATCTTTGTCTGGTCCGGCTTTCGCCGTGCAGGAGCCGTCAACCAGTGTTACAAGCAGATTTGATGCGGTCGATCTGCGGCGGAACAGATGTTCGTTATTATTGACGCTGTGGCAGTTGGAAGATTAAAACACTGTATATTTGTTCATAAGCTCTTTGTCTGTAGCAGGACGGAGACATTTTCAAGCCTTAAGACGTTGTGTATGCATGCACAGGTCTTACGAGAACAAGCACGGTGCTTTCAAAAAAAAAAAAAAAGAAAAAGATACAAAGAGAGAAACTAGAACAAACAAAAGAACAGACACGACCGCCTCGAACAGCCGGCGGTAGACGAGGTGTGATTGTTTCGATTTTCTCGAAGCTGTCTTATCAAAGCAAACAAAAGGGCACAGCGAACCAGAGTAGGCCAAAAAAGAAGCAAAAAACATGGATACATCCGGATTCGAACCGGAGACCTTTCCCATGCGAAGGGAAAATCATACCCCTAGACCATGCACCCATTACTTTGCTTGACAAATTTTTGTATTTTATGCGCTATGTAGCATAGTCAGCTCTACTGGGTCTCTGCGCCCTGTCCAACCACGAAAGAGTATTCAACCCCACCAAACCGTTTACAACAACGGCCAAAGGGAGAGGGGAACAGACCTGGTTGGAATTGTGCTTGCTTGCTCAATTCGTCAGCACCCCAGACGCATGTATGGTTGGACGTCGCCCACCCGGCTGCCAACAGCGGGTTCCCAGGCAGTAGGCCGGCGGAGGTCAATGGGCAGGTGGTGCGGCGAGAGTGCTGCGACAAAGTCTAAATCGGAAGGATATCTGCAAGCTTTTCAAAGGCAGTATAAAGGATGTTTCGGGAATGTTTGTGAAATGTCTAAAGGATGTTTCGATGATATCTAGAGAAAGTCTAAAGGTCGTCTAAAGGATAATCTAGCGGAAGGATACAAGTGCAAGACTCACACCACCTATCCCGGAAAGAAGCGCCCCAAGTAGCCACTGCGCCCGCCGTCAAACACGGCCCCGGCACCGTCCAGCGCCGCAAAGTGCGACGCAATCGCCATGCCCTCGCGGCGCTTGCGTTCCACGCGTTTCCAGTCCCAGTCGGCAGCGTCGTCGTCGTCGTCGGCGGCGGCGGCGTTGGCGTTGGCGTCCGCCCCGGCCTCGTCCAGATCGGCCATGTCGCCGACGGCGTCGGGCCCGCCGCCGCGCCAGCCGGCGCCCGGCCGCGGCGGCAGCACGCCGCTGGCCTCCATCAGGTAGGTGGGGTGGACGGTGAAGCGGTCGAGCTTGAAGACGTATTTGCTGATGGCGGTGGCGAGGACGTGGCGCTGCAGGGCGGCCTCGTCGACGGCGGCGCCGGCGCCCGGGCGCACGCGGCCCTTGGCGACAAAGTGCGTCACCATATACAGCCACTTGCGGTCCCAGGCCAGCACGCGGGTCCAGAGCTCGACGGCCTGCAGGGGGGCAATCTCGCGGCGGAAGCTGCAGGCGACGGCGCCGAGGCCGATGCTAAAGTTGCCGGGATAGGGCGCGCCGGAGGCGGCGTCGCACACCAGGCGGGTGCGCGCGTTGCTGCTGGCGGCGGCCACGCCGGGGCCCAGCAGGCGCATGACCAGGTGCGACCGCGCCGGGTCGAGGTCGGCAAAGTAGGTGCTGTTGGACTTGTGGAAGTTGTAGTCGGTCTCCAGCAGCGACGTGCGCGTCTGCGTCACGCTGTACTGGAACAGCGCCGCTGGCGTGCGCGGCGCCCGCGGGCCCGGGCCGGCCAGGTGCCGCAAGATGGCCCCAAACACCCGGGCCGTCCAGGCCAGCGGCAGCGACTTGGCGTTGACCACCACGAACAGCGCCAGCAGCAGCCGGCTCGTGCGCCCGGGCCCGCACACAAACCACGTTGCCCAGGCCGCCCACTCGTCGCGGTGCGCCAGCACCGAGTAGCCGCCGTACGCCGCAGCCGCGCCGCTGGCGGCGCCGAACAGCGGGATCAGCACGCCGGCATTGGCCACTTTGGCCGCGACGGAGGCCATGGAGAAAGAAACAGAAACGCGAGACGGATCGGGGATGGACCCGTGGGCAAGAGACGATGGGGCGCGACGGGAGACGCACGCGGTGACAGCGTGGGCGAGACAAGAAACGAGGAGAACGGAAAGACGGACGAAGAGATAAAATCAAAAAACAAAAAAAGAGACCATCCGATCCAGCCAATAGGAGCCCGTGGAAGCGAGTGGGATCTAGCCGAGGCATTGCCTAATCGGACAGGCACCCGCTGCGCTCTTGCCGCCACAGCGTAACATACGCCACAAGCACTGCGCCACAGTGATTTGCATCTCTCTCCCGCACGTATCGGCGCGAGGTTACAGTGGCGGATAAGCAACTTTTTGAATACAACGTAAGATACAAAGCGATGTTCAGCCACTGCCCTGGTGTTTGCAACAGAAATCAGAATGCAATTGCACTCATTATCCTTGGCGCCCGATCCAACGTCACAGAGGCTGGCTAGGGCCTTTTTACGCAAGTAGTATCATCTATCGCAAAACAACCGCCCTTCGCCTCAAACGTGCGGGTAGCTCGTGGCTGGCGCGACGCCGCTACCCCTGCTCCACCCCTGTCATGTTGTTTTGGGACACCGACAGGCCGGTTTAGGCAGCTGCGGATGATCGCCGCTGCGGCTGAGGCGGGGTTGCGCTGAGAGTGATGGGGGGGTTGCTGAAGGGTGTGTGTGGGGGGGGGGCTCTCAGGGGATAGGAGGCCGGGAAGAAAGATCCAAGGGGCCGTCCAAGACGACACGACTCTACTGCGGCGTCCTTTTCCCGTGCTGTCAAGCCTGAGATCCCCACCCACACCTCGCCGCAGGGCGGCCGAGACGGCGTTCACCAGCAAGGAGATGGAGATGGCTTGCCAGGAGGGGGACTCGTATATGTGTGGTCTCCGGGTGTCTCGACATTGGATCATGGGTGTGTTCAACATACATACAGCAACACATACAGCAACACATACAGCAACACTGACAGCAACACTGACAGCTACGAGTGCACATCGACATCGACCCGACATCTACTCTACATCCACCCGACATCTACATCCACCCGCATCCACATGGCCTGGCTTTTCTTCGCCCCTTTTCTGATTCTTTGTGCGCACGCCGCCGCGCAGATGCCGACCACGACGGCCGTGTCGCCGGCGGCCGCGTTTGCGCTGCTGCCCGAGTGTGCGGTAGGCTATCTCTTGAAATCGCGGCTGACCCGCCCCCATGGAGTCCTCGGCTGACCCCCCCCTCTCCCAAAGACCACCTGCATCGTCTCCGCTGCCACGCAACACGGCTGCGCCGCCACCAACCTGACGTGCCTGTGTGCGTCGCCGGCGCTGGAGGAGCAGGCCACGTGGTGCATCCGGGGCCGCTGCACGCCGCTGCAGACGCTGCATGCCAAGAACACCACGTCGCAGGTCTGCCGCGTCCCCCTCCGCGACAAGAGCGCGCGCTTCACGGCCACCAGCGACGCGCTCGGCGTCATCACCGGCCTGGTCGTGCTGCTGCGCCTGGGCCAGCGCCTGCTGCCGGCGGGCGCGGGCGCGGGCGCGGGTCCCTTCCAGGCCGACGACTGGCTGTGCCTGGCCACGGCGCTGTTCGGCGTGCCCAGCACCGTGCTCAACGTCTACGGCCTGGCCGCCAGCGGGCTCGGCCGCGACGTGTGGACGCTGCCGCCCGCCCAGGTCTACCGCTTCCTCCGCTTCATGTACGTCCTGGAGGTGCAGTACTACGTGGACGTGTCGCTGCTCAAGATCACGCTGCTGCTCTTCTACCTGCGCATCTTTTTCTTTCCCGGCGTCCGCCGCGTTCTCTGGACCACCACCGCCTTTGTCGCCCTCTTCGGCCTCCTCTTCACCGGCCTCGCCGTCTTCCAGTGCGCGCCCGTGTCCTACTACTGGACCCGCTGGGACGGCCTGCACCAGGGCCGCTGCCTCAACGTCAACGCCATCGCCTGGGCCAACGCCGCCACCAGCATCGCCGTCGACCTCTGGATGCTCGCCATCCCGCTGTGGCAGCTGCGCACCCTGCACCTGCACTGGAAGAAGAAGATTGGCGCCGCCATCATGTTTTGCGTCGGCACCTTGTGAGTTCCTGTCTCTGTCTCTCTGTCCGTCTCTCAACACCCACATTAACACCCCAGCGTCACCGTCGTCAGCGCCCTCCGCCTCCAGTCGCTCCTCGACTTTGCAAACTCCATCAACCCGACCTGGGAAAACTATGCCGTCACCCAGTGGTCCACCATTGAGATCAACGTCGGCATTATATGCGCCTGCATGCCCTCCCTGCGCCTCCTGCTCGTCCACTTCTTCCCCAAGATCCTCGGCTCCTCCGACGCCCCCGACCGCCGCGGCTACAGCATGAACACGATTTGATGACACCACTGGAACGTCAGAACACGGATGCTGCCCGGCTTCCGTGTCCGTGCGAACAGACTATACGTGCGCTGTTTTTATGATCATTTAGACTGTTCACCTGAAAATCTGCAATTAGAATACGCCTCGCGTCACAATGGCCAGCACGACAGTTACTCGCACTGATACAACGACACGACACAACACCGGAAATTGGAAAGTACTGGAGGCACCAGTCCTTGGCAGCAGTCTGCGGCACATCATCTCGGCGGAGACTCTGTGTTTCATATTGTGGGCTCTCTGGACTGGCACCACGCGGAGCAGCTGGGCTGATCAGGCGGCCGGCCAGCCCGGGCAGGCAGGCTGTTGCGCGCGAGCACGTACAATGGCTAGCTTATAATTGCCAGAGCAGTATCTTACGTGGCGGACAGTGAAGGCAAAAGTATGAAAGTGTCACAACGTCATGAGACAACAAGGCCGAGAGGCAGAACACAAAGGCAGCAAGTAGTCTGGTGTAAAGAGTGTCAATTCGATGACAGCGGCTGCTGGCAGTTATATGCTACTAGTTCATTGTTCGTGTAAAACGTGACTGGCTATATATCTGTATTAGTTCAAAAACAAGAATCTTCCAACGCCTTCCTCTGGCATTTGATATCTAGTCGCACATCCCTACCGGTCCGTCGGAAACAAAACTAGTACGCCCCGTCCTCCTCGTCTTGGTCGACTTCGTCCTGGAAGTGGACTCGTGTGGCCGGGTTGTGGTTGGGCGCTGCGTGTTCGCGCTCGGCTTGTTTCTGTGCTCGGTACTGTTGGTATGGCACCCATGGGCGTTGTTGCTGTTGGTTGTTCGGCTGTTGCGGTGTAGTTGTTGGAAGACTTCGGTTTGTGCGGAACGTGGTTGAAATCCCGCCCGTCGGTCCATATAAAATTTATCCCAAAGTTAATTACAAAGAGCGTTGGAGTGGGATGTGGCCGTCTGCGTTGGCCGTGAGGTTGTGAAGCTCTGCCACTGACACCACGATTTCGGGCCATAGTGCCAGAGGGATCTGGCCATGTATCATCACCGTTCTCATCTTTGTGACAATTGTCCCCACGGCTCTTTCGATGCGCCCATTCCGTTCTGGGTTGTAGGTCGGGGATGTTCCAAGAGTCGTGCCCTCCTCTTGACAGTAAGCTTCCAGCGCGGAGATGTACAGACATCAACATCTCCGCGCTGGAAGCTTATCAAAAAACCCACGTAAGCTTTAAATTCAAATTAGGCAGCGACTTTTGAAGCATTTTCGATTTTGCCTTCCCAAGGCTCCCAAGCCCCTTGTAGCCGATCGGGACTCTTGACTCGAGGAGGCGCACTGGACTTGCATTGTAGTGACTCATACAGACCGTACGGAGTACCGACTGACACAAAGAGGCGGCCGTCCCGGCAGCCAGGCGCGGGAGAGAAGGCGGGCGGAAGCCAAACCAAAGGCTTGTGAGGTCTGTTGTGATCTCTGGCGCGGAAGCGTCTGTTTGAAAGCCCCTCCTTCGTCGGTCATCACCTTTCTCGATTCGGTCACACGTAGGTTTGGACCGCTTGCGTTTGCACCCTGGGGCGTATGTGTCAGGAACAAGACTTGGAAACCAGCTGGTCGGTCCATGAAAAATTCACCGCGACAGATCTGGGGTGTTGGCTGGCCGCGTTGCAGGACCTAAGCGAGGCCGGTGCCGGGAGCTGAAAGACGCCGCGGGGTGCTCAGTGCGCGGGCTGCGCTGTGCGGTGTTCCGCGGATCAGAGGTCTTGTGTAGACGGTTCTGTTCGCATCAGCACCCTGGCCAGAAGAGGAGATGCAGCTCATGGGCATGGGTGACATACCATAAAAGGGCCGTATTAAGAATCAGCACCCTTCATCCTCATGCCTCATATGTTCCACGTGGCCGGCTCGCTGTCGTCGTCGCCGTGTATATCGTCTTTGCCCCCCCGCTCTCACTGGGGACCGGTCGACGCCATGCCCGGTGTTTTGCCGTCTGTGAGCGAGCACCACAGGTGGTGCTCGTTCACAGACTGTGGTGCTCGCTCACAGACGGCAATACACCGGGCACAGCGCGAGCTGCCATTCCACCACCCCCCAGGCGCTGGCCGACGAGTGCTCCTGGATGGGTGGTCCCGTCACGGCTGATGTCCGGTTCTTGCATGTCTCGCAGCACTCTGCTTGATATCCATGTGAGCGCCGGGCTTGGAGGTATCAAAAGAAAATTTGAATGGAATATACCGGGGGGGAATGAAGCTTACCAGAGATGAATCGACATTCATATCCACAAGTGCGCGTGGCAAGATGTGCGATACTTCCAGGAGGTCAAAGTTGGCGTCGCCCATGCTGCTTAAGAACTGCCATTCGTCACTTGTGGCGTGAATGCCATCCCGTTTAAATCGCCCGCGGGCTTCTTCAAAATCAAAGACCTCGAGATCACACAGCGGTGATTATCTGAGGAAATCACGGCACAGAGCGCGGAGCCGCACCCCTGGACCCGACAAGGGCTCCGCGCCTGGGATCTGAAGGCTGTAGGGCATGGCCGGTGGTATCTTTCCAGATGCTGCTTGAACTGTGACCATGAGTATGGGTTGTGGCAGAGGAACGGCCGGCGGCGGCGTAGTGGTGCATCGGCCGTAGCAGCTCGAGCCGCTGGAACGGCGGGCGCGCGTCAGAATCGTCAAGAAGAGCTGCTCAGCTCGATCCTGTTTGTCTTCGCTGGAGAGCAGCATGTTTGAGATTTTGGACAGTCTTTGTTCGAGACGCGCGGACCCACACGCGGGGTATTCCATATGATACAGGAAGGCACGACGTGACTACCCCTCCGACAGTGACAAGGTGAGTCCATCACAGTTTCTGCATCGGCAAGATTCGGACAGATTCCTCTTTCTTTGGTGTGTTGAGGATTTTCGTGAATCCATCAGCTTGTTGATCTGTTGTTGCGACGAATGTGACGTGAAGTTGGGGATAGCTCGATAAGGAGTTATGAGTAAAAAAAGGCGGATAGACGCGGTGAAAATGCGGAAAAAAGAACGAGCGACAGAATAAACGAAAGAAGAGATAAGGAAAGAAGAAGAAAAAGAAACAAGAAGACGAGGCCCTCGGATTGTTGTCGGGAGTTGCTACCAAATTGTAGCAGTTGCTGCTTGTATTTTGGTGTGTAATCGTCTTGCTTGGTTCAATCCCTAGTCTATGTTGCAGTAGCTATTGTACGTGCCGTCACGGGTCATGCGCGCCACAGATTTCTCCTGCTGCGAGGGAGAGAAGCTCTGCGTTGTCGAGGATGTTGTTACTGTAGCTTGTTTGCTTACGCGCCAGAAGATGGGTGCGCCGTAGAGTCGGATAAGGATGCTCTGTTCAGATCTTTGATCATCGGCGAACGATGCATCTGATGTGATGGCAGGTTTCGGGTGAACGGCACAACCAGGGCAAGTCGAGACGTGGATGAAAGATAACTGAACAGGTGGGCGAGTGCGTATGGCTTTAGGAAGGATTTATGGCCTGAGTGTTGCACAAGAGGTAAATGCCTTGTGCAGGCGCCTGGCCAGGCCTCCAAGTGAGGCTGAGCGTTATCAGCCTAGCGATACGCCCAGCTGGCTGGGCTGGCACGCACACACAGGCAACCCCTTGCGTTGAGCGAGGCAGAGAGCCGTCTGGCTCGCGTCTTGCCACAAAAGCACGTCTCGTCCGCGTAGTTCCGCTTGTCTTTCTTTGATGTTGCATCAATGCTTGTAGCCCTCACATCTGCACTTTGCTTATAGCACCCTCGATTTCTTTCGCTTATAGCACCCTCGATTCCATTTGCTTATAGTACCCTCTACCAGCATGGCCACAAACACCGACGCGGAGCCGGCACCGGCCTACACACCAGAAGACGACGGCGGTCTGCAGGCCTTTGTGGAGGCGGCGGTGGCGCGCGGGCAGGAGCTTGGGCTGCCGCTGACACGGCTGCCGACAGACGCGGCGCAGTTCACGGTGGCGCACGACAGCCCGCTGCTCACGACGACGACCGGGCAGCGCATCGGCGGCAAAGCCGGCGCCGGCGCCGGCGCCGTGGCCGGCACCGGCTCAGGGCCGCCGCTGGTCTCGGTGCAGCGGCGCGACATCCACAACAACATGGCCGACCGCTTCTTTGCGCTGGTGCGCGCGGGCCGCGCAGACGGCGTGGCGCTGTTTGTAGGCCAGGGCCTGGTCAGCCCGGACCTCGTGGACAGCCGGGGCGGCGACAGCGGCGACAGCGGCGACGGCAGCGACAGCAAAGTGCGGCTGGGCGCGCACGACGGCGTGACGCCGCTGCTGGAGGCGGTGAGCGCGGGCGACGCGGCCATGGTGCGCGTGCTGGTGCACCTGGGGGCGGACGTGGATGTGATGGCGTTTCCGGCGGCGGCCTGGCGCGAGCTGTGGCGGGCGACGGACGGGCGGCGGGCGCCGTTCCGGGCGGTGGCGCTGCGGGCGCGGCGGTCGGCGCTGATGTGGGCGGCGGCGCTGGGACGGCTGGCGCTGGTGCGGCTGCTGCTGGCCGAGGCGCACGCCGACGACGCGCTGGTGGCGCCGGACGGGCAGACGGCGCTGCGGCTGGCGGCAGCGGCGGCAGCAGCGGCGGCGGCAGAAACGACAGCAAAAGCGGGGCCGGAATCGACGGCCGGCCACCACCGCGAGATCGTGGCGCTGCTGCCGGCCCAGCGGCGCGGCGCGGGCCGGCGCATCAACACGCAGTGGCGGCGGGCGGCGGCGGGCGTGCAGTACCACGGCGGCAAGGCGCTGTGGGCCGGCCGCGTGGCCGGCAGGCTGCTGCTGTGGATGGCGCCCCGGTGGGTGCTGTGGACGGTGCCGCGCACGCTGGCCGGCGAGGCCGGCGACGCGCTGGTGTTTCTGTGGCAGCACACGGGCGAGGTGCCGCGGCTCGTGCGCGAGGGCCTCGCCGACACGGCCCGCACGCTGGCCGAGGCCGCCCGCTGGTCCGGCCGCGTGGCCCGGCGCGCGCCAGGTGCGCTCCGGGGCGCCGCGGCGGCGCTCGGCCGCTGGCTGCAGACGTCGGCGGCGGCGGCAGCGGCGGCGCTGGCCCGGGCGGTCTCGGCGCTGCACACGCTGCTCGCGGCGGCGCTCGGCTTTGTCCGCACGGTCACGCTCGCCGACGTATGCCGCGCGCTGCGGGAGGCCGCGCTGGCCCTGGTCACGACGCTGCCGCGCATTCTGGCGGACGGCGTGCAGACGGCGGCAGCCGCGCTCTGGGAGGCTTTGGCGGCGCTTCTGGGCGCCGTCGGCCTGTTTCTGCAGCAGCTGCTGCGCTGTCTCGGCTATGCCGTGACCTACATTCCGCGGCAGCTGTGGCGGGCGCTGCTGGCGGCCGTGGGCGGTGTCTTTGGCGGCGTGTTCCGCGAGGTCATGGTGCTGGTCAATCCAAAGCGTTGATTGACCTTGGCGCTTGTGGAGGCAATTGCGTGCCTGAGTGGAGTGCGGGCCGGATCACGTGCTCGGGCGAGAGGTGATGGCGACATCGCTTTTACTTTTGGACTACTTTTGAGCTCCAACCGAAGACGCTTTCCCACCATGCCGACGGCTTCCGCACCACAACCATGATATCGAGGGCCATTCCCCGGGCGCTCTGGCCGAGCGGCGTGCCGAGCGGCGTGCACCGCGGCCTGCTGCGGCGGCAGCCGTGCTTTGCCGCGGCGTGCCTGCAGCCGTCGCGCTGCTCGTTTTCGGCGCGCAAGGCGACGTCGACATCGGCATCGACTCCGGCATCGACATCGACATCGACATCGACATCGACATCGGCCCCGACGGGCTCGACTACGCGTCCCGCGGACCCCCTGGCCGAAGTGGAAAAGTCGACGGGCGAGCAGCGCAAGGCGGACTGGGCCATCATCAAGGAAATGTCGCGGTACCTGTGGCCGTCGGGCCCGGGCAGCATGGACACGAAGCTGCGGGTCAGCGTGGCGGTGGCGCTGCTGGTCGGGGCCAAGGTGCTCAACGTGCAGGTGCCGTTCTACTTCAAGAGCATCGTGGACGCGATGAACATTGACGTGGGCGCGACGGGCGGCACGGCGGTCACGATTGCGGGCTCCATGATCCTGGCGTACGGGGCAACGCGCATCGGGGCGACGCTGTTCCAGGAGCTGCGCAACGCCGTGTTCGCGTCGGTGGCGCAAAAGGCGATCCGGCGCGTGGCCGGCCACGTGTTTGACCACCTGCTGCGGCTGGACCTGGGCTTCCACCTGGCCAAGCAGACGGGCGGGCTGACGCGCGCCATCGACCGCGGCACCAAGGGCATCAGCTTTTTGCTCAGCAGCATGGTCTTCCACGTGCTGCCGACGGCGCTGGAGATCACCATGGTGTGCGGCATCCTGACGTACCAGTACGGGCCGTCGTTTGCGGCCATCACGGCGGCCACCATGGCGGCGTACACGGCCTTTACCATTACCACGACGGCCTGGCGCACCAAGTTCCGGCGGCAGACCAACGCGGCGGACAACCGGGCGTCGACGGTGGCGGTGGACGCGCTGATCAACTACGAGGCGGTCAAGTACTTTAACAACGAGGCCTACGAGGTGGGCCGCTACGACGCGGCGCTGCAGCAGTACGAGCGCAGCTCGATCAAGGTGGCGACGTCGCTGGCGCTGCTCAACAGCGGCCAGAACATCATCTTCTCGTCGGCGCTGACGGCCATGATGTACCTGGGCGCGCGCGGCATCGTGGCGGGCGAGCTGACGGTGGGCGACCTGGTGATGATGAACCAGCTGGTGTTCCAGCTGTCGGTGCCGCTCAACTTTCTGGGCACCGTGTACCGCGAGCTGCGGCAGTCGCTGCTGGACATGGAGACGCTCTTCAGCCTGCAGCGGGTCAACGTGACGGTGGCGGACGCGCCGGGGGCGCCGCCGCTGCGGCTGGGCCCGCCGGGGCGGGCGGGCGAGGTGCGCTTCGAAAACGTCAGCTTCGGCTACCACGCGGAGCGGCCGGTGCTGCGCAACCTGACGCTGACCATCCCGGCGGGCCAAAAGGTGGCCGTGGTGGGCCCGAGCGGCTGCGGCAAGTCGACGCTGCTGCGCCTGCTCTTCCGCTTCTACGACGTCGACGCCGGCCGCATCCTGGTCGACGGCCAGGACGTGCGCGCCGTGCGCCTGGACTCGCTGCGCGCCGCCATTGGCGTGGTGCCGCAGGACACGCCGCTCTTCAACGACACGGTCGAGCACAACATCCGCTACGGCTGCCTGGCCGCGCCGCCGGCCGCCGTCGAGGCCGCCGCGCGCCGCGCCCACATCCACGAGCGCATCTGCGGCTGGCGCGACGGCTACCAGACGCGCGTCGGCGAGCGCGGGCTCATGATCTCGGGCGGCGAGAAGCAGCGCCTGGCCGTCGCGCGCCTGCTGCTCAAGGACCCGCCGCTGCTCTTCTTTGACGAGGCCACCAGCGCCCTCGACACCCACACCGAGCAGGCGCTCATGCTCGAGATCAACAGCATCCTCAAGGAAAAGGCCCGCACCAGCGTCTTTGTCGCCCACCGCCTGCGCACCATTTACGACGCCGACCTCATCATTGTGCTCAAGGACGGCGCCGTCGCCGAGACCGGCACCCACCGCGAGCTGATGGACCGCAACGGCGTCTACGCGCAGTTGTGGAGTGGTGAGTGAGAGGATGTGGAAGTTGAGAAGATGAGAGGAAGGCTGCAATGCTGACAAATCAGCCCAAGAGACAAACCCAGTCGAAGACGACGGCGACGCCGAACACAAGGACCAGCCGGCCGACGCCGATCCCGGCCGACACACGCCGTGAAGGCGCTGTATATAAGTTTGACTCTGCATGTCCACATATATCATTGCTGCCTTGCTGCTTCATCCCGCCTCTGCTTCATCCCGCCTCTGCTTCCTCCCCCCTCTGCCTCCCGACCTACAGACTCTCCACCAGGCGCAGCAGCTTGGGAAAGTCGGGCGTGCCAAAGCCCGTGGTCGGGTCCCAGCCAACGGTGGCGTTCCAGTGGGCGCCGGGCACGATACCGGAGCCGGCAGGCTCGTCGGCGCCGGACTGGGTGTTCTTGCCGTCGCAGCCGCGGCTCTGGCCGGCGACAATGTCGGTCAGCACCTGGGGGCCGTGGGCGTACAGCAGCGGGTTGAGCCAGCCGAGCGCGGGCTTGCCGGCGCGCAGGCGGGCGTCGTTGAGCAGGCCGACGATGGCGGCCCAGAGCGGCGCGGCGGCGCTGGTGCCGCCCGAGGGCGCCAGCGCGCCGGCGTAGACGACCTGGTAGTCGGGCGCGACGCTGTGGGCGGCCACGTCGGGGAAGCCGCGGCCCTGCCAGTTGGTGTAGGGCGCGTAGTAGCGCCGCGTCTCGGCCGAGACCTGGCCGTCGACGTAGGCGCCCACGGCGGCGGCCTGGAAGGCCGGCCGCGCAAAGTAGCGGCTGAAGCCGCCGGACGAGCCCACCCAGGCCTCCTCGGGCGCCACGGCCACGGTGCCGCCGACGGCCGTCACGTACGGGCACGTGGCCGGGAAGATGGCGTTGAACTCGACCGTGCGCCCGTCCGGCGCCAGGCAGCCGGCGCCCACGCCGAGGTCGCCCGACGACTCGAGCACGGTGATGCCGCGCAGGCCGAGGAAGCCGATGAGCGTGCAGGTCAGGGCGGCATAGTTGTACGGCACGGACTGGGGGTTAGGCACGGACAGACTCGGAACGGGGAGCAACGTACATCCTCTTCGTCGCCGTACGAGTTGGAAATGACCTGGGGCAGCTCGGCGTTGGATCGGGACAGCAGGTAGCGGAAGTACGGCAGGTACGGCTCGTTGAAGTTGTCCTGGGCCGTCGGCTGGTCAATGTTGGGGACAAAGGGGCTGTCGGTTAGCGGGCATGCAGGTGTAGGCGGGAAAGAGGCAGGCATGCAGGTGCACGCGGGAAAGAGACGCACGGAGAGCCGCCGGTGATGAACTCGACGACGGGCAGCGGGTGGGCCATGCCGACAATGTTCTGGACGTCGAGGTTGGCCTCGCCGACGGAGGCCGTGGCCGGGTCCTGGTTGTTGGTCGCGTTGGCAATCAGCTCGACGGAGAAGTTTTGCGCCGCGATGCCGTTGACGGCCTCGAACTGCGCCAGGTCCGCGTAGAGCGCCGACTGCCCGAGGAAGCTGCCGAAGCCGACGCGGCTGCCCGAGGCCGCGCTGGGCGTGTAGTTGCCGACGCCGTACATTTGCTTGAGGCACGCCGGCGTGACGGACGTGTAGCAGGCGGCCGCGATCGAGGTCGAGGTGGCGTTGGCTTTGGCGGCCGCAGCCGGGGCCGCAACCGCAGCCGGAGCCGCAGCCGGAGCCGGCACCGGCACAAACGGCCGCGGGCGCCCAAAGTAGTTGCCCGGCTCAATCAGCGCGACGTGCTCGGCCAGCTCGTCGGGCACCGAGTACGACAGCGTGCGCAGCCGGGCGGGCGAGGCGGCCCCGGCGGCGCCGGCGGCAGCCTCCTCGGACTCGTGCCGGTAGTAGCCGTACGAGGCGTTGAACAGCCGGTTGGCGCCGCCGACCGTCGTGGCCACGTCCACAAAGGCGCCCTGCACGACCACGTCGCCGCGCACCTCGCCGCTGGCCCGCAGCCAGCCGGTGACGGCGTCCACGGCCGCCGGCGCCGGCGCAAACGTCGCCGCCACCTCGTCCGCGCTCGCATATTGCCCGTAGCCCGCACCGCCCGGCGTCGCCACCCGCAGCAGCCGCGCCTCCAGCTCGTCCAGGCGCTGCATCGTCAGCGCAAGGGTGAAGACGTGCACGTCGTCGTCGTCGTCGTCGGCGGCGGCGGCCGCCGCCGCCGCCACGTGCGACGTCGCTCCGTGCACGGCCTTCCATCCCGCCGGCACCGCGTCCATCTTGCTCAGCACCGCGCCGTGCACGGGCGACGGCAGCAGCAGCAACAGGGCGCTGGCCAGGCCGGCGCAGAGAGTGCTGCAAACCATGTTGGGAGTCTCTGAGCACGGCACACAACTATGTCGGAGTTGTCTGCCAGCAGAACGGCCAAGAGGGGAGGAGACAGCCACTTATAATATATACACACAATCTACGGAGAAGAAAACGCAATAGCCGGCAGGGATGCCCCGGCAGGGCCCCGGCAGGGGTGGCAGCTCGTATCACGGCTCTACTCCGTAGATTCTGCGCGCGCCGCGTATGTGTACGTTGTACGATCGACAACGGCGGCACGGGTTTCTGGTGGAGACGCGCAAAGCACAGGGATGCGCCAGGTACCCAGGGAGAGACGGGGGAGGTATCTATGGAAAGCGTATCTTACAGCAGCCAATGTGGTAGATGGGTTGATGGACGCGGGAGATATGGTCGACGGAATCAAATTTCCAAAAAGCCGACTGAGAAATGTGGTGAAGAGTGTGACTAAAAAAGTATGAGCTCTCGAGGTCGCATTGCTCTTGGTCGCATTGCCGATCGGCAGACGCCAGGCCAGGGGAATGGCGCAATGGCCGTGTCTCTTGATAGGACAGGGGCGGCCTTCCCAAAAAGGCATGTCGCTGGGGCCGCGGCTGCGGCAAAGATATGCAGTTAGAAAGGGAGGCGGTCCACAAAGCGGAGGCGGTAACCTCGACAGGAAGCTGGTGCTCGCTTCGAGGCCTGGGTCGCTCGCACTCGTTGCCATCGCAGAGCATTGTGCCGGCGGCAGATGATTTTCTAGAACGATATCGTACATCTCTCTCCCTCTCCCGGTCACTGCTCCGGAAAGGCCGCCGCGGCTCGGCACAGCTCGCGCAGCATGCGCGGCACGCGGCCCTGCTGCAGCTCGCCAATCATGGTGTCGATCACGCTGCGGTCTGGCAGCTTCTGTGCCCGGCTCTTGCGCAGCCAGTACTCGAACGGGCCGCCTGGTGGTGAGTAGGGGAAAAAGAAGAAGGAAGAAAAGAAAGAAAAGGAAGAAAAAAGGAAGAGAAAAAAGGCAGAGAAAAGAAAAGAGAAAGAAGAACGCCAACAGACTGCACTTACGGTTCCGGTCCAGGGCGTCGCCGAGCTCGGCGCAGCGCTCGTCGGGGTCGTGCTCGGTGTGCATGTCAAAGTAGTGCGTCATCAGCTTGCCCATGTCCTTGAGCGGCCACCGCGACGGCACGCTCGGCTGCCGGCCCACCCCGGCCAGCATGAACTTTTCCGACAGGCACAGCCGGCACTTCCAGAAGCCGAGCCGCTGCAGCGCGTGCGTCGGCGCGTCCTCGTCGTCGTCGCCGTCGCCGTCGTCGTCGCCGCCGTCAGCCTCGGCCATGGACACGTCACGCGTGCCCGGCATCTCGCCGTCGACCTCGGCATCGTCGGCGGCATCGGCGTCGCCGTCACCGTCGCCGTCATCGTCGTCGTCGTCGCCGTCGTCGTCGCCGTCGTCGTCGTTTCCGTCCTCATTGTCTTCAGCCTCGTCATCCTCGGCGTTGCTGTTGCCGTCGTCGACCGTGGCGTCGTCGTCGTCGGCATAGCGCCGGCGGTTGTCGTTGCTGCTGCGCGCGTTGTCGCCGACGCCGACGCCGACGCCGACGCCGCCGCCGCCGCCGCCTCGCGGCCGCTTGGCCGGCGCGCGGACGTCGCGGCGCGCCAGGGACCGCTTCTTGATGCTGCTCGCGTGGGTCGCGTGTGCTGCGCCGCCGCCGCCGCCGCCGCCGCTTGCCAAGCCAAACGGCCGGCCGCCCTTGAGCCGGCGCTGGGCCTCGAGCAGCTCCTTGCGATGCTGGCTGAAGCGGATCTGATGGCCGAGGTCCAGCCGCCGCAGCTGGAACGTGCGCGCCTCCTGCGGCGTCAGGTTGCTCTGGTACAGCTGCGAGTTGCAAAAGTCCAGGTCCACGCTGTACGCCTCAATGTCCTCCGTCAGCTGCCGGTAGCTGATAGCGTCCAGGTCAATGTCGGGCGCCCCATAGCTCAGCACGCTCTCCCGCGGCCGTCCCAGGCCCGCGCGGCCGCTTCCGCCCCCGCGCGGCCGGCCCGGCCGCCGCTCCCTGACCGCCGCCGCTGCCGCTGCTACTCCGGCCTTTTGTACCGCCGGTGCCGGCGGCGGCTGCAGCGGCTTCTGCAGAGGCAGCAGCGGCAGCGGCGGCGGCGGCGGCGGCGGGAGGAGCACGGCCGCAGCGCCGCTGCCGCTGCCATTTCCGTCTTCGTCCAGCGCCGAGGAGTCGACGCCAAACGAATGCGCCGACGGGCTCGCGGAGCCGCCGCGCAAACCGTCGCCGTGCTCACCGCTTACGCGCTGCACGGGCGTTTGCCTGGCCGCGTTGCGCACCATGTTGTCGTCGGCGTCGTCGTCGTCGTCGTGGTTGCCGTCGTTTTGCTGCAGCGAGTCAGCACGAGTTGTAAAGTCCAGAAACGCGATGAGAGAAGAGCGCCAAGTGGCTCCCCTGTCTTTGCGGGAAGGAAGGCACGGAAGCCAGCTCAGTAAGGAAAGAGCGATGCAGCCGTCACGCAGACAGCAGGCAGCAACGGATTGGAAATACAGTGAATTCACTGGGAGAGACTGAAAAAAAAAAAAAAAGAAAAAGAAAAGAACAAAAAAAACGCCCCGAAAAATAAGAGAAAATACTGCCACGGCTACATACCTCTTGGGCCGGGCTCGGGTGCGGCTTGGCCCGGGCGCTGCCGTGGCCGGGCGCGACGTGAATTTCAGAGGCAATGGACTCCAGAGGCCGCAACGGGCCGGACATGCTCGGCGTGGAAAGGGAAAGCGACGGCGACTTCCCGGGGGTGCTGGTCTCAATACTATGGGCTCCGGACTCGCTGTAGAGTCCAGACTTACGACCCGGCGGGCGGCCGCGTCGCGCCATGTCTACTACCGGGGGGTGGGGGGGGAAGCGAAAAGTGAAGAGAAAAAGTGAACAAGGCGTCAACGCAATATAGTACTGGCAGCGGCGCGGACTATAAGAAAACGGCCTGGCAGACAAAAAGGCGCCGCGTTCGGCGATGCGGGAGCGTCAAGAGAAAGGGAAAAAAAAAAAAACAGGGGCGGGGTGAGGGGCAGAAAACCAAGACGGAAGGAAGGGGCAGGTGAAGAAAGACGGAAAGAAAGGAAAACAAAGAAAGACGGCGCATAAAGAGATGATGGGGAAAAAAAAGCCCCGGGCGCGGTGAATACGAAATAATGCCAGTGCCAAATGGCTCCAACGCGCGCGAGTCAGCTGGCTTATTTAGCGAGGAATGCGGGCCACCAGACGGTGCAAGGAAGGGTAAAAAAGAAAAAAGACAAGACGCGAAGAAAGAGAGAAATTAAAAAAAAAAAAAAAAAGCCTTTTTATTTGGACTAGACGCGCAGAGAGCCGTTTTGGTTGGCTGCGGCGGCAGGTGAAGTGGGGCTACCAATGCAACGTGTTTCAGGCGTCTCCTTTTCTTTCACAACGGCAGTGGTCTCTTTGAAAGCATAGCAGCGGCAGTGGTCTCTTGGGAAGAAAGCATAGCATCTACAGAGCCGTCGTCGACAAGAGGTTGCAACAGAACACGGGCCTATACGGTGGGCCAGACCGCCGTTTATAGAAAAGTTTGGGTCTGCGATTGAGCCTCTCGGCGACAGAACCCACAGCGCCAAACGCGGCTGTGCGGCTGTCTACAGGCATTTATACACGTAGACTCAGCTGTAATTGCGCTTGGTGCGTGTTGATAGACTTAATCGTTCATTTGCTATATCTGCTGTAGGCTGCATCTGCTATGACCAAGCCATGGAGTATAAGCTGTTGACTATCTCTACACTATTCGTAACCTAATGACTACACACTCAGATCTTGGTGGCCGCGACGATGGAACCGCCGCTGCCGGCCTGGAGAAAGGCCACGGCGGCGACGCCGGCGGGCATGGCCGAGCTGGCCACGGGCAGCGGCACGGTGAGGTTGCCGCCGGCCCACTCGCCGATCTTGACCAGGTCGGTGACGACGTTGTGGTGGACCAGCTTCTTGCCCTTGTTGGGGCCCTTGCCGATCTTGACGGTCTGGTCGGTGTACTGGTAGAGGGCCAGCATGATGTCGTGCACGGGGACGGCGGGGGCGGCGGCCGGGCCAGAGCTTGGGCCGGAGTCCGGAGCCATGGCCGAAGCCATGGTCGGAGCCATGGACGGAGCCATATCCGGAGCCATGGCCGGAGTCATGGCCGGAGCCATCTCCGGGGCCATGGCCGGAGCCATGTGGCTGTGGTTGTGGTTGTGCTGGTGGTTGTGGCCGCCATGGGGCGCCTCGGCGTAGGTTGGCGGGGGCGGCGGCGGGGGCGCGTCCGAGTCGATGCGGACCTCGGAGTCGTTGGCGTCGAGAAAGAGGTGGTAGGGCATGGCGGAGAGGATGGAGGTGCGCGAGGACTCGATGAGGTCGTCAATGTCGGCGGCCTGGGCGGTGTCGAGCAGGCCGTTGACGACGACGTGGGGCGTGAAGAGGCTGGTGCGCTTCCAGCGCTTGAGGTAGGCGCGCTGGCGCTGGTCGGAGCTGCTGCGGGCCAGGGTGTCCTTCCAGCCGGTGTGGTCGAAGACGGAGAGGTTGTAGGTCAGCAGCAGGGTGTTGGGCTTGTTGGTGGCGGCCTGGATGGCGGGGACGGCGGGCGGGCAGGAGGCGCAGCCCTGCGACTGGAAGAGCTCCACGATGGCGAGCGGCTTGAAGTCGATGAAGCAGGCGGCCGTGTGCACGTGGTGCGGGTCGTCGCCCACGGGGACGCCCTCGTCGTCGAGGGCGACGGAGCAGACCAGGGGGGGCTGGCGCTTGCGGCGGAACAGCCTGCGCAGGGAAGCCATGGTGGTCGAGGAGAGAGGGTCGAGGGAGGAGAGAGGGTCGAGTTGAAGTCAGAGAAGAGTGAAGTCAGAGGAAGAGTGAAGTCAGAGGAAGCGTGAAGAGTGGAGGGAAGAGGGGTGGTCGAGTGGAGGAGAGAGTGGAGGAGAGAGTGGAATCGAGGAAGCTGGGAATTAAAGCGTGTCCCGAGAGCAGGCTTTATATCTCGCATCAGCACGTCCAGACGCGGCGGATGCTCCGCCGCCGTCAGCAAGGCCCACAGATGACTGCATCATAAGCCTGCCAGGCTGACGGAAGGCTCGTTCCAATTGGTGTGGTCGCATTGATGAGCCTATCAAAGAGTCCCCATTGGGCTGGGTGGAGAGCGGACTAGGGCTGTGCGGGCTGTGCGGGTTGGAGAGCATCCCCCCCCCTGTGCGGGCTGTGTGGGTTGGAAGAGCATCCCCCCCCCCTCCCTGCTGATTGCAACCCTGGGCGTCAGCGCTAAAAGACGATGCGGCTCATCAACACCAAGACGCACCGGCTGTGCGAGTTCCAGGGCGAGCCAGGCCGGGGCATCCCGGCGTATGCGATCCTGTCGCACACGTGGGGCGGCGACGAGGTCAGTTTTGCAGACCTGGCCGAAGAGGGCGGGCGGCGGGCGCGGGCCAAGACGGCGGCGTATGCCAAGATTGCGGGCTGCTGCGGGCTGGCGCGGGCAGAGGGGCTGGAGTGGGCGTGGATCGACACGTGCTGCATCGACAAGGCCAGCAGCGCGGAGCTGTCCGAGGCCATCAACTCCATGTTTGCGTGGTACGCGCGCAGCGAGGTGTGCTATGCGCTGCTGAGCGACGTGGCGGCGGACGGCGCCGAGGACACGGGTTCGGAGGCGGCCGTCTCGGCGCGCATCTCCGGCAGCCGCTGGTTTACGCGCGGCTGGACGCTGCAGGAGCTGCTGGCGCCGCGCGAGGTCGTGTTTGTGGACCGCGCGTGGCACGACTTTGGCTCCAAGAGGACGCTGCGCTTTGTGTTGGCCGGCATCACCGGCATCCCGGCGGAGGCGCTGGCTGGCGACGGCGACGGCGACGGTGGCGGCGGTGGTGGTGGCGGTGGCGGTGGCGGCCACGGCCGCTGGTGGAACGACTACAGCGCGGCGCAGAAGCTCAGCTGGGCGGCGGGCCGGGCGACGACGCGGGCTGAGGACGAGGCCTACTGCCTGCTGGGGCTGGTCGGCGTGGCCATGCCGCTGCTGTACGGCGAGGGCGGCCGGCAGGCGTTCCGGCGCCTGCAGGAGGAGATGATCCGGCGCTCGGCCGACCAGAGCCTGCTGGCGTGGTGCCGTGATCCGGAGCCGGAGCCGGAGCCGGAGTCGGAGTCGGCGCCGCCGCCGCCGCCGCCGCCGGGGGACTTGTCGGGGCTGCTGGCGCCCTCTCCGCGGTTGTTCCGGCACGCCGCCGCGGTGCGCGTCCGGAGGGGGCTGCCCCGGCTGGTCCTTCACCGGGCCAGCAACCGCCGGACGCCGCTGGACTTTCTGCACGAGCAGACGCTGACGGACGCGTACCTCAACCCGCTGGAGCTGGCCCGCAACGTCGCCGTGCTGCGGCAGCCCGTGCTGGGACCGCTGCACGCGCTCTACCTTGAGCCCATGCCCGGCGGCAGCGGCGGCAGCGGCGGCATACCCGGCCTGGTCTGCGTGACGGCCGCGCGCTTCAGCCGTAGCCGTCCGCACGAGTACGCCTACGTGGCGGCGCCGACATCCACGGCGGGACCGCCGGCCGAAGAGGGCATGAGGCGCGTGCTGTCGCCGCCGTCGCTGCTGCCGGCACCGACCGAGCTCGGCGAGGAGCAACTCCCTTGGCCGATCTGCTACCAGCCCTCCACTCGGCATCCTGGCGCGACGCGTCCCGCCGTGACGCTCAGCCCGGTCGGAGACGCCGAGACGCGGCTAGCCTACCTTTTAGTTGAGGCCGGCGGTGGCGGCGGTCTGGAGGTCGCGGCGGAGACGGACCCAGAGACGGACCCAGAGACGGACCCGGAGACGGACCCGGAGCCGGAGCCGACAGCATCAGCGGCTGCCCCCCCTCTGGCGGCGGCCGGCACCTGGCGCTGGTCCATCTACTGCGACATGTACGTGGTGCCGCTGCTGTGCGCGCTCGACGGCATGCCGCTCTGCCTGGTGCTGTCCGGGGCGTATGTGGACGGCGGCGGCGGCGGCGGCGGCGGCGGCAGCGGCAGCGGCATCTGGCGCCAGAGCGAGCAGGAGTCGCGCGTGCTGCTGCGCGCGCACCAGCCCTCGCTCGTGTGTCTGGACCCGTCGCTGCTGTGGCTGCTGCAGCCGCAGGCGGCGCTGTACGTGTCGGCGCAGCGGCCCGGCGACGCCGAAGCGGCCGAGCACGACCCGGACCCCGGCCGGGGCCGCGTCGAGATCCGCCTCGGCAGCCTCGTCGACGCCGGCTACGTCGTGCTCGAGCCGCGCCACCGCGACCGCTCCGTCTGGGCCTACGACGCCGAGCGCCGCTGCGTCTGCGTCTTCGGCTCCGCGCGGCCGGCCGATCCGCACGACGACGGCCCTGAAAGCGGCTTCTTTCTCGTCCACCACAGCGTGGCCGATCACGTGCTCGGCTGGGGACAACAACAGCAACAACAGCAACAACAACAACCACCACCCTCAGGCGACGAGGCCGAGCAGCCGCCCGGCAGTCGCCCGCACGTCTCGCTCTTCGTCACCCCCGGCGCCGACCGGCTCGGCGTGCTCGTCTACGGCCGCGCCGCCGACGTGCCGCTGCACAAGCTGCACGACGAGCCGCACCGCTGCACGGCCGCGGCGCTCTGGGACCCGCTCGTGGCGGCCCGCCGCCTCATCACCCTCTCCGGCGCGTCGCGCGAGGCCGTCGCCTGCCCGGCCGGCCGCTCGCTTGTGGTGGTGCGCGTCCGCCAACGGCCCCGCGGCTGGCACTTTGTCAGTCTGGCGCTGGAGGCATGTCCGGGGCCAGCGGCGGAGTAAGGAGTTGCGTCTGTCATGTCTTTCGTTTCTGTCATGTCTTTCGCTTCCTGACCGTTTCACGACATGCACTATCCTGCTTCTACCTTCTCACACACCCAGCACGTACTCTTTCAGCGCCTGGAAGTCGGGCGTGCCGAGTCCCGTCGTCGGGTCCCAGCCGGCCGTCGCGTTCCAGCGCGCCCCCGGCACCACGCCCTCGCCCGGCCGGCGGCCGACGCAGCCGTACGTGTAGCCGCTGACGACGTCGGAGAAGCCGCGGCCGCCGCCACCACCACCGTAAATCAGCGGATTCAGAAAGCCCAGCGCCGGCCGGCCGGCCCGCAGCCGCGCGTCGTTGAGCAGGCCCACGACGGCGGCAAAGGCCGGCGCGGCCGCGCTGGTGCCGCCGGAAACGCAGTCATCTACGCGGTGCCGAAGACGCCGAGGCCGTCCGCCTCATCAATGACGGCGGCCTGGACCGGCTGGAAGCAGTGGCCTCGGCTGCACGCTGGGGCCGCACGACTCTACAAGCTCAAGAGCTACCACATCAAGGAGAAGCAGGCGTAGACCAATCAAGTGCTTTTCCGCGCTCGGGCTCTTATCTTATCTCGCCGATCTCTCTTATCTTATCTGCATTGTCCACTTATCTGCCGACGCATTCCGCGACCATGTCTCCGTGTGGCCACGACCGTTATCGGTATCCTTCCCGTGCCGCCACAGCCCTCAACCGTAACCTTCACGTGCCCACCACCCTCATCCGTAACATGTATTCTCCCGTGCGGCGCGAAACGCCCATCTTCCGGGTGCGAACAGGTGCGAACTGCCAACAGGTGAGCCGTGCACGACTCGTGGCCCTGCGTCTGCTCGCGCAGGCTGCCTGACCTGCCGCCGCCGCAAGAAGAAGTGCGACGAGGCCAAGCCCGTCTGCCGCGGCTGCGAGCGTAACCGGCTGAGCTGCCCGTGGCCGCGGCCAGAGGCGGTGCGGCGGCAGTGCCCGGTGGGACGGGGGTCCAGCCGGGGGCGGCGGCTTCGTCCCAGACCGGCAAGACAGCCTCGACGGCCTCGTCCTCCACGACCACCGCGAGGACCACCACGGGGACTGTCTCGGCCTCGGCCTCGGTCTCGGGTCGCCGGTGGCTGCGACTGCCGCAGTGAAGCCCGGCAGCAGCCCCCGCCCCCTCGGCCTCCTCCCCGGCCTGGGCAGCGCGTCGGCCGAGCTGCTGGGCCACTACCTGCGCTTCTTCACCGCCGCCAGCATGGACAACGGCACCACGGCCGAGAACCCCTTTGTCGTGCAGCTGGTGCCGCTCGCGTTTGGCAGCGGCCTGGTGCTGCAGCTGCTGCTGACGCAGAGCGCCGTGCACCGCGCCTCGCGCCGGCTGCCGGCTGCCGGCCGCCGACGCCGTCGCCTCGCAGCACTACCACCACTCGCTGCAGCTGTTCCGCTGCTGCTCGAGCGCATGTGGGCGTCGCCCGCGCCGGACCCTGGACCATTTGCCAGGTCATGCAGCGGCACCGCATCTGGACTCGTTTGCGTGAGGGCAGGCTCTGGATCTCGTTTTCGTGAGAGCAGGCTTTGGTCAGGCTTGTTTCTTTATAAAACTATCTACAGCCACGCCGCGAACCAGGCAATGGCCTGCGCAAAGGTCTGGTCCGTGGCCAGGCGCACCTCGCGCACGCTGAGGTCGCCGCGCACGGCAAAGCCGTGCTCCACGCCGCCGTAAAGGCAGATCTGGTACGGCAGGTGCAGCGAGGCCAACACGCCCTCGGACTCGTAGCGCAGCTCCTTGGTGAAGATGGAGTCGGTCTCGGCCGCCGCAATGGACAGTGGCTTCGTTATCGCCTTGAGCTCGTCCATGGTGACAAACGACGGGTGCGCCACGTAGCCGGCGTCCAGGATGCCGTCCTTGAGGTTGCGGACGACGTACTGGAGAGTGAGAAGCGGACAGAAAGAAGAATGGAAAAAGAAAAAGAAAAAGAAAAAGAAAAAGAAAAAGAAAAAGAACAAAAACACACCTTTGCTCCAAAGCAGTAGCCGACGCCCACGAGCTGCTTCACCTTGAGCGTCTCCTTGAGGTGCGCAATCATCGTCGCGGCAATGGGGTCGACCTCGGCCGTCGAGTGCTTGGGCAGCCACGCGCCCAGGTCGACGCTGCCGGACTCAAAGGCGGCGATCCCAATGGCGTCGCCGCCAAACAGGTCCGGCAGCACGACCAGGTAGCCGCACTGCGCAAACCGGTCGGCAATCAGCTGCGCGTTCTTGTAGATGCCAAAGATGTCGCTAAAGATGATCATGGCCTTGTCGGTGCTGCCGGCCGGCCGCGCCACGTAGGTGTCGACTGGTCCGTCGGGTCAGCCAGCGCCCCTAAATCATCCGCCGCCCGATCCGCCCGATCAGCTACGCCTACCGTTGCCAATCTTTTCCATGCTGCCAGCCGGCGTGCCCTCGTGAGTGATGCCCTGCGTGCAGCAGGCGCCAGGGGGGTTGGAAGCCATGGTGAGTGAGAGGGGGTGGGTTGGGACAGCGAAAGAAGCAGTTTGCGAGTTCGTGTTGCGACTTCGTTTCTTAGCCGCTCTAGATGTGAATTGCACCCCGGCTTTATAGAAATAATGGATTTCCAATCATGCTGACGCTGACGGGCCGCTATCGGCTAAATCGCCGAGGTAAACCCGCGCAAGTAAAACGCCCAACTCTAGTTCCTCAAGCCTTTTGACCGCATCCCCCCCCCCCCCCCCCCCAATCAGGACGGCAGCGGAAACATGTCCTCAAAGCTGTTAAAGTTGTCCACCGACATGGCCCAGTCGAGAAACTGCAAAAAGTCGCCGCTGATGCCGAGCGGGCCGGGGTCCAGCCAGGACATGTCGTCGGACACGGGCGGAGCCAACAAGGACTCGGTATTTCCGATCCCGGATACGGTTCCGGCCCCGAACCCGGCCCCGACCCCGACCCCGGCCCGGTCGTCTCCGACCCCCCCGACCCCCCCAACCCCCCCGACGCCCCCGATCCCCCCCCCCAACCCCCCGGCCATCCCGGGCCCTCCGGCCACCCCGGCCACCCCCAGGCCCGCCCCCGCGGCCAGCCAGTCGGCCTTGGCCATGAGATCGCGCGTGATGGCGGCGGCGTCGGCGCTCATGGCGTAGCCGCGGGCGGCGTAGATGCCAAACACGGCCATGGCCAGGTCGAGCGCGTGGCGGGCGCGCGGCGTGGCCGGGTGCACCGGGTGCGCCAGCACAAAGGCCACGAGCGTAATGGCCGTGTTCCACAGCAGGCCGACGTACTCGGTCCAGCCGCTCAGCAGGTCCGTCTCCGTCACCGCCTGGTGCATCACCCGCGCAAACGCCGCCGCGTGGTCCACGCTGACGGCCGCCAGGCTGTCGGCCGTCGGCGCGCCGCCGCCGCCGCTGGTGCTGGTGCTGCTCTCGTCGCCAGAGATGCCGCTGCCGCCGCTGCTGCTGCCGCTGCCGATGCCGATGCCGCCGCCACCGCCGCCGCAGCCGCTGCCGCCCGACGGAAACACGATAAAGGGCCGCGTCAGATGCTGCACAATCGTGTGGTAGGTGAGCTCGAGGCAGACGGCCTGGCGCTGCAGCCAGGCCGGGGCCAGCAGCGCGTCGACGTCGAGGGCGGCCGGGCCGGTGGAAAAGGCCGTCGTGGCGCCGACGCCGCCGGCGCCGGCGCCGGGAGAGCCGCGGCGCCGCAGCTGCAGGCCGGGCGGCACGGCGTCGGCCCAGGCCCGCAGCGCCGGCAGCTGGGCGGCCAGGCGGCGCGCGCAGGCCTCGAGGGCGCCGGCGTCGTCGTAGAGACAGGCCAGGCCGCGGCTGTGGATGGCCTCGCTGCAGCTGGCGTAGAGGTCGGCGCCCAGCACGGCGGTGGTGCGGTAGGCGCGCAGCAGGTGCAGGGTGTAGGCCAGCAGCGACGCGTCCCCTGGCTCCGGCTCCGGCTCGGCCACCGCCACCGTCGCCGGGTCCACCAGCAGCGGCCGCCCCAGCTTGACCGACATGCGCGCGTCCATCATCCAGAGCAGCCACCACACGCGCCGCCGCAGCCGCTGCTCCGCCGCCGGCAGCTCCGCCGGCGGCTCCAGGTGCAGGCCCAGCACCTGCGCCAGCCGCACCGCCTGGCCCACCAGCACGTACACCATGTTGGGGAACGCCGCCCGGCACAGGTACACCCCCATCAGCAGGCAGCACTGCACCGTCGCCACCGACGGGCTGTTGAGCTGCCGCGCCAGCGCCGCCTGCGCCCGCCAGTAGTACCAGCGCCCGGCCACGGCGGCGTCGCCGTGGCCGTCGTCGTCGTCGTCGTCGTCGTCGTCGTCGTCGTCATTTTCGCCATTGTTGTGCTCGTCCTTGTCATGTTCGCCGTCGGTTTCGCCGTCGCGCTCGCCGCCGCGCTCGCCGCCGCCGTCGCCGTCCGCCGCCGCCGCCTGCCGCGTAATGTGCCGCGGGATGAAGGCGTCGCCGTACTGCAGGCACAGGGCCATGACCATGTCGACGAGCGGCTCCGGCCGCCGCGACGTCGCCTCGGCCGACGCCCACAGCGAGGCGTAGTGCGCCCGGAACGGCGCCTCGTCCAGCACCGGCATCAGCCCGTGCAGGTCCTCCCAGAAGAGCCGCAGCAGGTGCGCTTCTTGGGCGCGGCTGAGCGGACTGAGGCCGCCACCGCCACCGCCACCGCCACTGCCGCTGCCGCCGCTGCCGCCGCTGCCGCTGCTGATGCTGTTGCTGTTGCTGAGCCCCCGTCGGCTGCCACCGCTGCGGCGGCGGCCGCCCCCGCTGCTGCTGCTGCTGCGGAGCCCCGCCGGCACGATGGCGCCGCTCGGTGCGCCCGAGGGCATGCGCACGGGGCCCTGCAGCGGCTGCTTCAGCGCGTGTCCGAGATAGGTGCCGATGCGGCTGATCTGGTAGAGCCACGAGGTCGGGCCGTAGTACAGCGGGCTGCCGGCCGTCGCCGCCGTCGTCGCCGCCGAGCCGGCCGAGACAACAAAGATGCCCTGCCACGGCTGCAGCGGCGGCGGCGGAGAAAACGACACCGCAGACGCGGCGGCCGGCGACGTCGATGCCGGCCAGGCCGAGTCCGAGGTCGAGACCGAAAGCGTGCCGGCCGGCGACGTCGGCAGCCGGCCGCCGCCGCCGCCGCCGCCGCCGCCGTAGAGGGGCGCAGCCGCCGCCGCTGCCGCCGCTGCCGCCGTCGCCGCCGCCACCGCCGCCTCGAGCTCGCGCACGCGCTGCCGCAGCCGCTCAATCTCGCGCAGCGCCCCCGGCAGCGTGCGCGGCCGGTCGTCGCCGGCGTGGGTGCATTCGGTGCCGCGCTGCTGGCAGGCGTGGCACGGCTCGCCGTTGTCGCAGCCGATGCGGCGGGCTCGGCAGAAATCGCAGGCGCGGGACACCTTTTTGCGCGGGCGCTTGTCGGCGTCGGCGCGCGTCATTGCATGCAGAGAGGCCATTGGGGGAAATGAGGACCTCCCTGCGGGCATCTGCTATTTTCTATACGGTATTTCAAAGCAGCGCTAGAGCCCGCACTAGCCGGCATTTGCTTTACGCTAAAGCATAGCGTCATGTGATTCCGACGTATCTGTCATGGTACGGAGGTGGGGTTTTGTTCATGCACTGTACTCGTATCTTACGAGTGGCGTGCATCGGCATTGCGCATCGCATGTGTACATTAGTCATGTACCACATGTCATATTTTCTTGAGAACCCAATGAGAAGAACACAATCTATCCGCTCAAGTGCGAATCGCTCAGCCTTACCATCCTGCCCCGGCCTCATCCTTCATCCTCCCGACCATTATTGAATATTTGAAATGGTCGGGAGGATCAAGAGTGATACCCCGGCCTCACTCTTAATCCTTCCGACCATTTCAGATTTTCAACATGGCCACGTTAGACGGCTCTACTACCTTGAGCGTCTCCTCAGTTGCGGCCTCAGTTGAGGAGCTTACGCCAGACACCACAATTGAATTCTCCAACGTCGCGGCGCTTTTCGAAGCTCTCGATAAAGAGCCTGGCGATTTTCTTGTGGCTCAAGGTAAGGATCAAGATTCCGCTTAGTCGTGTCGAGTAAAGAAACCGACGATTTGAGCAAACTAACAAATTACAGGGGTGGGCGCCAGTGCATTTACCGCCATTGAAAAAGAGCGCGATGAACGAATGCGACATTTTCGTTTCCATTACCGGCCCCGTGTGCAGCGCCTTTATGTCAGTATTCCTACGCGTGCACACGAGCGTGCGAGTAACGAGTTTACGATGATGGTACGGGACGACTGTCTCCAGATGGGGCTTTCACGCGACAATTACACCCTGGATGGCGCGACAACGTACACGGCCTCGAAAAAAGGGGGTGGCAGCGGGGAAGGCGACAATAGCCTTTTTCCACGCCTGCGATACCACACTCTTGGAGCCTGGCCTTCGCTCGTTGTCGAAGTTGGGGTCTCACAGACGCAAAGCAGCCTCCGGCAGAAGATGGCTTGGTGGTTTTCGGCGTCGGACCACAATGTCAAAATTGTTGTATTGATCAAGGTCATCTGGGATGCACGGAGCCTGCTCATCGAAAAGTACACCAAGGATGTGCTGCAGACGAGGGCCGGCGCAACGCACACGCGCAGCATGCCCGGGCTCGTGCCGCGGCTGCAGCAATCTCTTGGCGTTAGTCCCCGGCCTGGTACCGCCCCCCGCGACGAGCTGTACGATGTAGTGGGCGCACCCCTTGTGTTGGAGTTTGAGCTGTTATTTTTACGGCCCGCCAACCATGCGCGAGGAGAACGCCATGTGCAGCTGGTTGCGGATGACCTAGCCTGGGTGGCCGCGCAAACGTTTCGCGAGCAGGAGTAGCTTGCTTGTCTTTTGGTTTTGATTCTTTATGAACAGTGGGATGCAACGCTTTACGGTAGGCCCTGTACGGAGTAATACAGAGGTTGCAATGCTTTGCGATAGGCCTTGGTTGGCGTGGTCGTTAGGCGATAACAAGAATTCAAAGCCCTGAAAGCCTGCAGGACACAAAAACTACACAAGGCCACCCGATACACAAGTCCTTGCAAAGGGTGAACTAGAATCCGAAATGTTTGATTTTGTGGCAAATAGCAGTCATTCTATTACGCTTGACATCTAGAAAATCTAATCTATTCTCTAGGCTTGACCATAAGTCTCATCTATTCTCTCGCCTTTATTTCGCCGCGGCCTGCGCCAGATACTCGGCGCTAAAGGGGTAGTCGTTGTAGCCCTTGTCGGAGCCGAGGACGTAAAAGGTGCTGCGGTCGTAAGGGTTGAGCGGCAGGTCGTGCTGGATGCGGTAGACGAGGTCCGGGTTGGCCAGGAAGAGGCGGCCAAAGGCGACGAGCACGTCCCAGCGGGCGTAGCGGCCCTCGACGGCGCGGGCGGCGGTCTCGGGGGTGTAGGCGCCGGCCACGATGACGGGCGAGGTGTTGTCCCACTCCTCGAGGATAAAGTCGAGCGTCTTCTCCAGGTTGATGCCGGGCACGCCGGCGACCAGCACCTCGGGGTCGCCGCGCGCCTCCACCAGCGAGAGGTACGCCAGCGGCTTGGGCAGCGCCTTGAGCTCGCGCACGACGTAGCGGTACGTGGCCTCAATGTCCGACTTGAGCGCCGCCTGGTAGCCCGCAAACGGCGACAGCCGCACGGCCACGTGCTCCGCCCCGATGGCCTCGGCCGTGCGCCGCACCACCTCGAGCAGCAGCCGCGCGCGGTTCTCGATGGAGCCGCCCCAGCGGTCGGTGCGCTGGTTGACCGTGTCGGACAAAAACTGGTCCAGCAGGTAGCCGTGCGCGCCGTGCACCTCGACGCCGTCGGCGCCCGCGCGCATCGCGTTCTTGGCGCCCGCCACGAAGCTGTCGATAAAGGCGAGGATCTCGGCCTCGGTCATGGCCCGCGGCGTCGCCGGCTTGCCCTTGAGCGGCACCGCGCTCGCCGAGACGTAGTCGAACCCGTGCTGCTTCAGGTACTCGGGATCCGCCGACCGGCCCAGGCCCCAGATCTGCTGGAAGTAGAACGAGCCGTGCGCGTGCACCGCGTCCGTCACCTCCTTCCACCGCGCCACCTGCGCGTCGCTGCTGATGCCGGGGCCGTGCGCCCGCTCCTCGTCCGCCGGCGTCGGGCCCGTCGCCTCGCTGATCACCAGCGTGCCCGGCACGCACGCCCGGTCCGCGTAGTACTTTGTCATGATCGGCTGCGCCAGGTTGTGCTCGTCGTTGCGGTACCGCGTCAGCGGCGCCAGCACGATGCGGTTCTGCAGCGTCACCGCGCCCACTTTCAGCGGCTTGAACAGCCGGCTCTCTGCCGGGCGGATCGATGCCATTTTGTGAGTGAAGAGGGTATGGGCTGAGGTTGTAGATGTAGTCGTTGTGTAGCTGTAGGTGTAGTCGTTGTGTAGTGTAGGTATGGTCGTTGTGTAGTTGTAGGTGTAGTCGTTGTAGGTTGGTTTTAGGGGTAGTAGTTGCAAGTGTAGTCGTTGTAGGTTCGTCACTGCCGTCTCTGTGCTGCTCAATCACTGCCAGACAAACACCAGGAACGCTTTTATATCAATAACATCTTCAGTCTACGCCCGACCGTCACCATGACAAAACATGGCGAAACCCACAGAACTTCCGCCGTTCCGTCCGCCATTCCGCCCCACTTCCGTCCTCTTGGCCCGCGATTCCGTCTGGCTTCTTACATTTTGCCTCTGCTGTTCTCGTAAACCTAATGTTCTTGAGATCGCCCCTGGGACACGCAAAACGTGGGCCGTCGGCCGCAACCGACCATCAGACGACAAAGATGGCTGTTACCTCTTGCCAGTGTCATGAAAGGCCAAACACTCAGTGTCCGCGACAGCAACGATTTTTTTTTCCCCCTGATCTATGCCGTCTGCTAGCCTTGAGGCTGCGAGTGTGGGTCCTCTTCCACAAGCGCCACGGTACGTACTCTTGTGTGGGGCCGGGCCTTCCGGACTTTTCTGTTAGATCTTGCAGCAAGCAGACCCACTTTAATTCATCAGGAAACTTTTTTCTCGGAACTCGTAAGCGCCACGCAGCATTGCCATAGCAAGCCGGCCGTCTCGCCCTTTGGCTGGTGTAGAAGACATGTCTCGGAAAGTACCTGACGCGAAGTGGCTATGAGAGAGCATTGCCTGTGCCGCGGCAGCTGGCTGCGCCCCACGGGTCATGGACGGGCGTCGAATGCCATGGACACTGAAGCGGCATACAACACGTGATCCTGGCGGCGTTGGCAAGACGCTGCAGTTGATGCGGACAAACAACATGGAAAAGAAATGGCAAGACACGGGTCAAGCGAAGAAAATATCCAGATCGAGATTTTTAGCGCTGCTTCACAGATCTCGCCAATCAGAATAGGTCTTGCCCCATTCGAAATCTTCACCGTTACATGACGTCATCCAGCCGTGGGCCCGCCATGCCCGAATAGGAAATTAGCCGTTGAAGAATGTGCTGGGACGTTCTGCTCACCCTTTGGTATCAGCAGTTTCGCGCGTCAGAGGTCTGAAATGTCTGATCAAATGGCAAGGATCATAAGGATCTATCTAGATCGCAATCACGGCTTCCACCGCAGCAGCGACAGCGAGTGCTTGGGAAACGTGTAGACGCCGCCCTTGCCGTCCCAGGTCTTTTCGCGGATGCCGACGTGGCCGCCCTTGACGTTGGACTCGCGCACGCTGCGGCTGTCGGCGCCGACCTCGTAGACGGCCACGGCGGCATCGGCGGCCGTCAGCAGGCCGGTGAGCGTGGCGGCCATGTCGTCGGTCTCGGAGATGTTGACGACGGCGAGGTTGACGTAGCCGTCGGCGTCGCGGGTGGCGGCGACGTCGAGCCAGGGCATGGGCACGGTGCTGTGCAGCCACTCGGGGCGGGTGGGCGAGACACGGGGGTCGGCTCCGGCATCATCGGCTCCGGCAGGCGCCCACAGGGGGCAGCGCAGCTGGACGGCCAGGGTGTGGCCGCGCATGTAGCGCGAGAAGAGCAGCAGGGGCCAGTAGGTGGTCTGGCGCACGAGGCCGCGCGGCCCGGCCATGAGCGGCGAGATGACGTTGACGCTCTGGGCAATGTTGCACATGCCGAGGTGGCGGCTCTGGCGCACAAAGACGTTGAGCCAGACGGCGACGGCGAGCGCGTCCGACACGTCGTACTGCTCCTCGGCGCCCAGGCGGCCCGGCGACCGCACCGGGTCCCAGACGTTCCACTCGTCAAAGCAAATGGTCGGCACGCGCGCCGTGCGCGCCGGCTGCGGCGCCGGCGCCGGCCACGTGCTCGGGCCCGGCCGGATGCGCGCCAGGTCGATCAGCGAGGCCGTGATCTGGATGGCGCGCTCGGCCGCCAGGGGGGCCACCACGTTGGGCAGGTGGCTGTCGTCAGGGACGCGGGACTAGAGAACATGTTGCGCGACAAGGGACAATCAAATAAAATCAGGCACAACTCACTCCGGGCTGCTCGTGTAAAGGTGGATCGAGTGCATGTCCGTGATGCCGATGCACTCCTGCAGGACGTAGTGGTCCCAGTCGCTGTAGCCGTCCTTGCCGCAGAGGATGAGCACGATGGACGGGTCGAGCAGCTTGAGGGCTGCCAAGTCAGTCCGGCCTCACAATCTCACATTGCCTCACATCCTCACATTGCCTTTTCACTCTACACCCTCATCTCCACGCACCTTTTCCCCACTGGTTGGCCTTTTTGGCATAGTCTTCCTTGGTCATCTGCTCGACTTGCCTGCCGATGTGAGCATGCAGAGCAACGCTTGATCAGCGCGGCAGACTACACGCACCATGGCCCCCAGACCTCGTTGCCCAGTGCCCAGTACTTGACGCCGTACGGCTGGTCGCGGCCGTGGGCGCGTCGCAGGTTGGCGTAGTAGGTGTCGGCGCTGGAGTTGCAGTACTCGACCCAGCCGAGCGCTGGCGGTCAGCCGTCTCCTCGCAGAGCTTCCAGTCTCTCGTCTTCCCCCTCCTACCTTCATCCAGCGTGCCGGTGCCCATGTTGAGCGCAATGTACGGCTCGGTGCCGACGATGCTGCACCACTGCAGAAACTCGTCGGTGCCAAAGTGGTTGCTCTCGCGGCCGCGCCAGGCCAGCTCCGGCCGCGCCGGCCGCTTGTCCCGGGGGCCGACGCCGTCCAGCCAGTGGTACGTGGCCACAAAGTTGCCGCCCGGCCAGCGCACCACCGGCACCTGCAGCTCCCGGAACGCCTCCATCACGTCGGTGCGGAAGCCGTGCGCATCCACCAGGCCGTGTGCGTTGTCGGGCTCGTACAATCCGCCGTAGATGCAGCGGCCCATGTGTCTGTTTGGCGTGTCAGGGGGGAGGGGGAAAGGGGGAAGGGGGCTCGCCGCGTGGGACGGACTGGCTTACTCGGTGAATCCGCCGTAGATGAGCGGGTTGATTGCCGACAGCGTGCACGCCGGGTTGATGACAATCTCCGGCTGCGAGCCGTCGTCGAGCACGGTAAGGGAGGTCATGCTGTATGTCGTCTGTCGTGAGTGTGTCGTGAGTGTGTCGTGAGTGTTGCTGTTGGACTGTCAACAGTAGCGTCTGCCAACCACGCTTCGCCTATCTGAGAGGGGTAATCACACCAATGCCGGCTAAATTCCGGGTCTCCCGATCAGCTTCCGGTAGATAGAGTGGAGGCTCTGATAGGCTCGCGGCAGCCCCCATTCCCTCAGGACAATGTGGTACCGCTGGTGGAAACGGTCGCCGATAATGACCGGGCAGGGTCCGTCGGGCTGGTACCTCGACTCAATGTATCTATAGAGTCCATAGTCGGTTCGTGTCCCGTCGAGGAGCGCCGGCGGCCCGGCCAGATAGCCGGCAGTATTTATGCAAGTCCCGCCTGCGCACATGGCTCTTTCGGTGACGGCCATAGTGACGGGAATGCCTGGATTTGGCTATCTCGGAGCGCGCTTATCGTGAGGCCGGAAGCACGTCTCCGGGAGCTGCTAGACACGAATCGGTCCTGGTCTGGTCTTGGGTGAATCCACCTCGCTGATTGGAACGCGCTTTGCCAGACGACACCAATCATCTTGCAGACCGCTATCTGGGAGACTGATACAGCTCAGGAATGCTGCGTCGGCCGCAAGGCTGAAAGCGAACAGATCAGATGATGCGTGCACTATAGCGAAAAGAGAGAGAATTGCACAGCATACTTCGCTGATTTGTCCGTCCTAGGACGCTGTATATAAACATGCAAAGTTCTCACGCGGCTGGACGACTTCTCTACTGGATATGAACCGCATGGCCAAGTCTCGCTCTTATATTGGTACCGAAGCAATCCTCAATGCCGTTTTCGGACCGGTGAAAGCCAACGTCGACGAGATGCCGTCGGGCTATCGAATGTACGGGTCGCCACCTTCAGCGCCGGACAGTCCCAGTGGTAACGTCTGCACACGTCGACAGGGGGCCGGCAGTATCCTTGCCTCGCTCTGTGTACATCGGTGTGATGGGTCAGGATGACCAGTTGCTGTAAAGAGACAGACTAGCAGAGCTGACTGCTTTCACCGACAACTCAATGCAATGTCGTTGGACTTGAATGACCAAGGATGCGAGAAAGTGGCCTCACAGCGGTGGACAGAAGACGCTCAACCTTGTTGTTAAGTTTTGCATCATGGGTTCAATTCAAAACTCAACGAGGCTTATATGCAAAAGATTGTAATATGTTAGGTTTACTCAAGCAAGATACGGGTTATAGAGGCTCTGGTCATCTAGCTAAAAAATAGCGACCTTGTTAATGCCATCTACATGGTGTGTATTCATGGATCACCTGTAGCGACAATGGTTATGTCCTTCTTGAGCCGGAACCGCTCAGGGGAGCCAAGACGGCTCCAGTCTCTTTTTGACACAACAGCGCCGGGAGACAACCAGCACCCAGGACAGCACACGGCGAGTGGCAGATCACAACGCACGCAACCGGCAGCAATGAAAAGTGGCGGAAAGGCAGACGGCCCGGCCAAGGCCGTCGCGTCATGCCAAGGTTAAATGGGTACCGGAACTTTTTCGAGTTTCTCGAGATGAACAAACCTGGTCAAGGGATCTCGCAAGCGTGCCAAAATACTAGATCCAAACCCCACACGCCCAAGTCCGATGCCTCTGACTAGAAAAATAGAGCAAAGTCTAGAGAACAAATGAACAATCAACCCCACGCCTTGTGCCGCACTAGATGAAGTACGGGCTTGTTATCCCCTTTTGGTAAGTAATCAAAGTGTTGCTCTCAACAGTTGAAAACTCCAGTCTTACTCCGACATCTTTCGTATGGGCCGTTGTTTCTTACTCAGACGCCTTTTCACTTGTGCGCTTCGGTTGTTGCCCTTTATGGGAATCTCCCAGCTGAACGCGGCAAGTGGACAGCCTCTGCATTTTCGTACGTAATCGCCCTTATCTCCAGCATACTTCGTAGAGCCTATCGCCCTTCGCTTGCAACTGCCGATTTCGGGTTGGCTGCCTGCCGGCCAACGCAGCGATCGCCGACGCCTATCTACAAAGGCGGCATCCCCGGCTGCCTACGTCGCATTGTGACGCCTCCAAGACACCTTTTTTTTTTTCTTGTTTGATCAGCCATGGCGTCCCCTGTCCCTGCACGGGGCACCCTGGGAGGCTCTGATTTTAGGTATGCTAAGCTGGCCGAGGACGATGCCGCTGCCGTGAATGCCGCCGCCGCCGCGGACGAGACCGGCGCTCTGCCGCGGGTGCCGCTGCGCGTGTCGCTGCGCCAGCGGGCCGTCGGCGTGGCCTCGCGCGTGGCGGTCACGGCGGCGGTGCTGGTGGCCAGCAGCCTGGCGCTGTCGATGCTGGGGTACGAGGTGCGGATCACGGCGGTGAAGACACCGGTGCCGATGCCGGCGGCGGCGGCGGCGCCGCCGCGGCTGCGGCTGTACGAGCCGGCGCCGAGCGTGACGGCGCCGAAAGCCAACGTGTGGGCGCCGATCACGGCGCAGGACAATGCCGAGGTGTGGGCGTTTCTGCACAGCCCGGCGCAGGGGCTCAACCTGACGGACCCGGCGGTGGCCGAGGTGACGGACAATGCCGTGTTCTGGATCGACACGCTGCCGCAGAACAAGTCGGCGGTGCTGCCATACATTGATGGCGACGGCGACGGCGACGCGGCACCGGCGGCGCCGGCGGCGTACGCGCGCGTGGTGGTGATGGAGGGGGCGCGGGCGGAGCCGGTGGCGCAAGAGTACATGGTCGGGCCGCTGCCGGTGGGGCCGCAGACGCGGCTGCAGAAGCTGGACTACATCTACAACACGGCCATGGGCGGGGCGGCGCCGTTCAACGCGCGGGGCGGCGACCGGGCCAAGGTGGCGCTGCAGGACGCGATCCTGGCCGAGGCCATGAGCGCGGTCAACGACATCACGGCGGCGCTGCTGGACGGCGGCGCGTACTATGGGCGCGGCGACAACCGCAGCACCATGGTGCCGCACGTGGGCACGCCCAACTCGTGGGACGGGCGCCAGGGCTTTATCAACGCCGGCTTCCACTTCCCCGGGCCGGCCAGCTACTCGCTGCCGCTCGACTTTTACGTGCTTGTGGGCTGGGCCGGCGCCGACATGCGGCGCTGGCGCCTCAAGGGCTACGTCACGCGCGAGCGCTTCTTCCCCACGGCGGCGGCCCTGCGCGCCGCCTTTGCCGCCGGCGAGCTGGCCGGCGGCGTGGCCCAGCGCCGCGACTTTGACTGGGCGCTGGTCAAGTACCAGCCGGCGCTGGGCGCGCGCGCGCTCGAGGAGCGCCCGGCGCCGCAGAGCCTCGAGGTTGGCGGCAAGCGCTACGCCGTCGACGCCGCGCAGCGCTACGTCGAGTACATGGGCTGGTCCTTTTACCTGACGCACACGCGCTCGCTGGGCCTCATGTTTTACGACATCCGCTTCCGCGGCGAGCGCGTGCTGTACGAGCTGTCCATGCAGGAGGCCGCCTCGCAGTACGCCGGCCGCCAGCCCAAGGCTGCCTCCACGCTGTACCACGACACCTACTACAGCTTTGGCGCGCAGCTCTTCCCGCTGGTCGAGGGCTTTGACTGCCCCTTTGGCAGCACCTTTTGGAACATGTCCTTTTTCGAGGGCAACCAGACCGTCGTCCACCCGCACGCCGTCTGCCTCTTTGAGCACGACTCGGGCTTTCCGCTGTCGCGGCACCGCGCCGGGACGGAGGAGGAGGAGGAGGATGTGGGGGGGAGTGGGGAAGGGGAAAGTGGGGCCGGGCGGGCCGAGCAGCGGGCCGGGCGGGGCTCCTCCTCCTCTTCCTCTTCCTCTTCCTCTTCCTCTTCCTCTTCTTCCTCCTCTTCGTCCAAAGATGACAAGCACGCGCACGACAACAGCCGACGCGCGTACGGGTTTGAAAACCTGGGCGTGGTCAAGAGCGCGGCGCTGACGGTGCGGTTCGTGGCGACGGTGGGCAACTACGACTACATGTTCAGCTACGACTTTGCGCAGGACGGCTCGCTCGAGGTCAGCGTGCGCGCGTCGGGCTACCTGGCGGCGTCGGCGTACTACGCCGGGCAGGAGCGCTGGGGCCCGCGGGTGCAGCAGGGGACGCAGGGGTCGTACCACGACCACGTGATCAGCTTCAAGGCGGACTTTGACATTGTGGACGCGGCCAACAGCGTCGAGGTGACGGAGCTGCGGACGGTGGCGCAGCAGCAGCCCTGGTTCGCCGAGCTGGGCACGTTTGAGCAGTTTGAGGCGGCGGCGCGCACGCTGCCGACCGAGGCGGAGCTGGACTGGGCGGCCAACGGCCAGGCCATGGTGTGCGTGGTCAACAGCGCGCGCACCAACGCCTGGGGCCAGGCGCGCGGCTACCGCGTGGTGCCCGGGCGCAGCAACATGCACCTGAGCCAGCAACACTCGCCCTTTTCGCTGCGCAACAGCCACTTCCTCAAGGCCGACCTGGCGGTGACGCGCCAGCACGACACCGAGCCGCTGGCCAACAGCATCCACAACGTCAACCTGCCGCGCAACCCGCAGCTCGACTTTGCCCGCTTCTTTGACGGCGAGAGCATCGAGCAGCAGGACCTTGTGCTCTGGTTCAACCTGGGCATGCACCACTTTACCCGCGCCGAGGACGTGCCCGTCACCCTCTTCACCGAGGCCGTCAGCAGCATCGTCTTTGCCCCGCAGAACTTTTTCGACCGCGCCCAGGACGGCGACCTGCGCAACCGCCGCTGGTTCCTCGCCGACGACGCTGCCCACACCTTTTCCTACGACGACTACGGCGTGCCGCTCGCGCCCTTTGCCGTCGAGTTTGACGAGCCCGCCTGGAAGCTGCAGCAGACTGTGCGAGGGTAGATTCAATATATTCATCATCCTGTGAGAGTCTTTTGTTGTCTATCCTCGGCCCCTGTCGTCTATACTCGGCCCCTGTTCTGCTCAGGCGATCTTGTCGTCTGTGCCGTCCCCCGAGGGCACTCCTACCAGCCCTTCCACGGCACCCACGTCTCGCGCACCACGTCGGCCTCGTCGACGACGTAAAAGACGGAAAATGCCGCCGCCGTGATGCACGCGTGTGCGCAGTACAGCAGCAGCCGGTCGCCGACGCGGAAGACGTCAGCCGCCGCCGCCTCCGCTGCCGCCGCCGCCTCCGCTGCCGCCGCCGGCTCCCCGCTCCAGCCCAGGATGCCGTGCTCCTGCGACATGCGCTGCACCACCCAGCCCGGCCGGCCGGCCACGTATCCATAGATGGGCGTGCCGGCCACGCTCGCCGTCTCCTTGGACAGCGCAATCGTGCCGGCGTTGACGAGCGCCTCGTTGCGCTCCGGGTACACGCTGCAGACCTCGACGGCCACGCGCACCGCCAGCTGCGCCTCGCCCACCAGCCCTGTCGCCAGCTGCTGCAGGTCGTTGGTCGGGAAGTTGCCTGCGTGCAGCTCCAGCCGCAGCCCCGGATGCTGCTGTCTGGCTGCCGCTGCCGCCGCCGCCAGGCTGCCAATCACGTGCGCCGTCGGTGTTGCTCCCACCGACACCACCAGCGGCGGCCGTTGCCGTTGTGCCCCCGCCGCCGCCGGCACCAGCGCCGCCGCCGCGCCCGTCACGGCTGCCAGCTCGGCGGCCAGCAAGGCCTCGGCCTCGGCCGTCGTGCGGCAGCCGTACGAGTGGCCGGCGTGGCAGTAGAAGCCGTAGAGCGAGTAGGCGGCCGGCTCTGCATCAGCATCAGCAGCAGCAGCAGCAGCAGCCGCCTCAATGCGCGCCACAAGCCGCTGCAGTGCCGGGCTGTCCGGCGGCAGGCCCGCCCGCTGCGTGCCCACGTCCAGCTTGACCGTCACCGGCCAGGCCGGCTCGCTGGGCGCCTCTGCCGCCTTGCGGAACGCCTCCAGCGCGTCCAGCTGCTGCTCATTGTCGACCATGAGCACAATGGCCACGCGCCGCCGCAGCGCCGCCAGCTCCGGCAGCGCCGACGGCCGCAGTGGCAAGCCGTAGAGTACCTCGGAGTCAGATCGTCCCGCGAAACAGCGAAACAGCACACACACACACACCGGCACGCTTCTCACCTCGTCCAGCAAGCCCTCCTCCACCAGCGGCAGCACGCCGCGGATCTCGGCCAGCGTCGACGCCACAATCTTGCGGTGGCGCCCGGCGCCCAGCATCAGCCGCGTGGCCTCGGCCGTCTTGAGCGTCTTGACGTGCGGGCGGAAGTCGAGGCCGGCGGCGGCCACGTCGGCCAGCAGCGCCGCCACGTTGCGCTCCAGCACGGGCCGGCTGACCACCAGCGCCGGCGTCGGCAGGGCCGTCACCGGCTGCCCGATAAAGGTCTGGTGCGCGGCGTCCATGTTGTGTTGGGGAGTCAGGACGGGCGCAATGTTGTACGGGAGTAGACGGCGGCGTATCTTACTGTAAGATAAAGATACGAAAAGGTGAGTGCGCGCGGTAACGCTTCTGATTGGCTCGGCCAGAGTCCGATGGCGCTACGATCTCGGCCAGATTTGTGGGGAGGCCCACATTTATTTATCCGTCTCCACCTGGCCCGTCGTCTCTGCTCTCCCACCTCGTCCTGCAGCGGCTTGACATGACGCACGGCGTGATGCCGTGGCCGACGCCCACGGATTTGGCGAGGAGTCTGGGTGAGAGGGTGAGAAGGAAGAGGAGGCAGAGGGGAGAGAGGAATAATATGGAGAATTATAGAAGAGAGAGGAATAATAAGAAAACCCCACTTGAACAACGTCACCTTGTCATCTGGTCCAGCGGACTGACCTTGAGCGCCTGCCGGTCAGCACCCCTCGACCGGACACACTGCCGCACCGCCTCCACCACGCCCGGGCCGCTCTCGGTGTGCAGGCCCTCGCGGGTGCCCCTGCGGTCTGCACCTTGCTGTCGCCCGCCAGCACCGCGGCCACGTGCCGCCGGGGGGGAGTGCCAGAGCCTCCATGTGGCTGTATGGCTGGATGAGCCGAGCTGAGCTGATGTACGTTGGGGCAACGGAGCTGGAGTTGAACTGTACAAGTACGTAGGGGTAACGAATTGATGTTGAACTGTACAAGTACGTAGGGTACGAGCTGATGTTTAAGCTCGAGGCCGAGGCCAACTCTTGTCGGCGCGACAGTCCGACCGGACAGCGCCCGGCTACCCACCGCGGCTGGCCACTCCGCGCAGAGGGCGGCGGAGCGCGGTGCGACAGCCGCCGGGACAGGCTAGCCGCGGAACCAGCTAGTGCAAGGACGCGTACGTTGCCCACGTAGACGTAGGAGCCCAAAAAACGCAACGTTGAGTCGTAAGACGTAGGCATGCATTGCTACAGCTCTCTCTCTCACCGCACAAAGTCGCGCAGCTCTTTGCCGTCGGCCAGCTCGACCTTGCCGCTGCCGGGCGCCGCCGCGGCCACGTGGAGGGCGGCGGCGGACTTTTCGGCATTACCGCCGGGCGTCGTCGCCGTCGTCGCCGTCTTTGCCGCCGCCGCCGCGGCCACGCCCGGCTCGGCGTCGGCAATCTCGTTGACGTCGTCGCGCGTCAGCACGTCGGCCACGCGCACGCCGCGGCTCGACAGCAGCAGCGTGGTCGGCCCGCGCACGCGCACAAACAGCCGGTCGCCCCAGATGGTGCGCCGCAGCAGCGTGCGCAGCGCAAAGAGCGCCCGCTCCGCCGCCTCGTACGCGCCCGAGTGGCGCACCGCGTGCCAGGCGCGCACGACCCGCTCCAGGGGCGTGGCCGCGCCCGGCGTCGCCGCCGCCGCGCCCGGAGTGGCCGCCGCCGCCGGCACCTGCAGCCGCAAGCCGACCGTCGTCAGCGCCTGGCCCGCCGCCGCTGCCGCCGCGCTGCCGGTGCCGCGGACGGCCTTGCCGACAGCAGCGCCGAGGCCGCCGCCGCCGCCGCCGCCGCCGCCGCCGCCGCCGCCCTCGCTTCTCTTGCTGCTGCGGAAGCGGAACGGCGCGGGCGCGTGCCTGGACACGGCGTAGGCCACCACGTGGCTCGGGTGCACGACCAGCTCCTCGCCGGCGGCCAGCGTGATCGGGTAGATGTAGCCGGGGGCGGCCAGGGCGACGAGGCCGCGGCCGGTCAGCAGCGAGCGGCCCCAGTGGGCGAGGCCGAGGCCGAAGCCGGAGCCGGGCTGCTGGCGCTGCGGCGTCACGGCCAGCGCGTGGCCGGTCCAGGCCAGCAGCGCCTGGCGCTGCGCCACGACCCAGTCGGCGGTGCCGTCGAGGCGCAGCGTGAAGAGCGTCGTCGAGGCGGCGCGCGTGCCGATCAGCAGCGTCAGCGGCGTCGGCGCCGAGATGCGCTGGTACAGAAACGGCAGCCCCAGCAGCGCCCGCCGCGCCGGCGCCAGCACCGCCAGCACCGACTGCGCCCCCTCCACCTTGCCCGCCGCCGACACCAGCGTGCCGCGCCGCGTGTACAGCGGCTGCGACGCCGACAGCGACACCGACAGCAGCGAGTACGGCGACCCCAGCACCTCGAACCGCGCGTCTGTCCGTCAGCCGTCGTTTGTCCTGTCCTCCGTCCTCTGTCCTCGGTCGTCTGTCCTCGGTCGTCTGTCCTCTGCCTCGACCTACCTGTCTCGTCGCGCACGTCCATCGACGTCCCAAAGGCATCCCCGCTCGCCCCCCGCGGCGGGAACTCCGTCGCCGGCGCCACGTGCATCTGGATGCCGCGCCGCGCTGCTGCCGCCACCCCCGCCGTCGTCAGAATACACTTGCGGCACACGTATCGCCGCGTCGCCGCCGGCCGCAGCAGAGGCTGCATCGGTGGTAGCGCCATTGTGCTGTCGTGCGTCGTCGAGATCGGACTGCGCAGGGCGACTCTTTTTTTTCGACCTCTAGCTTCTCTTTTCCAACATCTCCCGAGCGGCACCGCGCTAAGCCCGATCGGGCCTTTTTCCAGTTGCTGCTGGCAACGACGCGCTCACTGGACGCGACAGACCCACCCGGCCCACTCCGCACGGCACGGAGTCGCTTTCCTCCGTCAACGCCGCCTCTTCACCGCACACGCACCGTTTCTCACCCTGAATGCTTCCGATTGCTTCTGATTGCTTCTGATTGCTTCTGATTCCCCTCTGATCAATCTCACGGACGACCGTGATACCATATACCTTACCTGTCCGGCCTTTCCCGTCTCGCGTCGGCCGCGTAATGTTTGCGATATCCATCCCCTTTTGTCTGGCCGCGTTCATGTTTGCCTTTTAGTTTTGGGTTGCCTTTTTCCTCCTCGTCACCATGTCCGTCCGCGTCGTCGCCCGCATCCGGCCGCTGCTGGTCAAGGAGATGGACAAGGACATCATCGTCCGCGCCGACAGCAGCGAGCCCGGCCGCCCGGCCAATGTCGTCAAGATCCCGAGCCCCAAGAACGCCGACGAGGAATTTTCCTTTACCTTTAACAGCGTCTACGACCAGGCCACCTCGCAAGAGGAGCTCTTTAACGCGGAGGGTGAGTTATCGTCTCTCTCTCTCGTCTCTCTCTCGTCTCTCTCTCGTCTCTCGTCTCTCTCTCGTCTCTCGTCTCTCTCTCGTCTCTCGTCTCTCTCTCGTCTCTCTCTCTTCTTTTTTCCCCCCCTAACCCCCAGTCGCTCCACACGTCAAATCCCTCTTCCAGGGCCTCGACATCACGCTCTTCGCCTACGGCGTCACCGGCACCGGCAAGACGCACACGATGCGCGGCGGCCTCAAGCTGGCCGACCGCGGCGTGATCCCGCGGCTGCTGAGTCACGTGTTCCGGCGCGGCAAGAAAATCGCAAAGGACTCGGCCGGCGCCACGGCCGTCGACGTGGCCCTGTCCTACTACGAGATCTACAACGACAAGGTCTACGACCTGCTCGAGCCGCCCGAGAAGCGCGCGCCCTCCGGCCTGCCCCTGCGCGAAAAGGACAACCGCACCCACGTCGTCGGCCTGTCCGAGCAGCCCTGCGCCGACCTGCGCGACTTTGAACGCCTCTACATTGCCGCCAACCACAACCGCGTCACCGCCGCCACCAAGCTCAACGCCCACAGCAGCCGCAGCCATGCCATTCTGCGCGTCAAGGTCACCCAGACCTCGCACGACCCGGACTCGGGCGCCCGCCTGTGCGTGCGCGAGAGCACCGCCTCCGCCATCGACCTGGCCGGCTCCGAGGACAACCGCCGCACCGACAACGGCAAGGAGCGCCTCGTCGAGTCCGCCGCCATCAACAAGAGCCTCTTTGTGCTGAGCCAGTGCGTCGACGCCATTGCCCGCGGCGAGAAGCGCATCCCCTACCGCGAGTCCAAGATGACCCGCATCCTGTCGCTCGGCCAGAACAATGGCATCACCGTCATGATCCTCAACCTCGCCCCCGTCCGCAGCTACCACCTCGACACCCTCAGCAGCCTCAACGTCAGCTCGCGCGCCAAGCGCATCGAGGTCCGCGAGATCGAGAACGAGGTTGTCTTTAAGATGCCGCCGCGCTCGCTGTCCGCCTCGGCCGCGTCCGCCTCCGCGTCCGCGTCCGCGTCCGCTTCTTCTGCCTCGACCGCCGCCCGGCAGCCGCTGCGCGCCCTGACCGGCAACGCCCACAATATCCAGACCGGCCTGGCCGCCAAGGCCGACAAGTCCGACAAGTCCGACAAGCCCGACAAGCCGGCCAAGGCCTTTGCCGTCTACACGGACCGCGCCGCTGCCGCAACCAGGGCAAACCTGCCGCCACAGACGCCGGCCGCCGCCGCCACCGCCACCGCTTCCTCTATTCCCTCGCCGACGGGCCTGCCCTTGTTGTCGGCTGCGACGTCGCGCATGGCGGCGCCTCTCGCCGGCAAGGCCCATCTGCGCCGGTCCAACTCGGCCGCCGCCACGGCCAAGCGGCCGTCGGACTCGGCCGCTGCCCCCGCCGCCGAGACGCGCCCGTCCAAGCTGGCCCGGCCCTCGATCCACCCCTACTCCGCGGCCAGCATCGCGCGAAACATGGCGACAACAGCGGCCGCGCCCGCCGCCGCGCCCGCCGCCGCCTCCGCCGCCGCTACCGCCACCGCTACCGCCACCGCCCTGTTCTCGGCAGAGCAGATCGAGGCCATTGTGGAGCGCAAGGTGGCCGAGGCGCTGGCAGCGCGCGAGCGCGAGCGCGACGAGGAGGAGAAGAAGCGGCGACAGGCCGACGCGGCGGACGCGACCGTGTCGCTGGCGGCGTTGGGGGGCGGCGCCGCCGAGATGAGCGCCGCCGCCATGCAGAAGCGCCTGGACGCGCTGGAGCGCCGCATCGAGGACAGCACGCGCGACGGCGACGGCCGCGCCGAGGGCCTGCGCTGCCTGCTGCTGGCCCGCCAGCACAAGGAGGCCGGCGACGACGCCGCCGCCCTGCGCTGCTACCAGCAGGCGCTGCCCTTTTTCCCGGGCCAGCCGCGCCTGCTCGGCAAGATTGACCGCCTCCGGGCCAAGATGGCGCTCGCTGCTGCCGCCGACGACGGCGACGGCCCGACGAGTCCATTCAAGGTGACGGTGACGGCGGCGGCGGCGGCGGCAGCGACGGCGGCAGCCGCAGCCGCAGACTTTGACGACGCCGATTTCGAGGACGCCCGGTCGGAGTGGCGCGCGCGGTCGCGCAGCCGCCGCCGCTGCCGCACCAGCCGGAGACGCGCCGACGCGCAGACGGATGTGGACGACGCTGCCGATGCGGCCGCCAGCAGCAGCGCCGATGCCGACGCCGACGCCAACGATGCCGACGACGCCGACGACGCCGACGACGAGTCCCGCGTGCTCACGCCGCGCAAGCGCCGCCTGCTCGACATTGTCAACTCGCGCGACGTCTCCCGCATCCGCGGCCTCGCCGGCGTCGGGCCCCAAAAGGCACACGACCTCGTCGCCTACCTCGACGCCCTGCCCGCCGACCCCGCCCTCCAGCCCGCGCCCCGGTCGCTGTCCTCGCTGGCACAGCTGCGCGCCGCCCCCGGCATGGGCCGCCAGGCGGTGCAGACGGCCTATGAGGGGCTGGTGGCGAGCCAGTAGGCCGGGGGGGATCTCGCTTTTTTTTTTTTTTTCTCATTACAAAAGGGTCTTGACTTGCATGGGCGGCGCTTGGTTTGGGCGTTTGTTGTGTTCTGGCTTTTTGGCTGCTCTCGTGCCGTGAGTGCTTTTCCGTTGATACCAGCTCGCATCAGCCTATTGCATTTGCCTGGCTTCTTGTTGGCTTTTTTGCGGCATCGGCCTCTGGCCGCTATTGTCCTCTTTTTTGCGTGAAGCCTCCTCGAGAGTAGTTCCTACAAGGCTTGTCGTCGGACCATTGGGGTCTCCGGGCAGGTGAAATCAAACATGTTTGCCGGAAAGGCTCGGTTTGCCGGACGAGCCGGCAACGTCGTGGATTCAAGCAACAGGCCAAGAGCTAGTCAACGCCACCCTCCATGAGTTCGCGTCTTATCTGGTGCTGTTCGCCTTGTGTGTCTGCTTTGCCTCTGCGCAGCGCCACGATTTCTAGGCTTCCCACTTGCGGCTCAAATGGCCGCCCGGCTTTGCAACCTTTACACGTTCAGCCGCATCGGCTCTGCCCGGGAACTGCGGCATTTAATCGTGTTCCGTCTGCTGTTGCGAGTCGTGTGTTTTGCAGGTCAGCGGATGCCACTGAAAGATGATTGACCGACATGTTTGTCAACTCTTGCCCAAGCACGACCATGAACCAACAGACACTCGGAAGCGGCCCTGACATGTCAACCGACATTCCCCTTTTTGCTCTGTCTAGAAGAGAGCACGCCCCGGGGTCCATAGCGCCTCTGCTGCCATCTGCCGCGCCATCTCTGGCAGAGCCAAGTGCCGGCAGCCATGGTTACAGCACGCCGGCCGACAACAGCGCCGGCCTCGGTGGCGGGCGTGAGAGAATCTCCAGTTATCAGAGTAACAACGACGCCTTGGCCGAGAACGACGCCGCCTGGAGAACGGTCCGCGGCATGCACGGGGGCAACTACCTGCAGCGCGTAGTCTGGCTACGGTGGTATAGGTGGCCGGGCTGGTTGCCGCTGAGCTGGCGCATTCCACGACTGACCGGCGAAGAGGACACCGGCTTGCGTGCCCACCTGCTCTAGAGGGCAAGTCAATGGCCGTCACGTTCTTGACGAAGCCCGTCTGCGGCACCATTTCCAGCCGGGCGAGGAACGGCACCACGAAGCCTTCCGCACCCAGGAGTGGCAGTACTTGGTGATGGAGAACCGATAGGCGCAGATCCCAAGCACCCTCTTAAGTTCCTGGTCTCATGTTTGCTTGTCGCGCGCCGGTGCTGCCCTTCTGGTTTGCTCGTTTGTGATGCTCCCAATGTGGACATTGACCATCGCACTGCCTCTTAGTACTGAGCTCTTAGTAGCGACAGCCATGATCGTTGGGTTCAGTATATGCATGGTCTCACAACTCAACAGAGCCAGTGACGTCCTCATGGCCACGTTGGCCTATACCGGGATCATCTTGGTCTATGTTGTCGCGGCGTTGCAATTAAACGACTAATGCTATTTGCACTATATACCTCTAATATGCCCCCCAAATTTGAAATTCACTTTAATTGGTGCGTGAAGATTCTACCGCTAAATGTACAAGTCCCTATGTGGTGACATGGAAAATTTGTATGGGGTAGGCGTGGCATGCTCAATGAATTCAGGCGTTTTTCAGTGTAAATAGCATTGGTTGAATAGCCACTCTGTGACGACTCGTTCTAGCCAGCGGCCTGGGAAAATACACGCTTGAGATAGCCGTTGGTATGCCTTCTTTTTGAAATCCAACCCCGGAGCAGTTTCTCTTAAAAAAGCTCCATCCACATCCACCTATCCAATATGTACAGAAACGGACGTTGAATCAGCAGCAAGGGTCCGAGTTCAGAGGGCAAACCGGTTCACGCCACGAATGGCAGCCCGGGCGGAGACCTTTTGGGTGTAAAACTCCTCGACCCAGCCCTTCATGATGCCGACCTCGTTCTCGATCACGGCCCGGGCGCCGTCGTTGACCCGGGCGTTGTCGTAGATCAGGTCGCTGCAGTGGATGCCGCCCGGGATGACGTTGACGGGCGTCTGGGGGGTGGACTTGAGCGGCCCGCCCGGGCGAAAGGCGGACGAAACCGTGGCGTGAATCCAGGGGTCGTACTGGCCGTTGGCCCAGATCAGCCGCGTCGTGTTCACGGCCTCCCAGCCGCCGGTGTAGACGTTGATGTCGTCCGCCGTGCGGCCCTCCGCCGTGCCGTAGGAGTAGCCGTCCTCGGTCGAAAAGTAGAGAGCGCACTGGCGCTCCCAGTACGCCGGGTTGACGAGCCGCGACGCGAGCGTCGGAATGCCTTTGGGCGCGCCGTCCTCCCAGAACATGAGGCTGCCACGGTCAGACATGTACAAGAGCGAGTTTTGCGTCTTCAGTGAGGACAAAAAGACAAATGGAGGGGCTGGCTTACGGCTCGTTGCACAGATACCACATCCACTGGCGGCCGCCCGCGTTGTCGACCGATAGGTCGGTGAAGTAGGGGCTGGATGCGTTGTACGTGTCGAAGCAGTCCACGTTTCTCGAGCCGTTCCAGTAGCCGCTGCTGGCGCAGACGCCGGGCAGCATCATGTCAGAGATCCACTTGGCGTAGCCGTCGAGCGCCCTCTTGAGGCCGACGCCGTTGGGGCCGGGCAGGCCGCCCTTCCGGCCTCCTGGATGGTCGAAGACGCCGGGGACCACGTTCTGCAGCGTTGGTTACCGAACTTGTGCACACACACGCACACACACGCACACATACCTCGACGTAGTCGCAAAACTGGTAAAAGGAGCTGTAGCCAGAGTCAATGTCGTGGGCCTGCCAGGTCCACGGGCCGCTCTCAATCGCCCTGGAAGGAGTTGTTAGCAGGGCAGGGCAGGGCAGGGCAGGGCAGGGCAGGACAGGGCAGGCAGGGCAGGCAGGACAGGGCAGGCAGGGCAGGCAGGACAGGGCAGGGCAGGACGAAAAAGACTCACGCGCCAAAGTCGTCGCTGTGCTTGATGCCGCCGAGGCCAAACTTGTCCTTGAGCTCCTGGATGCTGGCCTCGGAGCCGTACTTGAGCACGTCGTCGACGTACTCGACGACGCGCTCGACGTCGGCGCTGCAGTTGCGCGGCATGCCGGCGTGGACGGGCACAAAGTACTGCCAGTAGTCGCGAATGGTCTGCACGACGGCGCTGCTGGCGTGGTAGGCCCAAAAGGTGCCGGGCGCCACGTGGTTGACCCAGGCGGTCAGCGCGCCCGAGTAGCTGCCGCCCGACATGACCCAGGGCGCGGCCGGCGCATTGGAGGCGCCGGAGGGGTCAAAGGGCAGCTTCACCGTGCGGGCAAAGTTGGTCACGTCGGCAATCGAGTTGGCCAGCGTCAGGAAGCGCAGGTTCTTGGTCGTCAGCTCGGCAAAGGGCGAGCTCTCGCCCCAGTAGCGGTGCTCCATCAGGATCGTGGCGCCGCCAATGGCCTGGGCAAACTGGCCCGTGATCGACTCGTTGGTCAGGTAGCCCGTGTAGCCTTGCGCGGCAATCTCGCCCGGCGTGAAAAAGACCACGGGCGCGCCCGGGCCCGTCCAGAACTCTGTGCTCCACCAGTAGCGCTGCGAGAAGGTGCCCTGGGACGGATCGCTGTGGTCGACGGCCTGCTCAAAGATGCCGGTACCATATGTTGGCGTGGAGGCGGCGGCGGCGGCGGCGGCCTCGTTGCCGTGGACAGCAGCACGAGCCGCCGCAGCATCTGCCGCTGCAAAGTCGAGGTGGTCGGCCGCGAGCTTCGGCGGCGACAGCTCCAAAAGCCCGGGCCGGCCAGCCTGGACCACTGCGGCGGCTGCGGCCAGCAGAGCGGCCGAAGCAGACACCTTCATCTTTGCACACGTACGGAACGCGCAAAGATATGCCAAGGCAGGATGCCTGTGGGTGTCTCTGTGTGAAGAAGGATCCGGCTGTGTATGTACTACACACGAGCTGGTCCGGGCGTGGCTGATGAGAAGACTGAAATAAACACACGACTCACAGGGCCGGGAAGAGCGAGAAGATATTCACCGGCGGGGGGGGGCGGGGGGGCGGGCCACATAGCCGGCACTGCAACGGTTGTATGCAGTATCTCTCTCTCTCTCTCTCTGTGGGTCCTCTTAGCAGACGAGGCTGGAGCTCTGGTTTTCCAGCCAGGGATGATGGCACCGTGTGCAAAGCAAAGCACCCGCCTTCCCAACCAGGCACATTGCTGTCGACGGCAGCCGACGACGCCGCCTAGATCGCGCTTGGACCCGTTTTTGAACATCGCGTATCGTAGTTTGGGGGTGATGGACCGCAACTGCAACTAGAGGAGGGGGGGGACGAGAGGTTGCGACCTGCCCGCCTTGCCGGTCAACTACACCGTGCGAGCTGCATAGCGACGGGACAAGAGAAGCGGGAAGCGATAAGGAAAGCGTGCAACAACGTGAGAAGCGGGAAGCAAACACCGGCGAGAGAAGCGGGCAGCGACAAGACAAGCAAACACCGGCAAGAGAAGCGGGCAGCACACCTGCATGGATCCGGATCCTTGTCTGGTTGGACCATGCTTTTGCTGTCACCCCTCCCCGCTGCGTCACGGATCCGTGCTCACGTAGGGGCCCCTCGGTGGGATTGCCGCGTCGGAGAAAATAAAAACGATCAAGTGCTGTCAAGGTGACGAAGGTGACGGATGATCTGCCGTCGCTAGCGAAGCAGATAAGGGCGATAAGGGCGATAAGGGCGATAACAACGTATCAACTGTGCTCTCCTTCGCAGCTTCCTTTCCCAGACATGCCCCACCACGGCCAGTGCATACGCCGTATGGGTCCGTCTCCCCCCCCCCACCATTTTTAAATCCGGCAGCCCGAGTTCCTTGCATCGCCGGCGAGCTTTTTGCCTCGGCCGCCCAACGGGGGCCGTGGAAACCCCCCCCCCCCCAGTCGCTGGCAGCCGGCGCGCCGATAGCGGCAACGAGCAGGCCAAGTCGAGCCATCCGTACCTGTGGTCAATGTGGGGCCCGCGGAAGCCTGTCGGTTTTCCCGTTCCATCGCGCAAGTCGGATTACCTGCCGCATCTGGTTTTTTTCTTCCTCGCCGCGCCTCTTTTCTCTTCCTTCTCTTGCCCATTCTGTGTGCTCGTCCCCCCCTCGTACCTGGGCCATTGCTTGCCGCAACCGCCTGCCAATCCTTGCCACTTGCAGCAGCAGCAGCAGCAGCCGCCGCTCACTGCATCGCCCGTCCGCTCTCGCCTAATCCGCTTCGGATGCTGCTGTTACGCCTCTCGGACCGATCGGGAAATTGATTCGTCGCGCAGCTGCCGCCTCGCTGTCGCCTCTCTGCCGCTGCCGCCGCCGCACGGGCACAGAATGGCTGCCGACGAGCACACGCCGCTTCTCGCGGGCGCCACAGACGCTGCCGCCGCCGGGCCGGCTGGTCCGGGGCCGGCCTCACCGACAACGGCCGGAGCCGGATCCGAGACCGGAACCGCCACGCCGGTCAATGCGGCTTCGCTGCGCAAAACGGCAGACGTCGCGCCGCGGCCAAACTGGCGCGCCTCGCTGGTGAGCCCGGCCAACCGCGTGCTGCTGGCCGGCTTTCTCATCTCCTTTAGCTTCAGCTTCACCCAGGTCTCGTACGTTTTTCCCTGCTCTCGCCTGCATGGCCGCAAGCTGACCCCCCGGACCCTCTCTGCAGCCTCTTCTACGCCTTCCGCCTCATGGAGTGCGACATCTTTTACGGCAGCCACCCGCCCTACGAAGGCGACGGAGACCGCTGCAGCCGCGACGAGGTCGCCTCCACCACAGCCATGCAGGTCGCCATCATGGCTATGTCCACCACCTTTTGCGGTTCGTCCCCCTGCCTGTGCCTTGTCGATACTATACCCGGTGTCTTGGCGTCGTGCGCGGCTGACATCTCCTAGGGACCTGGAATCTCTTCATCTCCGGAAGCCAAGTGAGGAAATGGGGCCCTCGCGCGGCCCTGGTCTTCCAGACGTCGCTTCCTATTCTCCGGGTTCTCGCACAGATCATCGCCGTCGTCCGGGGCGGCCAGGCCGGCGGCATCTGGATCTTCCAGCTCACACAGGTCTTTACCATTCTCGGAGGGCCGGCCGGCTACATGTGAGAGACCCTTGTGCCTGTTCGCGGGCTGGGAATCCATCTTCGTTCCTTTGACTGACCCGCTTCTCAACCGCAGACTTGTCGTCAATACCATTGCCGGTGAAGTCGTGTCGGCCAGGGAGCGCACAGGCTTGTTCGGCAAACTGCAGGGATGCATCATGCTCGGCGTTGCCATGGGCTATCTCTGTGAGTCCCCCCCCCCCCCCATCCTTCCCTCTTCGTTGCTGGCTGACTCTGTGCTCCAGCCGGCGGCATTGTTGGCGACACCTTTGGCATCGTCCGGCCGTTCCAGGTGGCCGCATGCCTCTTCACAATGTCGAGCATCTACTGTATCACCTGCATGCCATACATCTCGCCCGAGTCGCTGAGTGACCAGAAGCGAAGCCGGGCCACGGGCCTGTCCGGCTTCTTTGAGCCGCTCAAGGTGATGGCTCCGCAAAAGATCCGCCTGGCCAGCGGCCGCGTCACGAAGCACTACGGCGTCTTCTTCCTCTGCTGCGGTGTCTTTCTGGGAGAGGTGCGTTTGGCTCCGGCCTTGCTGTCTTGCGAGTGCTCTACGAGGGGCTCATGGCTAATACTTATCTCTCCAGCTCGCCACGGGCTTCGCACCCTCGCTGCTGCAAATGTACGCCACGGCCGCCTTCGACTTCAACCAGACCGACAACGGCTTCCTCCTGTCCGGCAACGGCTTCATGCGTGCCATCTTCCTCATCCTCATCTTCCCGCACGTCATCTCGGCCGGCCGGGTGTGGCTCACGCGTGCGGCGGCCCAGCGCAAGGCGGCCGTGTCTGCCAAGGGGGCGCCACCGTCGGCGTCGTCGGCCCTGTCGAGCAACGCGCCCACGGTGGTGGGCGCCGACGCCGACGCCGACGCCGACGATGCGCAGAGCACGGCCAGCGGCCCGGGCCACCCGGGCGCCGTGTGCAACGCCATCCCCACGCAGCCGGAGCAGTTTGAGGTGACCACGGCTGTGCAGGTCGAGGACGAGCCCATGGTGCCCGAGGAGAACCCGGACCAGGACCCGTCCGACTTTGGCTTTGATCTCTTCTTTTTGCGCTGGAGCCTGCTGGTCGACGGCGTCATCACCGGCAGCGCCGCCCTCGCCGCCACGGGCTGGCAGATCTACCTCGTCACCTTTCTCCTCCCCTTTGCCTCGGGCACCGCCCCGGCCGCCAAGGGCGTCATCACGTCCATGTGCCCGCCCTCGCAGCGCACCGACGCGCTCAACGCCATCACGCTCGTCGAAAACATTGCCCGCCTGGCCACCCTGGCGCTGTTCGGACAGCTCTTTGCCTTTTTTGCAGCGCTGGGCAAGGCCCGCCTCACCTTTTACTTTAATGGGGTACGTCTGCCGCCGGGGCAACCGTGTCTTTCCGTGTCTTTTCGTGTCTTTCCGTGTCTTTTCGTGTCTTTCCGTGTCTTTCCGTGTCTTTTCGTGTCACTGACTGTCTAGATCATGGCCCTGATCGCCATGGCCGTGCTGTTTCTGTCGCACTTTCCCCCTCCCGGCAGCGTCTTGGTGGACGGAGACGAGCTGGAACAGGAGCCGCTGCTGTCGTCTGAATCTGCCGCCGCCGCTGAAACGGAACGCGAGCCATGAACATTAGTCGTCTGGGAGTCTTGGAGAGATATTATAGAATGGCGTTAAAAAGTTAAGAATGAGAGACCTGCTTGCGCTACCTAAATTGTCCTCAAAAGGGTCTTTTCAGTGATGGGACCTCCTTCCAGCACTCTTGTTCCCAAAAATGGACTCTACTTTCAGCATTCTTGCAGAGCTTAAGCCGGCAAGGCAGATAGAACCTTGACAAGCTTGACTGGTGTTCAACAGACGCCTGTTTAGAAATTGCAACTGTTCTCTTGCACCACTTTAGATATTCAAGGAAATAACACAAGGAGAGAGATAACTATACAAGAAAAATCACGAGGATTTCCAAAGATCAAAGCAAAAAAGGGTCAAGCGAGTAAAGCAGTAGAGGAAATGGCAGAGAACGAGTGCAACTGGAGATAAATGACAATGACAATCCCGCACGAAAATGAAAACCTCCCAAAACTCCTCTTCCTTGCCATGCAAAAAGGGTACAAGACCTTTTTCTGGCATATGCGGGTCCCAGCCCAGCCCACCCCCCTCCCCTCCTATAAGGGACAAGAACATTGTGAAAAAAGACGAGCCACAGACGAGACGTGCCTCTCTGGCCGCGCCTTTTGGTGTGTGCCCCTCACATGCCATTGCCCTTGCCGAGGCGGAATCTCTCGTTCTCGCCCGAGGCCATCCAGAACATCATGGAAACCAAGCCGGCAATGACGAAAAAGGTCAAGATGCTGGCGCCGGCGCGATCGCCCGTCGTGATAGGCGACAGCGCCGTGGTGGTGGCATGGTTGTCGGAGCCGGCGGCAGCATTGCCAACGCTGGTGCCGCCGGTGGAGTTGGTGACGGGCGCGCTGACGGTGTCGAGATCGATCAGAACGCTCATCAGGGCGCCGAGCGCGTTCATCTGCTGGCCGGCACCGGTGTCGCCATCGTACGAGGCCGTGGTCCAGCGGAAGCCGCAGGTGCCGTCCGCATTGCAGTTCTTGGCGGCGGCGGCGGCCGAGGTCTTGAGCACCGGCATGATGACGTCGTGCATGACCGGGGCCAGCTGCACGGCCACGGCCAGCCAGCGGTGCAGGTAGCACTTGTACGAGTACATGTCGGCGGTGCACTGGACCTTGTCCGTCAGCTCGCACGCTTTTTCCACGGCAATGCCGTCGGGGAAAAAGTATGCCAGCGTCCGGTTCGTCAGATTCTGGAGCTCGCCTAGCCACATGGTTTGCGTCGTGCCGTTGGTCTGCAGGTCAGTCTCTCTTCTCCTCTCTCTCCTCTCCTCTCCTCTCTCCTCTCGCTCAGTCTGCGCGATATCCCCATCCCTTCCACTCTCAAGCTTACCTGGTTATACATGAATGCAGCGCCTTGGATCATCGCGGCGGCCGTATACGAGAACTGGGCCTTGTTGATATCGGTGCAGTTGTGCTCGACGTGGGCGCCGTCATAAATGTTGTAATCGGCGTCAATGTAGCCGACGTCGTGGACCCAGTTGTAGGTCTTGGTCGCCCAGTCGAAATACGTCGTGTTGCCGGTGTAGCGGGACAGGCGCGCGGCAATGTTGAAGAAGATGGCATTGGCAATGCTGTTCTTGTAGTTGTAGCCGTTGTTGGCAAAGGGGATCTGCCAGCGAAGGCCGCCGCTGCAGTTGCTCGTGTCCCAGCGGGGCGCCTGGGTGTTGAAGACAGCCTGGGCGAGCGCCAGCCACTGCGGGTCGGTCGAGGGCGGGTCTTCAAACTTGACTTCGGCCGCCAGCATGGCCGACATGCCCCAGAAGCCCTGGTCGTCGTTGCCGAGGGACGCTGTCCAGTTGGGCGGCATGTAGCTGTCGTCGGGCGCGCCGGCCTGGAAGACCAGCGAGTACTCGGTCGTCGGGTTGTAGGATTCGTCGCCCGTGTAGTGCCAGTAGTCTACCATGGTGCCCCAGAGTGCGCCGCCCTCCCACCAGTAGTAGTCGCCGTTTGGCGGCGGGCCGGGCAAGATGCCGGGGGTATTGCCTGGGAAAGATGTGTCAGTGCCAGGCACGGGAACAAGGGCGGGCTTTCTGCCCTTCTGCCCTTCCTCGGTGGGAGGGATGTGAAAACCTACCCGACAGGTTGCCCTTGTAGTAGGACATGAGGTTGAAGGCGACCGTCTTCATGGCCGCCTTGATAGAGTCTGTCTGGTCAGCAGGCCCAATCGCCATCTCGGATTTCATCACAGAAGAAAAAAAAAACAAAAAAAACAAAAAAAACACACCGGCTGAAGACATGTCAACATCGATTTGGGCGTGGGCCGTCGTGGCGCACACGCCCAGCAGGAGGAGCTTGACAAGAGTGCCCGCCATGGTGATAACCGGGGCAAAAAGAAAGGCGTGGAGACAATGGGGACGCGCAAGAAAGAGCGGGCGTCGTATTCTTCAATCAAGACGCAAAAAGTCTGGGCATCGCCAACGGCGCGAATAGGCGGGCCGAAAGCTTGTGTCTCTTGGCGTCGCCACTCTTCAGTCTTGTCAATGAGCAACTCGCTCGGTCTCTTGGAAACGCGCAAGTTTGGGGAGCGTCGTGAAAGGGCGTCGATGACTTCGCCGGGATTGAGCGGGAGAAAAAAAAAAAAGAAAAGATGTCGCGCGGGTAAGGGATACGAACAGCCTGAAAGAAAATAGGGATAACAAAGAAGTACAACGGAGAAAAGGCCACGGGAAGCAAAAGAACGTCTGGAAAGAAAAAAGAAACGAGCGGAAGAGCGAGTCGTAAGAGTGTTTTGCGAGTCGTAAAAGTGCTTTGCAGAGAGGATCGCCAAAACCGGTCGGGCAAAGGTAAAATCATGGAAGGAAAGGAAAGGGGGGGCGTTTCTCCACCGACATTGCAGCGCTGGGCAGGTGGGCGGGCTGGCCGGCCGCACTGGCTGGCCCGGTTATGCGCTCGCTTGTCTCACGCGTCGTCGTCGTAGTTTCCCCCAGGTTCCGAAAACACGGGGGGGTACCTGGCCAGTCCACCTAGCTGCTGCGTACAGTAAGGTTCTTACGGGGGGGGGGGGGGACCTTGGTTACAGTAAGGTTCTTACGGGGCGCCCACACAGTGCCTGCTTAACAAATAAGCTTTCTCCCTTGCTGTCAGCATGTTAGTGCTGTACTTTGCGGGCGTCTGGACAGCGTCATCGCTTCTGATTGGCTACCGCTAATCTTTTCTTCCGAGGCGCAGCCAACAAGCCTGACGCGTAAAAGCCGAGTTCCCTACACACGTGGCAAGTCACACGAGCACAACGGGCAGTTTCGGACTGTAGTACATTTTGAATCTTCAAACAGCTGCTACAAGCCGCAACCGTAGCATAGCATTACTTTTTTTTGGTTCCCATCTTCCGGTAAAGATGGCAGGTGGCAAGACACCGGATTGAAGAATATAGACAAGCCATGCCAACGCTTTTCGCTTCCAAGAGTAGGCGTGCGTGCGCGCGTGTGGGTGTGAGTGTGAGTGTGGGTGTGAGTGTGGGTGTGAGTGTGAGTGTGAGTGTGGGTGTTGGTGAGTGTGAGTGTGAGTGAGAGTGTATGTGAAACAGATGCGAGGTGAGGCGTTTTGGGGTGGGTATCAAATGCGTGATCTCTTGTCCTAGACACGTCCCGGCAAGGGCAGCGTTTCCGGCAGAGGAGCGCCTTCTCTAGCCGATCATGTGCTCGGCCTGGACCTGGTTGATGACCTCGTCGGCGTCGACATTGTGGGCGTCAATGCGCTTCTGGGCCCAGCGGCGCAGACCCGGGACCTTGCGGGCAAAGGCGAGGGTGGCGCGGGCGCCGGGCAGGTAGCCGGTGCGCTCCTCGTAGAGCAGGGCGGCGATGCAGGCGATGATGAAGAGCCAGTACACGTTGTAGGAGATGACGGAGCCGTAGGTGCCGGTGTTTTGCCAGCCAAAGAGGGAGTAAAAGACGTCCCAGCCGTTGTCGATCTCGGGGTTGCAGCAGTTGATGTGCCAGACGGTCTGCTTGATGTTGTAGGAGCCGGGACCGCTGCCGGCCTCGCTGACGTCGGAGCCGACCTTTTTGACAAAGGTGTGGTTCTGCAGGCTCCAGATGGACTTGGAGAACATGCCGGCGGCGATGAGGTAGAGCACGCTGGTGCAGAAGATGAGGAAGAGCTGGATGGTCATGTAGTTGCCGCCGCGGTAGAGCAGGTAGCCGATCAGCAGGGCGGCGATCATGCCGGTGATGACGGGGATGGGGAAGGCGGTGGCGGGCAGGCTCAGCGACACGCCGCCGACAAAGACGACGGCCTCGACGCCCTCGCGCAGCGTGGTGATAAAGGGCAGGATAAACATGATGTTGCGGCGGCCCCATTGGCGCAGCCACAGGCGCAGGCCGCCCTCGCGCAGCGTCTTCTGCGTCGTCAGCGACTGGGCAATCTTGACCCGCCACTTTTCGCGCATCTTGTTGACGCGCAGCAGGGCCAGGCCCATGGCCGTGATGATGATGGTGGCAATCAGGTAAAAGATGCCCTCCCACAGGTCCTCCGACTTGGCCCAGACGTCGTGGCCCGCGCCGTAAAAGGCGCCGATGAAGCCGCCGCCAATGATGAGGCACACCACGACGCCGGCCAGCGAGCCGAACCACACCTGGCGCACCATTCGTTTGTACAGCTTCTGGTCCTGGTCCGGGCCGCCCAGCACCTGCTTCAGAAAGGAGAAGAGCACCGAGACGATGACGACGGCCTCCAGCACCTCACGGAACACAATGAAGAAAATCTGCACGGCGAACACGTTCTTGCCCATGCTGGCGGCGGGTTGCGTGTCCCACGCCTGGAGTTGCCCCTGGTGGCTGCCGGGTCGTGTACGCCTTTGGTCGTGGGGGTAAGAGAGACAGCTGCTTCGACGAAAGCGGCCACCAAGCGCAAGATGCGAAGAGAAGAGAGCGCAGGTGTACACAGACAGGGAAACAGGGAGAAGAGAGCGCAGGTGTACACAGACAGTGAAACAGGGAGAAGAAAGAGTAAAACAATAAAGGCAGAAGAAAGAGAGAGAGAGAGAGAGAAAAAAGGGCCGATCAAAAAGGACAAGAGCTCCTTGGGCGAGGGCGTGGGTGTAGAGATGAAGAGGGGACCAGAGGGGACCAGAGGGGAGATAAGAGCCGGCAGCACGGCGGGACAGCAAAACGGCAAGAGAAGCGGCCGTGAGCGCGCAGGAAAAGACGGCCGGCTGGCCGGGGGGAGCCCAGGCGGCGGGCGCGAGGTTGAACCTGCTGCTAGGGGCACAGGGTGGAGGTACTTGGGTAGCGGTACAAGAGTACTTGGGGTGGGGACCTACGACGAAGTCGGAGGATGCTACGTTGGGAGGAGGAAAAAAAAAAAAAAAGACAAGGCCAGAAAAATCTGATAAAAATGGAGGGCCGCTAGCGAGGACCGGGGTCAGTCGCGGTGGTTGGTGGGGTGGGCAGAGGGAACGGAAGGCCGAGGTTGAGGCCGTCAGCAGCCCCTTGCGGTTTGGCCACAGAGTGCAGGTCGTCTGCGTCTGGGCCGCCTGTGATCGAACCACTCGCGTAGGCTTGCCAAGAGAGGCCGAAAAAGGCAATTTGCGTTGCCGCATGGATCCCGATTCCTTTTGCCCCGTGTGGGCTCGCCAGATGAGCCCAAGGCCTGCAGGGCGAGAGGGCTCTTGTGGGAGTGCGTACGTGAGAGAGTCCCGGTCTAGCCGTGGTGGTCCTGTTGGATGGGATTGCCTCACTATGAGCGTCAGGCTCTTCTTTTCCTCGCTTCTCGCTGTGCTGATTGCACAGCCGTTCCGTGATTGCGCGGCTTTTTTGGACGCCCTTGTTCTCTGCAGGCCGACTATCTCCCGTGCCAAGGAGACTACTGTTGGCAGCAGGAGTGGGGATCCTGTAAGATTAGAGGCAGTCGTCGCACGATTTAGGAGGGAAAAAAAAAAGCCAAGAGAAGGCCACATGTACTCGTAGGCCCAGAGTAGGCCACAAGTGTCGGTCAGCACACTGCCAAGCACAAACAAGCACAACCCCAAGAAGGACAAGCATTGCAAGCATACAGACACAAGCATCTGCCCAGACCTCTAGCCCATCTCCACATCTCTGTGTGTCCTTGGGGGGCCTTTTTCGAGAGCGATTCTGCTCGTTCAACGTGCTGGCCACGGGCGATTATCTCTCGCGCGCTGCCTCCATCTTATCTCTCGTATTCGCCGGCCTACCGTCGGCATCTCGGCACTTGCAGCGCATGTACATCTGTACATGTATATACGGGGTACTTTGTGTCTGAGTGGAGGAGCTGTTGCCATGCCCCCCCATAAGCCGCTAGAAAACAAACCCCGGCGGGTTCGGAGCCCAGACGGCCGATGCGGCGCTGCTCGTACGAGCAAGCTCGTATATTCCTTGCAGCAGCGGAAGCAGACGTCCCCGCAAAGGGCAGGGCGCGGCAGCTAGCCTGGGCGTCTCGCTTAGATTCTCCCCAAGCGACGCAAGCTGGTGACGACGGCGGGCACGGTTGCTGTGTGGGTTATCTGATCGTGCGATAAAATTTTCAACGCCATTGGGCGGCGCTAGCACCGAAACAGCGCTGTAATCAACTAATTTTTTTGGCGCCTTTAAAGTTATCTGATCCGTTTGACCAGGGAAATACAGCCCACTTTGGCGGCGGCCGTTGTCCGTCCGCTTTGGGGATGTGTCTGTGCCCGTTGCATTGCGCGGCTCGGCGCCATGGATTGCCACGGATTTATTGTTTTTGTATTGCCTTCTCATTTTATCGTGCGGTGCCAAGGCCGCCGGCATCGCTGGCCTGCCACTTTTGTCTCTCGGTTGGCCTGCCACTTCTGTCTCTCGGTTGAACGGCTCTTTTGTCGGCGTCTCTTCGAGAGCGTTTAGGTAGGTGTTTGCGACCGTGGAAGAATGCTTCCTCTCCCTCCTCATGGAGGGAGGGTCTGCCAAGAACCCGTGTTGAGTGTCGCATTCCGCTCCACGTTCCATCCACCAACCTACCTTGGCCACGCTCCCAGACACGCCAGGCCGCGCTGTGCGAGTGGGCAGCTAGTCTGCACGCGAGGAGGATGAACACAGCCGACGTCCCTAGCCCCGTCACTGCTTCTGACTGCTCGTGCAACTGTCCCATCCCATTGCGGCCATCACCACGTGCAGAGCTGTCGGTCGCCCGTTGCCGGCGAGGCATCAAGGACGGAGATTCGAGGCCAGAGAGATTCAAGGCCAGAGATTCAAGGCCAGAGATTCAAGGCCAGAGATGCCAGGCCGGAGATCCATGGCCGGTCATGGCCGGAAAGACAGCCCATTCTTCCACCACGTGGGCTGGTCCTCCCTGAATGATCTAAATGATGGCATATTTCCATTTTTCATCATTTCCGGTCCGCTAGTGTCCTGCCGCTTGGTACCTGGGGTACTTGCCAGAGGTACTGCGCGGTCCTGCAGCACAAAAGTGGGGCTGGCTGCTTGCTCCGTAGCTCGCCAGGCTAGCCGCTTCTGGCGGCTGCTTCGCGGTTTTTCGACTTTTTCTCTCTCTTGCTCTCCTCGCCCGCCGCTCACAAATCCTGCTTCCTGACCAGGGAGACCTCGAGCCCCTGGTTCCGGTGCCGCTCGCTAGCTTTTTGGGATGTGTGCGGCGCCCTGATAAAAAGCTTTTGCGACCGGGGAGCTTTGCTCCGGTATCCACCGCGGTCTTTTTTTTTTTCGCCGTTGTAGCGGTACGTCTTCTTCTCTGTTGGCCTTGGCGTGCTGCAGGGTCTGGAGGGGTCTCAGCGCCAGTGCCTTTTTATCTGATCCTCTCTGGTCTGGTCTGGTCTGGCGGGATGGGGCCGACTAATAAACCTCGCGCCTGTTCTGCTCCTCCTCTGGCCTCTGGCGCCTCTCTGTGATTTCCTGGAACGTCACTCCTCTTTCTCCTTCTCTTTCTCCTTCTCCTCCTCTTTCTCCCGCTCCTCTTTCTCCCGCTCCTCTTTCTCCCTCTCCTCCTCTTGTTCCCTCTCCTCCCCTTCTCCTCTCCTCACTCTTTCTCTCCCCCCTCCCTCTCCTCCCCTTCTCCTCTCCTCACTCCCGTGCTTCCGTCTTTGAATTTCGCGTGTCTCCCTCCATATCCTCCATACCCGAGATCGCGGACGCCCCCTCCGTTACGATGGTGCGCTGCTCCCTCGCCGGCGTGCTGGCGCTGGCTGCGGCGGCCGTGGCCAAGACGGTCACGTACGACTTCAACGTGTCGTGGGTCAAGGCCAACCCGGACGGGCTCTTTGAGCGCGACGTGATCGGCATCAACGGCGCGTGGCCGCTGCCGATCATCGAGGTGGACAAGGGCGACCGGCTGGTGGTCAACATGCTCAACAGCCTGGGCGACACCAGCACGTCGATCCACTTCCACGGCATGTTCCAGAACGGCACCAACGAGATGGACGGCGCCTCCATGGTCACGCAGTGCCCGGTGCCGCCCGGCAGCAGCATGACGTACAACTTCACCGTCGACCAGGACGGCACCTACTGGTACCACTGCCACACCGAGTACTGCTACCCCGACGGCTACCGCCAGGCGCTGCTGGTGCACAACGACAGCGCGCCCTTTGCCGGCACGTACAAGGGCGAGTTTGTCATCACGCTGTCCGACTGGTACCACGACCTGCTGCGCGTGCTGAAGACGCAGTTCATGTCGCTCTACAACCCCTCGGGCGCGGAGCCGATCCCCAAGTCCTTCTTGCTCAACGACGGCTTCAACAAGACGTTTGCCGTCGAGCCCAACTCGACCTACCTGCTGCGCATCATCAACACGGGCGCCTTTGTGGCGCAGTACTTTTACATTGAGGGCCACAACTTTACCATTGTCGAGGTCGACGGCGTCTACACGGAGCCGCAGGAGGCCGACACGCTCTACATTGCCGTGGCCCAGCGCTACTCGGTGCTGCTGACCACCAAGGCCGCCACCGACGCCAACTTTGCCATTGTCACCGTGGCCGACGCCGACCTGCTCGACGGCATCCCCTCGGACCTGCAGCTGAACAACACCAACTGGCTGCTCTACAACGCCGACGCGCCGCTCGAGCCGGCCACCCTGACCGCCGCCACCAGCGACGACCTGGTGCCCTTTGACGACTTTGCCCTGCAGCCCGTCGACGCCGAGCCGCTCTTTGGCGAGCCCGACGTGCAGGTCAACGTGACCGTCTTCATGGTCAACCTCATGACCGGCGCCAACTACGCCATGCTCAACAACATCACCTACACCGCCCCCAAGGTGCCCTCGCTCTACACCGCCCTGTCCGCCACCAGCGACGACCTGCGCCTCAACGAGGCCGTCTACGGCGAGTTCACCCACCCCGTCGTCCTGCGCAAGAACCAGGTCGTCGAGATCGTCCTCAACAACGGCGACGGCGGCAGCCACCCCTTCCACCTGCACGGCCACAACTTCCAGGTCATCAACCGCGCCCCCGGCTACGGGCCGCACTTTAACGACTTCCTCGACGGCGACCCCGTCTACTACGACGCCAGCAACCACTCCGACTTCCCCGCCATCCCCATGCGCCGCGACGTCGTCGTCCTGCCGCCCCAGGGCTACGTCGTCCTGCGCTTCATTGCCGACAACCCCGGCGTCTGGATCTTCCACTGCCACATTGACTGGCATCTCGCCTCCGGCCTCGCCATGGTCTTTGTCGAGCAGCCCGACGCCATCCCCTCCCACGTCTCCATCCCCGACGACCACTACGCCGCCTGCGCCGCCGCCGCCGTGCCCTCGGCCGGCAACGCCGCCGCCAACACCGCCGACTTCCTCGACCTCGACGGCCAAAACGTCCAGCCCAACACCATCCCCGACGGCTGGACGCCCCGCGGCGAGACCGCCATGGCCTTTTCCGTCCTCTCTGCCGTCCTCGGCGTCATCGCCCTCGTCTTTTACGGCCTCGCCGACCTCAAGCACCGCCCGCCGCCGCCGCGGGACGCCACACCCACCGGCGCCGACGCCGGCTCCGACGCCGACCGGGCCGTCAAGGCCGGCTGAAAGTAAAGAAGAAGAAGAAAAAAATGAAAAGAAAATGGGGAATCAAAAAAAAAAAAAAGAGTCGCGTTATATACCTAATCTGTTTGTCCTTGTTTCTCGCTACAACCTAGCATACCCGCGTGGCAGCCGTAATGAGATCAGAATGATGTTGCATGTATATACAATGATGAATTCTTACATTGACGCTCACGTGACTAGCGGCAGTAAGACGGCTCCTCTTCCGTGGATGTCTCTGCTTTGAGTCACTGCATCGCCGTAGCTGCGAGCTTTCTATGATGCCTCACGGTACTGGTGCCGGCTCCTACGAGGCTCTGTTACTGGAAAAGAGCGAGACCCGATAGACTTTGGCCGCGGCTAGGCCGCCAGTCCACCATCGCAACAGGCACATTTCAGCTCCTTGTCAGTGTGCTTGAGGCTAAACCTGGCGCTCCATGGAAAGCAAAGCGTTGGGTTTCGAGAGGCCATTCTTCCATGGAGCGCGCTTCTGTCGTACGGATAAGCGCCTTCTCCAGACAAGATCCACAGCTATTGCAACGGCCCCAGAATAATAACGCCATTTCAGGAACCGTTGGCCTGAACTCTGCAAAGCACCGTTTTGCACAAGGCAAGCGAAAAGCGCTGCACGGGCAGGCGCCTGTAGGCAGATAAGTGCGCGCGCGCCTGTAGGCAGAGAAAAGGGGGCGCTGCATCTGGGGAAATGAGCTTGTCGTGGGCAAAGCTGCTATTTTCAATCTATTTGCGGGCAACGTCGCACTGCATCCCTCGGCCGAGGCAGGTCATAGCGCTCCGTACTTTGCGTGGGGCGATATACTCGTCGTGGCCGCGATATCTGCCGCCGACAGTCCACGATTCTGGGCCATTTCAAATTCAGATCGGCTCGGTCCTGACCGCCACTGTTGTGTAGCTCCTCCGGGATTTCTCCGTACGGCCGAGCCGCTGGCATTTTCTGGCGACTTCTTCTCCGTCTTTGCAGCCATGCAGAGGCCGTTGTTTGCAGGTTGGCGCTGTGCCTTGCATATGCATCTTGCAGGTGAAACAAAGCCGCTGCGGGAACAGAAAACACGGTGACGTGGAGATGTCTGTGCGGGTTTGTTTCTAGCCAGTCGAGCTGTTCTGTATCTTTTGTTTTTCCATACAGCCAATCGCACTTCCGCTGCATTGTCTGATACATATGAAACGGCAACGCCTCATTACAGGCAGGCGCCCCGGCGGCAGCCGCACCTTCCCTCGCAACGCCCCTCTCCTGACGCGGCTGCCTCAGCATCGGATGGCGTCCTTGCCCTCTGTAGCCACGTATGTCTTTGTGATAGCTTCACGTCACGACAGACACTCGGCGAAAGCACCCCCCTTGCCACAGCGCCGTATCGCACTTATTAGGCCCATCTTCATATCAATTACTCGTATCTTACAGACGACTCACGAGGGCCCTGGGTTTGGGCTGTGCCACGTCCCACCAGCTGGTGGGAATACTACTCAACACACAAATGTAAGATACGGAGCAGATCTGCTCAGATGCCGTGTCCGCTGGCGCTGCCATCATCGGTTATCGGCGGGGTGCTTCTCCAGGCGAGACAATGTGAGTACACGAGTACGCTTCCAAGGGCATACGAAACTTGGCGTTTCGCCATCTCTTCTCGTCTACTGCGGTGTGGGCCTTTCTCATAGCATCGCGCTGTTATCTTCTCTCAGCGTCCTCTCAGGTGTTTCCCTCACACCGGTTTCTCTCCCCCATCGGCAAGTGCTTCTCTTCCTGTTGTTCGTCACCTCCTCTCTCCGCCGTTGACAGCCTTTCCAGAAGTGTGGTTGCATTTCTTCTCTACGAGTACTAGCACCCTTTTTACTCGTTCGCCCCGACTATCACACTAACGAACTTGGCCTCATCCCTGCGCTCAATCTCTCCCCACCGGCCCCTTGCCCTAGACCGTTCTGGGCACTAGGCTGGCTAACAACAAAGGGGCTCCCCCGTCGAGGACAGGGGCCAAGGAAGAAGCACAGCGAGATTGAGAGAAGCTGAGATTCTTGATCCCAACTGCCACGCGCCGGCCGAACAAGGCTTCGGTTCTCGCAAACCCCCCTCGCAAAAGCGTCTATTCTGTGCCAATCCAAAGCCGGCCGCATTGAGCGAGAGCGCCTCCTGTCTAGCTTGTCTAGCCGCCGCCTGCAGTGCTCACGCAGCACCACGATATACGACTAGAATCAGATACACCCAAAAACGCACTACTGCAGAGACAACGGGCAAGCGGCTTTTTGCCATCAAGCTCCTCTTGTCGCGTCGCTGCACGTCTAGCGTGACAACTGGGTCCCCAAGTTTTTTGCTTTTGGTCGGACTGCTGCTCTGGGCTCCTCGGCGGCGTTTACTTTGTGCGGCCTCCTTTTTTAGTTCCTTTTTTGGGCGGCCCCCCCCCCCCCTCCCTCCCGTCACCATGCAAGCCGACACGTCTCGCCGAACCCAGCAGCGGCGGCGGCCAGACCTGAACGTCAGCACTTTCCAGCCGACTTCGCACACCAGAGAGCGCGAACGAGAGCAGAGCCGACATCACGACCCGGAGCACGATCGAGCTCACGAACGCGAGCACGACTACCGGCCGATTACCCCCCCAAACCGACGACCAGCGCCGGCGCCGCGCGTTCCCAGAAGCCGCAGCCGCAACCGCAGCGCCCGGCCCGCCAGCGCTGCTGCTTCCATCGCGTCGCCGCCTCCCATGGCGCCCCCCTCCGCCTTGGGAAGCCGGGCGTTGAAGCCGTCTTTCCCGACACACGCCGCTTCCGACAGCGACGCCTTTCTCGACATGTACACGCCCACCGAGCCCACCAGCAAAGAGGCCTACGCATCATCGGGCCATGCGCCCATGCCGGGCCAGCGCGACTCGCACGATCTCTCGCTGCCGTCTCGCCACGTGCGCGACTCGCTGGTCTCCAACATGCTGCTGTCGCTCGACCAGTTCTCCATGGGGCCCCCGTCACGCTCAATGCCCTCCTTTGACGATGCGCATCTCTACTCTCTCGCAAGCGGCGGCGGCGGCGGCGGAGCCGGGCCCGCGTCGGGCGCAGGCGACGATCTCAACCGCAGCAGCACCGCGCCGTCGATTGCACGGCACCCCGCAAACGGCGCCGGCCGTCACGGCTACTCGTACAGCTCCGACTACGAAGGCGCCGACGACACCAGCCGCGTGTCCGGCAGTGCCCCCTCGCGCGGCCGCCGCAGCAACAGCAGCTCGGGCTTCCAGTCCAGCCTCGGCCGCATCAACAGCATGCGCGAGTCGCTGCACCGCGGCAGCCAACCCGGCACGCCCCGCATGCTGCACTCGCGCGGCGGCAAGGGCAGCAAGAGCAGCAGCACCAACAGCATCGACACCGCCGGCTATGCCCAGGTGCTCGGCAGCCAGCGCTGGGCCCACGGCTTCGGCGGCCGCTCGTCCAGCTTCGACATGGGGCCCCGGCCCGGGTCCACAACCGCACAACAGCAGCTGCAGCAGCAGCAGCAACAGCTGCAACATCTGCAGCAACAGCACCAACAGCTGCAACAGCTGCAGCTGCAACAGCAACAGCTGCTGCAACAGCAGCAGCAGCAGCAGCAACAACACCAGCAGCTCCAGCAACTCCAACAACACCCAACCCGCAATCCCCAGCCGTGGCATATCGAGTTCTCAAACTCCTTCTTCAGCGACAGCTACGACGACGCCGCCCCCATGCCCACCGTCCCCGGCGGCCCCCGGAAGCTCGTCTCCATGCCCTCGATGCCCTCCATCCCGTCCTACCAGCGGCCGCCCCCCTCGCCCCTGCTGGAAAACGGCCCCGAACGCCGCCGCAGCGTGCGCTCGTCCCGCAGCGCCACCGTGGGCCGCCAGACACAGCCCATGTACGCCGCCGCCGCGCCTCCGCCGCTGCCCGTGCTCGACATCGACTCGGCCCCGGCCCCCAACGTCGGCTACGAAAAGTCCAAGGAGGTTGTGCCCGCACCCAGTCCCGCGCCGCCGGTACAGCAGCGGGACCGCCCCGGTTTCTTCCGCAGAGTCTTCGGCTCCTTCCGCGACACCGTCACCGGTGGCGAGCTGGCTTCGCCCGCCGCGGCTCCGTCTGCCAGCACGCACCTGGCCGCCTCCACCCCCGCGGCCGAGACGGCTGGCAACAACCGCGGACAGCCGCCGGCCCACTTTGCCGCCCCAGCAAAGGCCCAGAGCACGCCGCCGTCGCGCGACAGCCACCACTCGACCCACGCGACCCTCCAGAAGAAGCCGTCGAGCTTTTTCCGCCGCCGCAAGAAGAGCGTTTCCGAGGTCGAGTCCCCGCCCCCGCTGCCGACGCCCGTGGCCCTGCCGCCCACCTTTGCCCATACAGCCGCCGCCGGCAACGCCCAGCTACCGCCGGCCTCGCTGCCCTCGTCGCAATCCGCCCCTCTTGCGGTGGTGCCGCCGACGAGACTGTCCCCGGCCGTGGACGCCGCCGGGCTCCCCGGACCGAGCCCCGTGACAAGCCTGCGCAAGGCCATGAGCCCGTATCTCAAGGGAGGGAGCAGCCCGGCTTTGCCCCACGGTTCGAGCGGCCTGGGCATCACTGCCGAGGGCCTGGACATGGACAGCGACCTGCCCGACGGGCTGCCGTTTGACGACGACGCCGGCCCGGGGCCGGAGCTGGTGCGTTCGCACAGCAGCAACGATCTGGACGCACAGGAGCTGCTCAACTGCTCGGCCAGAGGCTTCTCGCCCGACTATGAGCCGTCGCCGAAAGCCACGATCCGCTCCGTCGACCCAGAGTCGACGTCGAGGGGCAAGCCGCCGACCATGTCGACGACGGCAGAGCGGCGCCCGCACGAGAAATACCCGGCACAGCAGCAGCTGCTCGAGACGCCGTCAAGACACCCGCCCCTGGAGCTGCCGTACGCCGCCCGCTCCGGCTCCTTCCTCAGCGACAACAGCGACAGCGAGGGGAGCCCACGGCGCGTCCGGGCCGGAACAGGCGCGTCGTTGTCGTCGGCGGCGGGCGCCGACGACGCCAGCTCCAAGCTCAGCCTGCCCATTGAGGGCACGTCTTCGATCTCGCCAAGAAACCCGTCGCTGTCCAAGGGCACGACCCTGCCGACGTCCGCCAGCATGCCCAGCCTCAAGTTGGAGGCGGCGGCGGCGGCAGAGCGCAGCGGCAAGGTCAAGACGCCCCACACGGCGGTGCCCGCGGCGGCGGCGGCCGCCGCCCTGGCCCTGGCCGAGCCGCGGAGGTCCATTGACGAGCCCGAGTTTGTGGTTGGCGATCCGACGGAAGACGACATGCAAAAGGCGCTCAACATTTTTGAGGGCAACGAGGATTTCATACAAAAGATCAAGGCTGCAGCCTGGATGGGCGAGGAAGGCCCGGTGCGCCAGCGCACCCTGCGGGCGTACATGGACCTGTACGACTTCCAGAACCTCAGCATTATCAATGCCCTGCGCGATCTGTGCGGGCGCCTGGCCCTGCGCGCCGAGACCCAGCAGGTGGATCGCATCCTGGTGGCCTTTGCGAACCGCTGGGTGGCTTGCAATCCCAACCACGGCTTCAAGTCCACCGGTAGGTGTTGTTTCCTTGCCAGTTGACTGTCTCGTTGCTGACCTTTTGCCTTTCTTCGCAGACATTGTGCACACGCTGTGCTACTCCATTCTGCTTCTGAACACGGATCTGCATCTGGCCGACATCGAGTCGAAGATGACGCGGAGCCAGTTCATCAAGAACACCATGACCAGCATACGCCAGTCGCTGTCGGAGACGATGCCGGAAGCTTTCAATAATAAGCGTGCCAGCATACTGCCGGGCCGGAACGCGGGCCCGGTCATGTCGGGCGAGAGCACCGACGCAAACAACAGCCTGGCGCCGCCGCCATCGGCGGGCCTGTCGGGCCGGTCGGAGTCGGCCCTGGGGCACCACGGAGACGAGTGCGGCCCGCTGGTGAGGGCGCCGTTTGAGGGCTCGCTGCGGGCGTGGGAGGCGCAGATGGAGGTGGTGCTCAAGGAGACGTATGCGTCGATTCGCGACGTGCGGCTGCCGCTGTTTGGAGCGGAGGCGGTCAACGCGCTGCCGAACCAGAGCCAGAACAACCTGTCGGTGATGGGCATGCTGAAGCGGTCGCCGAGCGTGCTGAGCAAGACGCCGTCTGACAGCCAGACGTCGACGCGGGGCCGGGTGGCGGAGTCGGGAGCGCGGGCGGGGTCGTCGCGGTGGGCGTCCAAGAGCCGGTCGCGGGTGCGCGGCCCGATGGGCAACGGCGGGCCCAACGGGTTCTCGTCGAGCCGGACAAGCTTTGAGGACGGCAACTCGATCTGGAGCCCGACGGTGTCGTCGGCGACGTGGAGCCGGCAGTCGCTGGGCCGGACGCAGACGTCCATGTCGATGGAGTCGTTTGGGTCGTCGTGGGGCCGCGGCGACTTCCAGCAGTCGATTGGGTTTGCCAACGCGCTCAGCCAGGCGATCATCCGCGAGGACGGCCTGCTGGTGGGAAGTTCGGCGTCGCTGGCCGGGGGTATGGGTGGCAGCGGCGGCAACGGCAGCGGCAACGGCGGCGGCGGCGGCGCCACCGGAGGCACCACTGGAGGTACCGCCGGAGGCACCGGCGACGATCAGACGCAGGGCTCAAAGGAAAACGGGCTGCTGGATGACGAGTCGCTGGAGCTGGCGGGCCCGCCGTGGATCAAGGAGGGCATGGTGGTGCACAAGCACCACCTGGACGGGCTGGACAAGAAGGCACGGGATAGGAACTGGGCCGAGGTGTTTGCGGTGGTGCAAAAGGGCACGATCAGCCTCTTCTCCTTCACGCCCAACAAGTCGATGCGGGCCAAGGGGCGCAGCCGGCAGAACGGGGCGCCACTGGCCAAGGGGGCGGTGGTGGGCGGAGGCAACTGGCAGGACAACGCGACGAACCTGGGGACGTTTAGCCTGAAGCAGACGCTGGCGTCGGCGCTGCCGCCGCCAGGCTACTCGCGGCAGCGGCCGCACGTGTGGGCGCTGAGCCTGCCGACGGGGGCAGTGCACCTGTTCCAGGTGGGCACGCCGGAGATCTGCAAGGAGTTTGTGTTGACGGCCAACTACTGGAGCGCGCGGCTGAGCACGCACCCGCTGGTGGGGGGCATCTCGAACATTGAGTACGGCTGGGGCGACAGCGTGGTCAACAATGTGCTTGTCAAGGCCATTGGCGAGGGGGGCGAGAGCAACAGCAACAGAAACAGCAATACGGCGACGTTGGCGGCGGCGGCGGCGCCGGTCTCCCGGCCCGGGTCGGCGGCGGCAGCGGCAGGGGGAAGTGGGAATGGAGGAGGAGGAGGAGGAGGCGGTGGTGGCGGCGGCGGCGGCGGCGGAAGAGCAAGCCTGCAGTCGCGGGGCTCGTTCCGGTCGGGGTCGTTTGACTTTGGGCACATGCGCAGCGGATCGGCGTCTAGCGGGTTTGCGGCGTCGTCGGTGCTGGGCAACATGCACAGCTCGGGGGGCGCGGGGGCGAGCGTGGGCCGGCACGGGGCGGGCAAGCTGCCGGGGGATCGGCTGCACATTGCCGAGTGGACGCCGCCGACGCAGTCGCTGCGGGCGTCGAACGCGGGCGAGGCGCAGCAGCTGCAGACGCTGCTGGGATATGTGAAGAGCATCGAGGCGGAGCTGCAGGGGCACAACGCACTGCGGTCGCCGATGCTGCTGGCCTTTACGCCGCGGGGCCACAACGCGGCCAAGGCCATGGCCAACTGGGAGCGCAAGAGCGCGTACCTGCTGCGGGAGATTGTCAAGTACCGCACGTACGTCGACAGCCTGTCGGAGGCGGAGCGGCGGCGGGCCGAGATCTACCACGAGCGCGACGTGGCGCGCCGGGCGGCGCGCGGCGAGGATGCGAGCGACGGCGAGTCCGACTGGGACGGCGGCCACGGCGGCGGCGGCGACGACGGCGACGACGACGACGACGACGACGACGACGACGACGGCGGCGGCGGCGGCGGCGACGGCGACGGCGCAGGGGCCGACGACGGCGACGGGACCGACGACGGCAACGACGACGGCAACACCACGTTGCGGGCCTGACGGGCCTGAGCGGACGACTATGCTTACGACAATGCTCGGATTACAGTGTTTTGACTCGTTGCACCTTGCAGTTTCTTCTTGTACACGTTTACAATACCTTGTCGTTTTACTTTTACGTTGCAACACTGACCGTTGTTTGTACACATTTCCAACACTGACCGTTTCTACTTCTGCACGTTACTCTACACATTACTCTACACATTACTCTACACATTCACAGAAATGTTTCTAATGTTGACTTACGGTTCATGGACAAGAGTCGAGAGCCGGGTGCCAAGAGGTCCGACTGAAAGTGGCGGAGCACGCACAGACGCGAGGTGAAACAAGGCGACGGCCGTCGAAACAGGACTGACACGGCCTAGGCAAGCAGGCGCTTATATTGAGCGCAGCGCGTCCGCACAGCCGTCTGCTCGACCGTCCGCTCGGCGGCATCTTTGTCCTATCCGCAACATGGTCTTGAGCGACGTGAATCTCGCCTGCGGCTGCGTAGTCGCCGACTCCGGGATGGTGGCCGGAGCCGCCGCGTCCGGCTCCCGGCTGGCGGCGGCCCTGGCCGGGCGGGTCTCGGCGGGCCGGCTGGCGGCGGCGCTGCTCGTCTTTTTCGTGGCGGCCTTTCTGGCCGACTGCGCGCTGAAGCCGCGGTACCCGCGGACGCTGCCGCGCGTCGGCCACGGCGACGGCGTGCTGGGCACGCTGCGCAACTGGTGCGGCTACGTCTTTTGCTTCAACGCGTGGATGGCCGAGGGCCACGTCAAGGTGTGTGCTTGTCTGGCTTGTGTGCTTGTCTGGCTTGTGTGCTTATTCTGACCGGCAGTACTCCAAGCGCGGCCGCGCGTTTGTGGTCCCGACGGGCGCGTCGCGGCCGCAAGAGATTGTGGTGCCGCGCAGCCAGACGGCCTGGATGCTGGACCTGCCGGACCACGTGCTGTCGGCGGACGCGGCCCACGACGACGTGCTGTACCCCGAGTACAACCTGCTCGACGGCGACGCCGGGCCCGGCGCCGCCGACGCCTTTTCCACGCGCGTCATCCACCGGCACCTCGCGCGCCACCTGCCGGCGCTGCTGCCGGCCATTGAGGCCGAGGTGGCGGCGGCCGTCGACGCGGCGTTTGGCTCGGGGTCGGGGTCCGGGCCGGGGTCTGGTTCCCGGTCTGACTCCGGCTCCGGCTCCGGCTCCGGCTGGCACAGCGTCAACCTCTGGGACGCCTGGCTGGCCATGGTGCCGCGCGTGACCAACCGCGTGCTGGTGGGCGCAGACGTGTGCGGCGACGCACGGCTGCTGGCCAGCATGGTGCGCTTTGCCGACACCGTCGTGGCCAACAGCTTTGTGCTCAACCTCTTCCCCAAGCTGCTGCACCCGCTCGTCGGCCGCCTCGTCGGCTGGCCGAACCGCCGCTGCTGGCGCGCCGCCCACGCCGTGCTCGAGCCGGTGATCCGGCAGCGGCTGGCGGCGGCGGCAGCGGCGGCGCAGTCTGGGCAGTCTGGGCAGTCTGAGTCTTGTGCGTCGGCCGGGGGAAAAGACGGCCTCCCGGAGGACTACATCACCTGGCACATCCGCACGGCCCAGGCCGAGGGCCGTGCGGCCGAGCTGACGCCGGCGGCCATTTCCAAGTGGCTGCTGCCCATTGAGTTTGCCGCCATCCACACGACGGTCATCACGGGCCACGCCGTGCTGCTGGACCTGCTGGCCGCGGACCCGGCGCGGGGCTTTGTCGAGGCCATCCGCCAAGAAGTCGCGAGCGTGCGCGGCGGCTCGGCCGGCGCCGGCGCCGGCGCCCCCTGGACCAAGCCCGCGCTGGCGCGGCTCGTGCTGACGGACAGCGCCATCCGCGAGAGCATGCGTGTCAGCCACTTTGCCGCCTCGCTGACGAAGCGCAAGGTGGTGGCGCCAGAGGGCGTGACCAACGCGGCCGAGGGCTGGCACGCGCCCTGCGGCAGCTTTTTGATGCTCGACCTGGCCGGCACGCACCACGACCCGGACCTGTATGCGGATCCGGACACGTACGACGCCTTTCGCTTTGTGCGGATGCGGGCAGAGGCGGGGGCGGAAGCGAAAACGGAGGTGAATGCCGAAACGGAGGTGAATACCGAACCCGGAGCCGGAGCCGGAGCCGGAGTCAGACCGGGAACCGGAGTCAGAACCGGACCCCAACCCCGGCCCGGGACCGGAACCAGCCGCACCCGCCACCTCGGCATGGTCACCACCAGCGACCGCCACCTCGCCTTTGGCCACGGCCGCCACGCCTGCCCCGGCCGCTTCTTTGTCGCCCACGAGCTCAAGATGATCCTGGCCCACCTGCTGACCCACTACGAGATCCGGCCGCTGCCGGCACGGCCGCGGCCGCGGTGGCTGGGCCAGAACAGCATCCCACCGGTCAACGTGCGGATCGAGGTGCGGAGGCGGCGTGGGTGAGGTGGCGGGCAGTGTGCTGCTGCGGCAGTTTTCATGCTTTTTAATGGAGACCAGCACAAGATAATCATGACTCTACCCTACCAAACGCAAAAGCACGCGCAACACCTGAGCGCCGCCGAGACGCCGTTCCATCCCCAACGAACCGGGAAGCTATACCTCCAGCATCATGCGGTCGTCTTCCGCGTCGTCCTCTCCGGTCATTTCCAGCACGCGCGCGTACTGCACCGTCAGCCGCTGCAGCTCGCGGAATTTGCCTAGTCTGTTAGTGGGGGGAGGAAAGAGAGGGGAAGAAGGGGAAAGAAAGGAGAAGAAAGAAAGACAGAAAGACGGAAAGAAAGACGGAAAGACGGAAAGACAGAAAACGATAGAAAGAACGAAACCCACCCAGAATCATCACCACCCCCTTGAGCAGCTCTCGGCGGTCCCAGCCGCAAATGTCGCCCGTGCGGCTGAACCAGCCCCAGGCGGCGTCGCCGCCGCCGGACACGGGCGCGGCCGCCGTCGGCGCGGCCGCCTCGTCCTGCAGCACGCCGCCCATCAGGCTGTTGAGCAGCTCCTCGACCTTGCCGCGCAGGCCCTCGGCGCCCAGGCGCTTGGCGTACATGAACAGGTACAGCCGGAACTCGTCGCGCGCGCCCAGCTGCAGCGCGCCGGCAATGCGCGTCTCGAGGTGGGCGATGCTGACGCTGGCCTCGAAGCCCTGGAAGCCGTCGCGCGCCAGCAGCGCCTTGATCAGCCGCTGCAGCGTGTAGGCGCGGCCCTTGAGCAGAAACTCTGTCGTGGTGTGCCGCTCCAGGAACGGGATGATGCCGGCCGAGACCGTGGCCGCGCCGATCCCGGTCCCGTCTGCCGCAACGGCCGCGGCCACAGCCCCGGTATCCCCGGCGGCGGCCCCTGCCCCCGCCGCTGCCGCCGGCCCCACCACCGGCCCGACCGCCGTTGTCTGCAGCGCGCTGACCGAGCTGTCGGTGCTGTTCCAGTACTGGCTGCCCACGGCCCACCACGGCTCCGACAACCGCTGCCAGCTGTACAGGTTGGGCGCGTAGCAGTAGCCGTCGCCGTTGGTCAGCGTCACCACAATGTGGCCCAGCGAGTTGAGGTGCGCCGACGTCACCCCGGGGCCGGGCGTCGCGCTGATCGCCGCGGGCACCCCGGCCCCGGCCCCGGCTCCGGGCCCGGCTCCGGATCCGCTTCCGCTTCCGCTTCCGCCTCCACCTCCGCTTCCGCTTCCACCCCCTCCGCCTCCACCGCCTCCGCTTCCACCCCCTCCGCCCTGGTGCAGCGAGTGCACGGCAATCTCCAGAATGGGCGCCAGCGACACCGGCGGGTGCGGCGCCGCCATCGTGCGCACATTCCACACGTGCGCCAGGCCGACGGCCGTGATGCACAGCAGCCAGTGCTCGCGGGACTCGAAAATGACCGGCTGCGCCTCGAGCACCATGGCGCCCACCAGCCGCCGCCCGGCCGGCGTCCAGATGCAGATGCTGGCGTCCTCGCACGCCGCCGCCCAAAAGTGCCGGCTGCCCGTCACCAGCAGCACCGCCCGCGGCAAAAAGTCCTGCCAGAGCACGCTGCCGCGCTTCGACACCGTAATGTGTGCCGGCGGGTCGCGCCCCTGCACCGCCGCCACCGCGCTGCTGGCGTTCTTGGCCTCGAACACGACGTTCTCGCCCAGCCGTGCCGCTGCTGCCGCCGCCGCTGCCGCCGTCGTGGTCTCGTCCGCCGCTGCTGCTGCTGCTGCCGCCGCCGCCGCCGCCGCTGCCGCCGCTGCCGCCGCTGCCGCTGCCGCTGCGCCCTCCAGCGGCCGCAGAATGTGCGCCCGCACTTTCGGCACGGCCAGCCGCACCTGCGACACGGTCAGCGCCGGGTTGATCACGGCCGGCCGCAGAAACGCCGGCGTCGGCACCACGCCGTGCTCCGCCGGCTGCAGCTGCGCCGGCTCGGCTCCGTCCAGGCCCGCGTCCAGCAGGATCGCCGTCGGCCCGCTCCCCCCCCCTCCCGCCGCCAGCCGCTTTGCCGCCGCTTCGCCGCCCCGGCTGCCGCTGCCGCCGTCGTACTCGTCGTCGTCGTCTCCGTCGGTCGCTGCCGCCGCTGCTCCGGCCCCGATCCCGGCCCCAGACCCAGACCCAGACCCGGCCCCGGCTCCGGCCCGGGTCCCTGCTGCTGCTGCTGCTGCTGCTGTTGCCGCCTTGCGCTTTGTGCCCAGCAGCATCGACGCAATGCCGCCGCTCGGCAGACCGTCCACCGGCCGCGACAGGTCCAGGATCGTCTGCGGCGCCTCATTCTGCCCCGCCGTGCTCGAGCTCTTGGTTGTGCCCACAAACTGCGACTGCGGCAGCGACGACTGGCCCGTCCCCGACGACGACACCAGCAGCGGCGCCACCCGCTTGCGGCCCTCTTTGGTGTACGTCACCCGTGACTTGAGCGCCGCGATCCGCTCCGCCTGCTTCTCCGGCGTCTCGGCCGCCTTGTCCTTGGCCTCCTTGTCCTTGTGGCTGTCCTCCTTCTTGTCCTTGTCCCGGCCCTTTTTGTCGTCTGTCTCGCCGTTGGCGTGGTGGCCCTTGCTCCCATTCGCCGTGCCGCTTCCGTTCGCCGCGCCGCTTCCATTCGCCGCGCCGCCGCCGCCGCCGCCGCCGTCGCCCATCAGCGCGCCCATGCGCGACTCCGCCCCGCGCAGCTCGCCCGCCTTGCTGTGGTTCTCCAGGTGCAGCCCGTCGACGTCCTCGGCAATGCCCATGCCCTTGCGCAACGCGCCAAACTTTTGCAGCGCCTTGTCGTTCTCCTCCGCCTGCGCCACCCAGCCCAGCTCGCCCTCCTCAAACTTGGCCGCCACGATGCTGCCGTCCAGGCTGCACGCAAACACCGTCTGCCCGTCCGGCGTCCAGGCCAGATCCGAGATCGACTTGGACGCCAGGTCCTGCAAGATCACCAGCGGCCGCGACGTGTTGGTGTTCCAGATGCTCAGCGTCTTGTCCTGGCCGGCCGACGCAATCACCGTCACGAGGCTGCCGCTGGCGTCGCCGCTGCCGCTGCCGCCGTCGGTGCCGCCGCCATTCGCCCCCTGCGCCGCAGGCTTCTTGCTGTAAAACAGGCGCGGCGAAAACATGCAGACCTCGCAGGGCCCCTCGTGGCCGATCAGGTTGATGTCGCCGTCCCAGCGCGTGCGGTCGATAATGGCCACGGAGCTGACGGGCCCGTTGACGGCGTTGGGCGCCGCAATGTGGTGGCCGTCGGGCGACCAGGAGCAGCGGCGAAAGTAGGTGGTGAGCGGCGAGCTCTTAAAGGGCGCGCTGATGGTGGTCTCGAGCACAAAGTTGTCCAGCAGGTCGTGCTGCGTCGCGTGCGGCGGCGGCGAGGTGAAGCGGAAGATCTTCATGGTGCGGTCGTCGCTGGCCGTGGCAAAGAACTTGCCGGCCGGGTCAAAGGTCACGCCCTTGACGTGGCTCTGGTGCACCGACAGCGTCTTGAGCTTCTCAAACGTGTGGCCCGACCAGATGACCACCTTGGAGTCCAGCCCGACCGACACCAGCACCGACGAGTCGTACGACCAGGCCAGGTCCTGCACGTCGTTCTCGTGGCCCACCAGCCGCTTGTACGTCTTCCAGTTCTCCACAATCGGCGGCTCGCTCGAGCCAAACGAGGACGCGCTGTGCGCCGGCGGGTTCGGGTCCAGCTGGTAGATGCAGATGATCTTGTCGTCCGCGCCCGACGCGAGGTAGCGCCCGTTGGGCGAGAAGCGCACCGCGTGGATCGTGCCCAGGTGGTGGCTCATGTGGCAGAGCTGCCGCGGCTTTCGGTACGAGGCGTCGTTGGACCGGTAGATGGACTCGGTCGACCAGACACGCACATGGCCATCTGGAGGTCAGCACAGGAACAAGACAAGAGACAAAAAGACGAGAAAGGAGACGAGAAGACAAGAAGACAAGACAAGAAAGAAGACAAAAAGACAACAAGACAAACTTACCCCCCCCCGCCGTGGCCAGCCGCTGCCCGTTGGGCGAGACATGGCAGCTGTAGACCTCAAAGTCCTTTTGCTCGCCTGGCACCCGGTCAGCATCTGCCTCGTCCCAATGGCTGCGTTCGCCCCGGCTCGTCATCACCCGCCCCGACTGGTCGTATCCGTCCTAAACTCACCACTATGGCTGAGCCATGCCGGCTTGATAATGTGCATCTTGGCCGAGCAATGCGGCCGAGTCTAGCATGTCTCTGCGCGTCGGAAAGAGTCAGCCGGTGCCGTCGTCGTAGCCGTAGGGTAGGGGTCGCGTTGCTGGGGGGTGGACAAGTTGGTGTCGAGTCTGCACAAGTCTCCAAAGCACGTCTCGGCGCGCGACGAGACGCCAAAAGCTAAGCAGATTCTCGCTGGGGAGCTGCCAGCTCCTGATTGGCTGCCTGATTTACAGCACACGGTCCACTAAATGGCGCTGCTCTAGCGGGGCGCCTACGGGATATAGAGAAAGGAACACTGATCCATTACAGCTCCTGCCTGAAAAGGGGCCCAGACTGAGAGATTCTGCGAGCCTGGCCCAGGTGTTGCCAGCCAAGGCCCGGCACCGGCCCGGCGGTTGGGTCGCAGCAGCGCGTCAGATAGGTTGCCGGCAGTTGCACCAGCTATGCCCTTCTTTGCCGGGCTGGCAGACGCGATTCAGCACCGTTGAGGAAAAGGCACAGAAAATGGCAAAGTCATGGAGAAAAAGAAAAGATGCCCTGTTGCGCTCTGTATGAGTTGGGGGGAATTGTCGAGCCGCCTCATGGCTGCGACCTCGAACTCCCACCCCATCTGCTTCCAGCTACGCCCATCTCGCGTGAACTTTGGACTGAAATGCGCCGAAAACGCGGAAGCACAAGAAGCCGGCGGCGCGTGGCGCGTCTCTTTGCCCGGCGCCGGCGCCGGCGCCGAGGACACGGCTTGGCCGAGACGGGCTGCCACTGTCTTCTTTGACCGTCACGGAGCTGTTCCCAGGACCGAATTACTCACATCGCCCTTCCGGCTTGTTCAAGTCGGTCATGAGTCACCGGCGCCTTTGCGGCATAAGAGGCGATTCCCGTCCAAAACAGAAGACACGCACTCTTGACCGCAGAATGTGTGTACTCTCTCCGTCTCGCACACACTCACTCATTCACCCACTCACACACACACACACACACACACTCGCACACACACACACTCGCCATGGCCTCGGTGACCCTCGCCCCTCAGAGCTGGCATCTGGCCTTGCCAACAACCTCTGACCCCGCGAAAAGAGGCAAAACGCACTTTCTCTGCTCCTCCGACCCAGCCCTCATCCAGCCCGAGGCCCTCAACCAGGCTCTGGGGTCCGACCTTCTCTGGTGGGCCAGTGCCCTGGGCGCCGACGAACTGACCTCCATGCTGGCCAGCTCGGTGTGTCTCGGCCTGTACGACCAGTCGGCCGCCGCCACCACGGGCACCGCCGCCACCCCGGCCGGCCCCATGGTCGGCTTCGCCCGTCTCATCACCGACCGCGTCACCTTTGCCTATCTGACCGACGTCTATGTCCTGCCCGCCTACCAGCACTGCGGCCTCGGCTCCTTTCTCGTGCGCTGTCTCCGCGATATGCTCCTGGGCACAGCCGGGGGGGGCGCAGGAGAGCAGGGCGAGCCACCGCGCCCCGGCTGGCAGAAGCTCCGCAGCCTCTGGATGCTGGCCAGCACGCCTGCCGCCGCCCGCATGTACACGGCCATCTTGGGCGCCGAAGAGGTGGCCCGCTACCGCCCGGCCCCGGGCCTCCCCGGCAGCGGCATGATCCACCTCGAGGTGCCCGGACCCGCCAACGGCACCAAGCACCGTGCGGTCAGAGAGCGGGAAGCCGCGTGTTGTCGTGGAGCGAGCGCGTGTCTGTAGCGGCAAAGTAGCGGCAGAAGAGTAGCGGCAGAGCAAATGGCAAGAAACGTTTCAGATCGGCACGGCTATGCTGGCCGCTCCCTCAGGCCTTTGCGACGGTGGTTTTGCCGTACGCGCCGCCGGCCGCCTTGCGCATCTCGAGCGCGCGCTTGTAGGGCGGCGCCGTCGGCGGCTGGACCGGGTCGAGCGACCGGTGGTCGTCGGGCAGTTTGTAGGACGCATCCGAATCAAATGCCGACAAGTCGCCGCAGGCCACAAACGGCGCAATCCAGCGCGACGGCGCATCCGCCGGCGGCGCTGCCGTCAGGTCTTCGCAGTCGATCTCCACAATGCCGCCGCCACCGCTGCCCGGTGCGGTGGCCGGGGCGGGCGCCGGGGCGGGCGCCGGGGCGGGCGCCGGGTTTTCCGGCACCACGGCCGGCGCCGGGCCCACGCCCAGCGGCCTCTCCAGGCTGGCCTCGAAGCCCGCGGGCGGCCGGAAGTCGAGGCAGACGATAAAGGCCTCGACGCTGCTGGCGCGCGACGAGCGCGGCTTGGCCACGACGACGCGCGAAAAGAAAAGCTTGAGCTGCGCGTACAGCAGGTCCACGTTGCGCCCGCGGAAGATCTTGGCCACAAACTTGCCGCCCGGCTTCAGCACGCACAGCGCCAGGTTCAGCGCCGCAAACAGCAGCTGCGACTGCACGTACATGTCCAGGTCGTGCAGGCCCGTCACGTCGGGCGCCCCGTCGCTGAGCACCAGGTCGACCGGGTGGCTGGCCTTGGCTGCCGCGGCGTGGCCCGCGTCGTCGCCCGCGTCGTCGCCGCCGTCTGCCTCCAGCGCCTGGAGCAGCAGCGGCACCGTGGCCGGATGCGTAATGTCGGCCCGCAGCGTCACAATGCCCGGCAGCGGACTGATCGGCTGCAGGTCAATGGCCACAATCTTGACATTGCCGCCCGGCTGCCGCCGCGCCTGTCGCTGCCGTGCGTCCCCCTCCCCCTCCTGCTGCTTGTCGGCTGCGGCTGCGCCCATGCTCACGCGCCCGTCCTGGCCCACGTCAAACATGCCGAGCATCTGCTGCCGCAGCCGCGCTTCCTCGTCCTGCCAGGCCGCCTGCCCAAACGTCTCGCCCTTGATCAGCACACGCGACAGCACCTGCGACCAGCTGCCGGGTGCCGCGCACAAGTCCACCACGCGCGTCACGCCCGAGAACAGGTCGAATTCTGGAGCCCGGTTAGCCTCGCCATCCGGCAGCATTGCCATACTCTCCCCCCTCTTCCACCAATGCTCACCCTCGTCCAGCTGCAGCAGCTTAAAGGCGCTTCTCGCCCGCCAGCCCTGTTCCTTGGCCAGGCGGTAGTACGCATCACGCTTGTCTTTGGAGGATTTCCCCATCTTCACCAGCTTTGCCAGGTCGTCTTGGTGCCGAAGAGAGAAAAAAAGAGAGTCTTGGAAGAGGGGAGAGGAGACTGCTAAATTGCCGCCTCCACGGTCACGTGATCTTGCGCACCTGCCTGCCATCAGCAACAGGCTCTGGGCAAAGAGGAATACTCAACGTACAGTGAGAAATGCCCGCTGCAGTACAGCTGGTAAGATGATTGTCCCTTGAATGGAAGAAACATTTGCACAACAAAAAGGCTGCAGTCATCATTTCCAACCAAAGAAACAGAAATCTGTCTCGCTTGCTGTTCTTGCAGGTCCTGGCCCCACTATCAGATCGCAAAACACTTTTCCTTATCTTATCGTACATTTTTTTTCTGGACTCATCGACAGCTTCGACTCTCGTACACGATAAAAATCACGGCAAACATGGCCAACCCGGATGGCTCCAAGAACCACAAGCGCAAGCTGGCCAAGTCGGACGGCGCACAGCCGCAGAAGCGCATAAAAGGCCAGTTCAACCCACCCACTGGCAATAGGCACGCGAAGCAAGCCAGACCAGCGAAACAGTCCAAGCAGATACGACGAACCGTGACCGCAGACGACTTACAATGGCGGCCCGTGGACCTCCCCGACGTGCTGGAGGATGGCGGCGACGGGGCTGACGGCTTCTTTGGACTGGAAGAGATTGAGGGCGTTGAGGTCGTCCGGGAGGGAAACTCTGTCAAGTTTGTACGCTCAAGCTCTATGCAGAGAGACAGCGTTCTGGTCGATTGAGAGATGGCTGGCTGACATGAGACCAACAGATCACTTCTTCCGAGCCCCCCGTGGCTGCAGATAGCGACGAGTTTGAAGGCTTTGACGACGGGCCTGAAGCGCCCGGTCCGAGTGATGCTGCGGAAGCCGGGGAACAGGAGACACTGCACGGCTCGGACGCGCCGGCGAAGCCAGCGAAGCCAGCAAAGATAAAAGAGCCAAAGGCCAAGGCGACAGCAGCAGCAGCAGCAGCAGAGAAGCCAGAGGGCAAAAAGGGCCCCAAGGACGGCAAACGCGAGGCTGGCGGCGGCAAGGCGGAGAAGAACGGCGGCGCTCCCAAGACCAAGGCGCAGCAAGTGCCCGAGGCCGACACGGAGCTGGCCAGCGGCGGCGGCTTCTCGATGCTGGCCGACCTGGGGGACGACGCCGGGGAGGACGACGTGGACGTGTCCGCCTGGGTGCCGCTCGAGCTCACGCCGCCGCTGCTCTCGTGCGTGGCGCGGCTCAAGTTCTCCAAGCCGACGGCCATCCAGGCGGCGACGATCCCCGAGATTGCGGCCGGCCACGACGTGATTGGCAAGGCCGCCACCGGCTCGGGCAAAACCCTCGCCTTTGCCATTCCGATTGTGCAAAAGTGGCTGGCTCTCGACACGGCCCGGCGCGCCGCCGCCGCCAGCACCACGGCCAAGAAGGCGGCAGCCGGACGAAAAGGCGGCGCGCCCCCCGCGCACGCTCCCATTGCGCTGATCCTGTCGCCCACGCGCGAGCTGGCGCACCAGATCACCACGCACATCCGGGAGCTCTGCGCGGCGCTGCCCTCGACGCCCTATGTGTGCGCCGTCACGGGCGGCCTGTCCGTCTTCAAGCAGCAGCGGCAGCTGGAAAAGGCCGACATCGTGGTGGGCACGCCGGGCCGGCTGTGGGAAGTGCTGAGCGCGAGCAAGCCGCTGCTGGCGGCCTTCAAGGCCGTACGCTTCCTGGTGGTCGACGAGGCCGACCGGCTGCTGTCGGACGGCCACTTTAAAGAGGCCGAAGAGATCCTCCTGGCGCTCGACCACACCGAGGTCACCGAGACATACGACGAGGAGTCGGCCTCCGCCGCCGCCGCCGGGCCGCCGCCGCAGCCGCGGCCGCGGCAGACGCTCGTCTTCTCGGCCACGTTCAACAAAGGCCTGCAGCAGAAGCTGGCCGGCAAGGGCCGCTACGACCTCATGGACCAGGCGCAGTCGATGGAGCACCTGCTGAAGCGGCTCAACTTCCACGAGCCAGACCCCAAGTTTATCGATGCCAATCCGGTCTCGCAGATGGCCGAGCGTCTCCGCGAAGGCCTGGTCGAGTGCGGAGGCATGGAAAAGGTAGGCATGTTTTGATTTGTTTCTTTCTTCGCCGTGATTTGTTTGCTAAACGCTCTCTATAGGACTTGTATCTCTACGCACTCATCCTTCTGCAGCCGACTCGGCGGACGCTGGTCTTTACCAACTCCATCTCGTCCGTCCGCCGCATCACGCCTTTCCTGCAGAACCTGAACGTGCCGGCGCTCCCGCTGCACTCGCAGATGCCACAAAAGGCACGGCTGCGGTCCGTCGAGCGCTTCACGGCCGCGCAAAACGACCGCGGCGCGGTTCTCATCGCCACGGACGTGGCGGCGCGAGGCCTCGACATTCCCGGCATCGACGTCGTCATCCACTACCACGTGCCCCGCACGGCAGACAACTACGTGCATCGCTCGGGCCGCACCGCGCGTGCCGAGCATGCCGGCCTGAGCATCATGCTGTGCGGCCCCGAGGAGGTCGTGCCCACGCGGCGGCTCGTGGCCAAGATCCACGCAGCCTCGGCGGGGAAGCGGAAGAATGCGGACCAGGACGGGGGCCAGGACACGGACAAGGACAAGGCCAAGCGGGACGTGGAGGCCTTCTTCATCCGGTCCATCGACATTGACCGCCGCATCGTGGCCCGCCTGCGGGAGCGCGTCGTGCTGGCCAAGAAGATTGCCGACTCGACGCTGGCCAAGGAAAAGGGAAACAAGGACGACAACTGGCTCCGCGAAGCGGCCGAAGAGCTCGGCGTCGAGTACGACTCGGACGGCCTCGACCAGGCCGGCTCCTGGAGCGGCCGGGGCAGCGGCCGGCGCGTCCGGGAAAAGGAGGCGCGGGAGCTGAGCAAGGCCGAGCTGGCCGCCTTGCGCGCCCAGCTGAAGCAGCTGCTGGCCAAGCGCATCAACACGGGCGTCAGCGAACGCTACATTACCGGCGGCCGCATCGACGTCGAGGAGCTGCTCCGCGGCAGCCAGGGCGACTTTCTGGGCCGCGTGGACGGCCTGGGCTTGGATCTGTAGCCGTCGTCGGCATGTTATGGTGAAGAATCTTGGGAATTTGAAGCCACGTTGATCTTAGTAGAGAGAGAGAGGCAAGCACGCGGTGTCGATGCGGCCCGTCGCTCCTTCCTTATCCGCCATTCCCAGACTCCAAAACATTGAGCGAGGCTCGCCCACCAGAAACTCGTCTCCAGAAACTTGTCTTCATCCGTCCCTACAGAGTATCCTATATCCCTCGCCGCCCCCCCCCCTCCTCAACCGTCCCCATGGCTACATTCCTACAAGTCTTGTCCTTCTTGCACTTGCGCAAGAAGCTCCTGTGGTTCCAAGGCGTGCTCGCTGTCCTGTTTGGCGCTGTCCTCTTGGGCCCCTCGCTTCTTCTCTACCTCTTCCCCAGCACAGCCGAGGCCTACCTGCGGAGCCTTCTGGGCGTGGTCCTGACCGAAGAGACGTGCGGAAATGTCATCCTGCCGGTGCTGATCGTCAACTACGCCTTTGTGTGCGGGCTGCAGCTGTTTGCCACGGGCCCGGTGCTGGGCCTGCTGGGACTCGCGGATCCGGCCATCAGCAGCTACGCCCAGCCGAGCGCCCAGGAGCCGTTCCCGGCGGACGCCGACGTGTCGCCCTTTGTCAACTTTGCGCGGCACCTGGGCAGCGCGGCCTTTGACCATGGCCGCGCCGGCCGCTTTGCCTGGCCGTCGCACCCGGCGGTCGCGCGGTACGCCAGCTCCGACGCCGACGGAGCCGCCGCCATGGACAGCCTCCTCCGCAACACCCGGCCGGCGACCGCTGTCACGCTGGGTGTCCCGCTGCTCGTTGCCGTCTTCGCCCTGTGTGCCTCGCCGCCGCTGGCCGGCCTGGCGCGTTATGTGTACGGGGACCTGGCCCGGCCCCTGGCCGCGGCCGTGGCCCGGCAGCTGCAGCGGCTGGCAGCCTTTCTCGTGCGGTATGCGCAGCACCTGAACCAGGTGCTGTGCGACCGGCTGCACGACGCCGTGGGCAGCATGGCCGACGCGGTCGCGCCCTTCTTTTTCGGCCTCGCCATGGTGGTGACCACGGCCATGGGCGTGGTCTTTTACGGCATCGGCTACCTGGGCATGGTGGCCCTGTCGAGCTCGGGCGCGTTTGGGCATCCGGCCGTGCCGGCCGAGGCGCACTACGAGCTGGTGCAGTCGCCCTGGCGCGTGCTGGGGCAGCTGGACATGTCCTGCTGGTGGCACCTGTTCCTGCACTGGAAGCACGAGCACCGCCGCCATCGCCGCCAGCGCGCCCATGTGGCCTACGAGAGCTTCTATCCCAGCGATGGCGACGGCAGCGCCCTCCGCGGCGGCCATGGCAACGCCCTGCACGACTGCGACTGCCCCAACCGGGGCGAGGGGGAGCACCTCCCAGACTGCCGTCCCCTCTTCCAGCACCACCATCGCCACCTCCACCATCTGCTGCACCCCTCGCTGCACGACAATCTCCGGCTCGACCATTTTCTGAGCCACCTGCATAGCCACCAAGGGCACCACGACCACCACGGGCACCACGACCACCATGACCATCACGGCCAGCTTGCCGACCACGCCCAGAACCTGCCAGAGAGTGCAAAGTTTGACGATATCTGGTCCTGGTCGGCCAAGAATGCCCCGGCCGCCTGGAAGAACTGGGTCGCTAACCTGTCCGGCCGCAAGGGGTCCCGCGCGGACCCGGCCGCAGCTGCAGCCAAGGCGCAAGAGGCCCACCGGCAGAGCTCTCAGGCCAGGGGCAGCATCTGGAGCCTCAACGACGGGCCACAGCAGGAAGAGGAGCGCCAGCGCATGCTACGCCAACGCATCCTCCGCAGCAACATTGTTGTCCAGGGCAGCAACGTGGATGGCGGGGCCGACGATGCCTCCAGATGCAGCGGTTCTTCCGTCTACTACGACGCCGACACTCAGGCGGGGCCTATGTGTAAGGGGCCAAGGCCAACCGGAGGCTTTGCTGTGCTCTTGGAAGACTCTGATCCTGTTTGCTCCCCTTCCACCCCTCCCCCTCCCCCTCCTCACGCGGTCCCTTTCAAGCCTCGGCAGCATGCCACGCTGTCTCATTGCTGGCGGGTGACCATGGAGGATGAAGAAGAGGCCGAAGCCAGAGAGGCCGGAGGCCGGGACAGCTCCTCCACGCTTGTGTTTCCTTTATGGTAGTCGGTCGAGTGGAACTAGTTTGATATCAGCTCGGTCCAGTGACATTGTTTTCCTTTGGTAGGGCGGCGGAAGAAGTCCGGGCACGTACAGCTCGGGGTGTTATCCCAAAAACTAGGAGTGCGACGGCGGCTTGGCGCAAGAGCCGGTGCGAAAAACCCACATCTGGTTCTCGGTCCAGCCTACGCCTATTTCCCACAAACCGCCTCAACCCAATACAGTGGAGATGGAATTCAGCCAGACTGCCTCATCAACCAATCTGTCCGGAGAGACGGCTCAAGCTTCGGTGTGGATTTCAGCAGAAAAGCCCTGGCAAGGCCTCGGCAAAGAGAACGTATTTACAATCGTGCCCCATCTGCAGATTCGGCCAGGCCGCGGGTCTAGTGTTCATTTTAGCCAACATGCCGCGTTTTTTCTCGAGGCCCCAAGTTCAGCTGACAGGGATCCGCACAACGCGGCTCACGCCGTAGTATGTTTAATCTTAACAAAAGTTCTTTGCACCTGGCGGTTCCGTTTATTGACGGGATCGCTTTCGAGGAAGGGTCTCGTGGCTCTGGTGCTCTTTTCTTTGCGCGATCCGGATCGTATCACAGTCGAGGCCCGTCCAGTTTCCAGTTTCCAGCTTCCAGCTTCCAGCTTCCAGCTTCCATCTGGATGCCCGTAATGTCTGTTGCTCCGTGAGCTTGCCTCCTCTCTTCCTAGGCCCCCCAGTGGGAAGAGTCCCCTCTTCCTAGCCCCTCCGGTGGCAGCGCGGACTCGACCCCGGCTGTCTTGGCATATTTGTAGTACCTGGAACCACGCGAGACCGTTGGTTTCTCGTTTCCTGTACGCTTCCCGCATCTTTCTTGCCGAGGCCAGTCGCGTATCCAGTCGACAGTTGCGGCGGCTCGGCCCTTTGTGCTTCTACACCTTGCCGTCGTTGCAATTTGTACACTCACTGATTGAATTTGGTGTCCTTTTTTATCGCAACCATTTACGCTGAAAGAAACAGAAGCAGACGCGCCAGCCTCGCGCCGTTGCCATGCGGCACAGAACTCTGCCGGCAGCAGGCATCCTCGGACTCCCCCTCCTCTGGGGAGGGGGGTTGGCATGGGCCAGCCGTGTCCAGTATGTCACGGATCTCCCGATCTACACAGCGCTGGTGAGTGCGGCACACACTGCAAGACGAAAAGCAACTCCACGCAAGCTGACAGGACCACTCTTGTCGCAGGCACAATGCGTGCAGACGCCCATCAGCGCCTACCTCCAGACCATGACGTATCAGAGCTGCTCGGAAGACGACGCCGCCCTGCAGGCCTGCATCTGCTCCAACAGCGCCATCGTGTCGTCGATATCGCTCCGGGTCTCGTCCGGCGTCAGCATCAGCTGTGGCGGGACGGCTACGGCCGACCAGTCCTCGGCGTCTGTCGTCCTGAGCGCCTACTGCCACCAGGAAGGCGCCGCGGCCGCGTTCGCCGGTCCGTCCCGGCCGGTCTCGGTGTACATTACGGACATTTCGGAGCTGTTATACCTGGCCCCGTGCGCATCAGAAGGCCTGGCCGATGCGGTGATGATCATGGTACCCTTTCTCTGCTGCTTCATGGACACGCGTGTCGTATCTGCCTGATCTGACCGGGCTGTTGTGCCAAAGAGCAACGAGCTCTGCCCGTCCGAGGCGAGCGACATGGCCACGTGCGTGTGCCAGAAGAACCAGAACTCGCTCCGGGTCAGCCAGAGCATCAACACCAACGTCAGGGCCGGCTGCTCGTCCCACACAGCCGACGTGGATTCGGCCCAGGCCTTTTTCTCGGCCTACTGCAACCTCAACGCCGGCGTCTCGTCGTTTCCGTCTGCGTCCCCTCCGCCAGGCGACAGTGGGTAGCCCCCCCCCCTCAGCCGGATCCGGATCTGCTTGACTCCCCGTTTGCTCTGCTAACATGCCCGCCCCCCAGTGACGTACTACGTCACCGACCTGCCAGAGTACAGCTCGCTTCCCAGCTGTGTCCGAGAAGCCGTGTCCGACGCGGTATTCACCGTCCGTCTTCCCCCTTTGCGGCCCTCTCGCACCAGATCCTGACTGACGCACAGAACACGTACGAGCTCTGTCCGGGAGGGCCTCAGCTGCTTGCCTCGTGCGTCTGCATCAAGAGCAGCATGTCCGCCCTTGTTTCGAGCAGTCTTACATCCAACATCAAGGACGGCTGTCCCTCTTTCAACACTGCTCACATCTCGTCCGGCCTCGCCGTTCTCGGCGTGTACTGCAGCGCCGCCCAAAAAGAAATCGTCCCAACCGGCGTCTCCCACTCTGGTGAGCCGCCACCCCTTTTTTCTCTCTCCTCTTTTACTTGTTCCTTCTCTCATGTCGATCAGTTTCTCAGAGCGCCTCTGCCGGCATACCGGGGGTACTCGGCACGGGAACGACGGGGTCAGGGTCGCCTGAGAGCACAGGCACAGGCACAGGATCCGGCGGCAGCAGCAGTGGACTCGGACCCAGCCAGTCGGGTGGTTCCCAATCCCACACGGGCGTCATCGCAGGTGCCGCTGTCGGCGGCGTCGCCGCGGTGGCTGCCATCATCGTGGCCACCTTTCTGGTCTGCCGCCGCGTGCGCAGAGACAAGAGCCCGGCGGCGGCGCAGGACTTCCAGCAGCTCGACAACCTGCCGCCACACCAAACGTACGACAAGCCCGAGCTGGCCGGCACAGCCGTCGCCGCCACCGAAAGGCCCTCGCCCAGTCCCAGCCCGGCCAGCCCGGCCAGTGCGTATCCGCGGCCGCCGCACCATGCCGAGCTGCCGGCCCAGCCAGCCTTTGCCACGGCGCCGCCTAGTCGCGCCGAGCTGCAGGGCCAGCAGTCGTTCGCCACGGCCGGGCCGCCGCATCACGCCGAGCTTTACGGCCAGGCCGAGCCCTACTCGCCTCTCCAGTCGCAGTTTCCGTACGGTCCGCCCGTATACCAGGCCGACTCCCGGCCGATTCCGCCGCCTGCGGGCGGCACGGCACCCGGCATGGCGTGGCATTCGGGGCCCGTGGCACAGTCGTACTCGGAGCTCGATGGCCAGAGCAGTAGTAATGGCCAGCAGCCGCATGCCTTGTGATATTCCTATATCGGTTGCTAGAAAAAACGGCAATTTTTCAAAACCAGCTACAATTTTGTCTGTATTTTGCAAACTCATGTCTGAAAAGAATGTAAATAAAGTAGAGTATTGATCTGCTGGAGCCTGCCGTTTTTTATTTCAAAGCTACTTGCATACGACTACTCATATCATAGAGTAATGGCCTCACATCAGGTCTATCCGGATCCTGACACCCGCAATGCCATCTCAGAAGCATAACGTTTGGACCAGGCTATCGCTGACGTTGCACCGACAACAGCGCTGAGAGCCGCAGAAAAAGGCCTGTGCTCAATTCAGTAGTACGGTGAAGAGCAAGTCACCAAATCACGTGATCTACGCCTGCTCACTCCACGCGTCTCTATTCACGCACCCTTCTGGGGCCACCATCCAGGACTGATCTATACACTTGAATGATCGCTCTACTTTATTAATACTAGCTTCTCTTCACCTTCTCGACAAGAGAGCAAGTCAATACGCCCGTTTCTTGCCAATATGAGTAGTGGCGCTAGCGGATCCACCACACGTCGCGTTCTGATTGGCCGGAAGCTTCTGGCTCCCAACCTACCAACGCCTCTTTGCTACCGAAAGCAGCGACTTCTTGAAAAATACAAACAAAGCTGAGGAGAGGGTAATCACAAAGGTCCCAACACCACTGCCGTCTGCGCCGAGTTCAAGCGGCACAAGCACGGTACGCATCGGCCGACCTATCACCGAGCGCGCAGCATCGCACTCTACTTTTTTTTCGTTCTTTTCTCCAAAAGGACGAAGCGCGACAGCTCTGGGATCTTGATGGAAGGCCAGCAGAGCTGAGCATCTTCTCTCGTTCTCCCTTCAGCCGAGCCTCTCTTTTCTTATCGTTTCATCACTTTACTGCCTCAATTGTTGTCTTCGTTCCTCTTTCAGCCCATACCATGGCGGCTGCGGCCGTGGACGTGGGTTACCTGTCCGCACACCTCGGTGTGCAGGAAACAACCCTGTCCGCCGCTGCGACCGAACCGACCGCCGACCTCGTCAAGGCCATCCTGGACGCCGTGACGGCCAAGGCGCACGAGTTTGATGCTCTGTATTCGGAAAAGCTCAAGGTGGACATTGAGCTAGAGAGCATCGTGCGTGGCTCCGAAGCACGCTCTGAATCCTTCAAGACAGCCGCCGAGAACAGCCAGAAGGAGGTGGAGGAGCTGCGTCGCAAGCTACAAGAAGAGGGTTGGTGAAAAGGGGGGGGCGGGTTGTTTATTTTCGTTACTATTTTCTTTTGGCTTGCTGACGCGCCTCCGCGCAGAAAACGCCCGACGATCAATCGAGAACGAACTGCAAGGCCTCAAGACATCAACGGCAAACACCCAAGCCGAGCTCGAACGGCTTGCCAATCGCAACAGCTCCCTGGAAGCGTCGAACCGGGACACACTCGCCATCCTCGAGTCGAAAACAACGGCAAACGCAGAACTGGCCGAGGAGCTGCAGGCCCAGCACCAGAAGAACCTCAAGCTCGGCCAGGAAATCACCGCGCTCCAGCAATCCATCCAGGCTGCACAGGCCGCGGCCACCAGCGCCAAGTTCCACGAGCAGTCGCTGCAGCAGGAGCTCGAGTTTACGCGCAAGAACTCGGAATGGTTCGAGGCCGAGCTGAAGACGAAGAGCGAGGAGGCGCTCAAGTTTCGCAAAGAAAAGGGCGCCCGCATCGCCGAGCTCCAACGCCAAAACGAGGAGGCCCAGTCCAACATTGACGCCCTGACCCGCAGCGAAAAGCAGCTGCGCGCCCGCCTCGAAGATGCGCAGCGGAAAGCGGACGAAGCCCTCTCCAAGGTGCAACAGCTGCAGGAGGCTGCCGCGCGCAGTGAAGAAAGCTTCCGCGCCGAGCTCGAGTCGTCGAGCCGTCTGGTCGAGCTCAAGGAACAGCAGACGGAGACGCATCGGAACCGGCTGCGCGAGGTCGAGCTGCGCCTCGAGCAGGTCAAGGACGAGTCCACAAACGAAGTGCGCCGGGTACGCCAAGAAATGGAGCAGATCAAGGAAGACCTGCAGCAGGCCGAGCAGCGCGCCCAAGAACTGGAAGCAGAACTGGACCGCGTCCAGGCCATGGCGGCCTCGCCGATGATGCCCGCTCCGGCTGCCGCCTCCATGCCGCCTGGATCGGCGCCGCAGACCCCGAGAGCCAACGGCTCCTCCCTCCTCCGAGCGGGCTCTCCCTTTGGCACGCCCGGCTCCATCCTGCGCGGAAAGTCCAGCATCACGGCCGCCCAGGCGATGGAGGAGCTGTACAAGACCAAGGGAGAGCTGGCGCGCGAGCGGAGGCGCACACAGGAGCTGTCGCAGGAGCTGGACGAGATCATGAGCGCGCTCGAGGCCAAGAGCCCAGAGATTGCCGATCTCCAGGAAGAGGCCGAGCGCCTCAGGAGCGAGAACATGCAGATCTCCAGGCTCTGCGAGGAGAGCTTCGCCGAGCGCGACATTGCCAAGAAGGCTGCGAAAAAGGCCGACGCCGCCTACATCACGGGCCAGGCCGAGATCGAGATTCTGCGGGCTCAGCTGCGCGACCTCAGCACCCAGGTCCAGCTGCTCGTCTTCAACATGCACGCTCGCGAACGGGGTCTCGACGAGCTGACGGAGGAGGAAGTGCGCCAGTTTGAGCGCCTGCAAAAGGGCCAGCTGTCCGAGGGCGCCTTGGACGACATGTCGGACACGCACCAGTTCATCTCGGAGCGCTTTGTCGTCTTCAAGAACGTGCAGGAGCTGCAGGAAAAGAATGTGGAACTGCTGCGCATCACCCGAGAGCTGGCCACCAAGATGGAAAGCGACGAGGCCTCGGCCGCCAAGCAGCAGCTAGAGCAGGACCAGGCTGAGCTGAAGAGCCTCCGCAACACCGTCGCGCGCCTGCAAGACGAATCCAAGTCGGTGACGGTGCGCATGAAGAGCTACATGACCGAGCGCGACATGTTCCGCCGCATGCTGCAGCAAAAGGCCAGCCTTGCCGAGGTCAACTCGGTCCTCGGCGGCGGCCCTTCGGCCAATGGCAGCCAGCGGGAGGTCCTTGCTAGTATCGAACAGACGAACCCGGCGGCTGCCGACGAGTCCGACCTTACTGTCGCTCTTCGCGAACTGCAAAACAACTTTGACGCCTACCGGACCGAACAGGGCGTGGACCGCAGCACGATGCGAGCCCAGGTGGAGAAGCTGTCGGCCGAGAGGAGCAGTCTGCAGTCTGAGATTGCGCGGATCAGCAGCCAGCTCACCCTGGCCTCGGAGCGTTACGAGATTCTCAAGTCAAACTACGCCGCGCTGGAAACAGACAACAGGGCCCTGCAGGAGAAGAACCAGACGCTGTCCGAGTCGTACGCCAAGCAGGACATGCGCACGGAACAGGTGGCCATGGATCTGGTCGAGGCGCGCAGCCTCCTCGAGAGCATGCGGAACGAGAACGCGAATCTCAAGGCGGAAAAGTCCATCTGGAAGGGCATCCAGGACCGGCTGGTCCAGGACAATGAGAGCCTCGCGCAGGACAAGTCGCGCCTGAACAGCCTGCTCTCGTCGCAGCAGAGCCTGCTCAACGAGCGGGAGCTCTCCGAATCCGAGACCAAGCGCCGGCTGCAGAGCCAGATTGACAACCTCGAGAACGAGCTCTCGACCACGAAGCGGAAGCTGTCGGACGAGATGGAGGACGGCAAGAAGCTGCAGCTGCGCAAGGAATACGATGCGCAGCAGGCGCAGAAACGCATCGACGACCTGATGGCTACCATTGCCCACAGCAAAGAAGAGCTGGTCGCCACCAAGACGACGCGTGACCATCTGCAGGCGCGGGTCAATGAGCTCACGATTGAGCTTCGCAACGCCGAAGAGCGCACGCAGAGACTGCAGCCCCGGCCGACGCCGCGTGCGCCGCAGCGGCAGAGCGAGGCGGACGCCGATGCCGATGCCGATGCCGATGCGGAGCGCGAGGCGGACGCGGCCGACCGCCTGCAGGAGCTGGAGGACGAGGTGTCCGACCTGAAGCGGGACCTTGACCTGGCTCGTGCCGAGCTGGACAACGCAAAGGCTGCGGCGGCCTCGTACAAGGACATTGCGCAGTCGGCCGAGGAAGAACTCAACAGCATCACCGAGGCGCAGGAACAGTACCGGCAAGAGATGGATGCGGCGCTGGAACAGAAGGATGTCCGCATCAAGGAATTGGAGCAGCGCATGGGCGATCTCTCGGCCGAGCTGGCGACGTCAAACAATGAGCTCTCCATGCTGCGCGACTCGCAGGCCGAACTCGGACGCAAGTTTGAGGACGAGAAGCAGATTCTGGAGGCGGAAATCGCTCGGTTCCGGGACGCGGAGGAGCGGTACAAGGAGGAGAAGAAGTACCACCAGTCCGATCTCCGGGGCCAGGCAGACATTGCGGCCAAGGCGCAGAGAGACTACGAGCAAGAGCTGGTCAAGCACGCGGAAGCGGCCAAGCAGCTGCAGCAGCTGCGGTCCGAGCACAACCAGCTGCGGACGGAGGCTGCGTCCTGGCGGGCCGAGGCAGACTCGGCCAAGCTCACGCTGATGCAGAGCGAGTCGTCGTGGGAAGAACGGCGGCAGCAGCTGGAGCAGGAGATTGCCGAGATCAAGGCGCGGCGCGAAGACACCAATGCGCAAAACAAGCTGCTCGGCGAGCAGCTCGAGAGCGTCATCGCGCAGATCTCGAGTCTGCAGCAGAAGCGGAGCGCCCAGGGCGCAGAAGATGGGGAGGACGGCGCGGCGGCGGCGGCGGCAGCGTCTGCGCTCGCCGATACGAACACGGCAACCGATGGTCTCCGGGAACTCAACAGCTACCTGCGGCGCGAAAAGGAGATCCTGGAGGTGCAGTACAACCTCAAGCTGCAGGAGAACCAGCGGCTGCAGCAGAAGCTGGACTACGCCCAGACCGAGCTGGACGAGGCCCGGCTGAAGCTGGAGCAGGAACGCCGCTCGCAGGCCGACGTCAGCCGCTCGTCGCAGACACACAAGGAGCTGATGGAGAAGCTGAACGAGCTGAACCTGATCCGCGAGAGCAACGTGACGCTGCGCAACGACAACCAGCACGCACAGGCGCAGCTGGCGCAGAAGGAGGCCAAGATTGAGCAGCTGCGGTCCCAGATCCAGCCGCTGGAACAGCGCATCGCGGAGCTCGAGAACCAGAAGCTCTTTGCCGAGGAGGAAATCAAGCAGATCACCGACGACCGCGACCGCTGGCAGAAGCGCACAGAGGGCATCCTCAGCCGATATGGCCGCGTCGACCAGACGGAGCTGGACCAGCTCAAGCAGACGGTCAGCAGCCTCGAAGCCGAGCGGGCCGCGCTGCAGGAGACGGAGTCGTCGCTGCGGCAAAAGGTGCAGGAGCTCGAGGCGACGCTCGAGGCCGAACGCGGCCAGTGGAAGGAGAGCCGCACGCGGCTGATCGACCAGGCCAAGGAGAGATCGAGACAGCAGAACGCGCTGATCCGGGATATCACGGCCCAGAAGAGCGAGCTGCAAGACCAGCTCACGGCGGCGGCCGACAAGGTGGCTGCCCTGGAAGCGGAGCTCGACGCTGCCAGCGCCGCCAAGGCAGCTCTCGAGGGCCAGGTCAGTGCTCTGGAGCAGCAGATTCAATCTTCGGCAAATGCCGCGGCCGTGGCGGCGGCGGCGTCGACGGCGGCGGCGGCGGGGGCCGGAACCGGAGCTGCCCCCCCGGCGGGCGCTGATGCGCCGTCCGACGAGCAGCAGGCAGCAGAGGCTGGCCAGCTGCAGCAGACGATCAGCCAGCTCCAATCGGAGCTCGGCTCGATCCAGGAACAAAAGGCGATTGTCGACCAGGAGCTGGCAGCCCTGCGCACCAACCTGGAGGCGGCTGTCCAAGAAAAAGACCAGGCTCTTGCTCAGCTCCAACAGGCACAGCAGGCACAACAGGCACAGCAACAAGCAATGGAGGAGCAAATGGCCGTCGACGGAGAGCAGGCGGCGGCAGAGACAGCGACAGCGGCGACGACAGAAGCTCTTGCCGTCAACGGGCATTCGGGCGCTGCTGTCCCCCTGTCCGCGGCCGAGAAGGAGGCGTTGGAGCGGCGCGCCGCGGCAGCCGAGGCCCGGGCGATGGAGTATGAGCAAAAGGCCAAGGAGGTGGAAAGCAACATCCAGGCCATTCTCAAGGAGCGGTCGGACAAGATGAAGGACGCGCTGAACCGGAAGCTCAAGGAATCCAAGGAAAAGGCCGAGCAGGAGCTCCGGGACGCGCGGGAGAAGCTGCAGGCGGATCTGGATCTTCGCATCGAGCAGGAGAAGAAGATCTGGCAGGCCGAGCAGCAGAGCCAGAGCACGCCGGCGGCGGCGGCGGCGGCGACCCCGGCCAGAGCAGAAGCGGCGGCGGCACCGCAGACACCGACGGCGGCGGCGGCGGCGGCGGCGGCGGCGGCGGCGGCGGCTCCGCCTTCTTTTGACCTGTCCAAGCTGGGCGATGCCGAGACACGCGAGATGGTGGCCAGCAACCCGACGATTCGCGGCATCGTCACGTCCAACATTAAGAAGAAGATTGACATTGAGATGAAAAAGGTGCGCGAGGAGGTGGAGCAGACCGTCCGGAGCGAGTACGAGGCCAAGATCCTGTCGGCGCGCGAGTCGGGCCAGCTGATGGCCGAGAAGAAGACGTCGCTGCGGATCAACATGGCCGAGAACAAGCTCAAGGTGGCCACGGCCAAGATCGAGGTGGTCGCGACGGCGGCCCAGCAGACGCCGTTGCGCCCGGTCGGCGAGGTCTGGAACATTGCCAAGGACGCCCGGCCCCAGCCGGCCGCTCCGGCGGTGCCCGCGACGCCGCAGGCCGGCGGGGCTGCCCAAGCAGCCATGCCGGCTTCAGCGCGTAAGTTTTTCTTCTTCTTTTCCTTCCTTCTTTCTTCTTTTCCTTCTTTCTTCTTTTCCTTCTCTGACAAGTCCACAGGCCAGCCACCAGTCACACCTACGCAAGCCGTTCCGGTTACGATCCCTTCTTCCTTGCCTGCGTCCATGGGCAATACTACGCTGCCGGCCAAGCCAGTGGCCCCGGGACCTGCTCGGGGATCAGCGAACAACGGCTCTCTGAGCAGCTCTCTCAACAGCAATCCGTTCCTGACTAAGCAACCCGGACAAGGACCGACTTCGCTTCCGAGCTCTTTTGGGAAGCCTTCTGTGCCGCCGCAGCCGCAGCAGCCGCAGCCGCAGCAGCAGCAGCAGCAGCAGCAACAACAACAGCAACAGAACCAGCAGCAGCAGCAGCAGCCGCAGCCGCCGCAAGTAAAGCTGCCCATGCCAGTCGCTGGACAAGGTCAACAGCCGGTTCAAGCACCAGCACAGCAGCAGCAGCAGCAGCCACAGTCGGCACAGCCACAACCGGCACAGCCACAACCGGCACAGCCACAGTCAGCACAGCTTCCACCCCAAGGGCAACAACCTCAGGGTCAACGCAGTAGCATTCCTGTGCCCGGCGGCGGCCGAGGCGGCGCTCACAACCGCGGCGGTGGCGGCGGTGGCGGCCGGGGAGGCGTGTACCAGGCGCCGCGGGGACGCGGTCGCGGCAGTGGCGCCGGGCACAACCAAGGCCGCGGCGGCGGCAACGCAGGCGGCGGAGGCGGAGGAGGCGGAGGAGGATCCGGCCCAGCATCGGACACGTCCAACGCCGGAAACAAGCGGCCAAGAAACGACAGCGAGGCCGGAGGCGGAGCCAAGCGGGCACGGGGCGGCGGCGGCGGAGGCGGCGGAGGCGGCGGAGGCGGCGGCGGCAGTCAGCAGGGATAGGCTGCGTGTCGGGTTGGATAACGAAGCGTGGATAATAAAAGAGGCGGGCGGAATGGAAACCCCGAAAGCTATGGACGAGAAAGAGAACAGAGGATCTCCGGAGGGGGGCATGTGTGAAAATATGTAACATTCGCATTCACTTTGTGTCGTTTTTTTTTCCTAACTTTGGTTGCGCAGTTTCTTTTGTTCCAGGCTTCACTTTTTGCTTTTTTCGGCAGAGTTCACAAGAAATGTTATGGCTGCCACGCTGCGATCCCAACCGGCCCGTCTGGTACTTGCGCTCAGACCCAAGTGTGATGGCTTCTCGTCACAGTATTCGGTGACAATGCGAGTCCAGCTGCCTGTTATCTGAGCAGCCTTGTCCTTCCACTTTTTCAGCCGTTCTGCGGGGTAGTTGGGGCACAAGGGGAAAAACAGGGATGCGGCACGGCAGAGATTGCCCTCGAGTTGTTCAGCTGCCCAGCTGCCCAGCTGCCCAGCTGCCCAGCTGCCCAGCTGCCTTGCTTTTCTAGTGCTCAAAGGCAGCTGCGGCTTTGCGGCTCTGTTTGCCCAGCGTGCAGAATGGCGCGCACTCCCAGGACTCGAGCCCCGAGATGCAGGCGCCAACCGGCATACTGCAGAGAGGGATCTGGACTGCAAGAGACCGCATGAGACCACCTTCTTCCCTCGCCATGGGCCTGCCTAGACCCCCCCAGACCCCCAGGGGCCTTTGGCTGCATGCCGGGAGCAGAGGCTGTAGCCCGAGCCGGATCGCCTGCTGCAGAAAGGGGCGCACACGTCCGGGCAAGCCAAGAGAACATGTTGCGACGACGGCACAGCTCTGCTCGGGCGTCCATTGGCTGGCGGGTAGCGGTGTATGGCGCGCGTGTGTGTGTGTGTGTGACGGTGCCAGAGCAGCGCCGCATCAGAAGAGGCGGGTTGTCGTCCAGTGCGCGTCGAGGCGCCGACCGAAGGGCGACCCCGCGCGGCCAGCCAGAGGCCTTTTCTGTCGAGGCCCAAGTCAGGCCCGAGCCGCCTGCTGCGACTGAAGAGCAGGCGCAAAGGCAGCGACTCGCGGGCCGAGGTTGCGCCCGGCTACACTCGAGGCAGAGGCCAAGTTCTCTCTGCCATTTTCCCGGCCGTTGCTGCTGATGCTGCCTTTTGGCGGGCGTAGTCCTCGGCGTAGGCGTTGTGTGATCACGAGACTCTAGATGTTCGGGGACGATTGTTCGGGCTGGTCGTGGTGTGTGGTTGAGAGAGGGGGTTAAGGGCGTGTGCATCTTGCCGGCACCCTTGCCAAAGCCCGGTGGTGGCCAGGTCTCGGGATGCCGCAGAAAGAAACAGACCAAATGCAGGACCCGAACGGGGGGATATCTTTGTCAACGGGAACGCAATCAAAGCATGGCAGGGGCTCCTGGCTGGGATGGCGCCAAGACGCGCCAGCGCGCTCTGGGCTTCGGTCGCATGGCTCCTTCCTTCCCTCGGCCGTCTACACACCCACCTTTTTCGCAGGCCACGGGCACGGGTGGTGAAACCTCCCGGCCGCCCCTTCCCTACTACCACCTTGCACCTTGCGGCAGGCAGGCAGGCAGGCAGGCAGGGGGGGGCGACGTCTCTTGCCGGGCGCAAAGCGCCTTTGCCGTCCTCGCCTCTATCTAGCTCGCCTCAGCTTCTCTCCGAATGCTACGCAATCTAAGCACCACCGTCACGGCCACCGTATTTCTCTGCCGCCCCTCCCCTCTCTGCGACCCATGTACGGGGGCCCAACCGCCGGCCGACCAGGCGGGGAAGAGCGGCTGCCACGTTCAACTGAACAGAGAGCCAACTAGAATAAAGGGGATTTGTGCAGAAAATTGCGTGCAAAGATCGGCCGTGGCTACTCGCCGTCCCCCGCCGTCAGGTAGGACAAGTACGTCAGACAGACAGACAGCTCCTGCCTGCGCTTTAGCGGAGTGGCCCCCCCCCAAACGACCGACAGGTCGCCACACCCGACCCCTTCCAAGTCCGCCAGCGTCAATATGGGCCCGTAAATCAAAATGTGCATTTGGACGCATCATGTAAATCGTGTACATTGAACAGACTCGAAACCTCGCCTTTTCGACATTTGCAACGTGAAAGCATTTGGCAACGCCCAAGGTATCCTCCGCATCCCAACTGTACACAAACCGTTTCCACACCCCCCCAATAGATACCAACAAGATGTTTCCTGCCCGTTGTGCCATTTCCTGTTTCCTTTCTTTGCCTGTAGCCAGCCTGCCATATAGAAGAAAATAACCAAAAAAAAATCCCAAACACCACAATCGCCTCGTCAACAGAGGCCAGCATGTGTCCCTGCCCGTAAAAAGGGCCGCCCCGGCCGTGTCGGTCTAGTCCAGGATGCCGCCCGGCCATGTCGGTCTAGACCAGGATGCCGGGCGAGCCCGGGAGGGAGAGCGGCGGCGTCGGACACTCATAGCTGGTTTCGGAGCAGTTGGTCGAGTGGTCGTACGAGTGCGACAGCGGAGGTGTCTGTCCGGAGCGGACGGTCAGGACATGAGAAAGACACAGAGAGAAGACAGGGCAGAACGGGAAGCGCCCTAGGCCGCTCGTCGCAGACTCACATGAGGGTTGGGTTCGTAGGGGTTGGCGGTGTCCAGGCCCGCCGGGGACAGGAAGCTGAAGCTCATGTAGGACGCCATGGACGTGGCCAGGTCGCTGCCGCTGCCGGTCTGGTCGCGCTTGAGGCTGTCATAGGGCTGCTGCTGCTGCTGCTGCTGCTGCTGTTGTTGTTGCTGTTGTTGTTGCTGTTGTTGTTGCTGCTGCTGCTGTTGATGAAGATGATGGCTGCTGTGGCTGCTGCCGCTGCAGTTGCTCAGGGGCGGCAGCGTCAAGGCCGGGGCCAGGCCCCAGGAGTGGCCGTAGTCGTAGACGGTGTCGGCGGCGCTGGGCCGGTACGAGGTGGCCGAGGAGGCCGCCGCCGCCGCCGCTGCCGCCGCTGCCACGGCCATCATGTCGTCGGGCGGGGGCGGGTAGGCCGAGTAAGTGGCGGCGGAGAACAGGTTGGGCGGCGTGGACGAGCGCGAGCGGTGGTCGTAGTGCGAGGCCGGCGGCGCCAAGAACAGCTCGTCCTCGGGGTTCAGGGGCGGCGTGAACTGGCTCTGCGGGATGAGCGGGTGCTTGGGCGGCGGCGAGATGAGGACGTGGTGCGGGTGGTAAGACGGTGATGCCGAGGCCGACGAGGAAGAGTGTCGCTGGTGATGGTGCGGCTGTTCTTGCTGCTCTTGCTGCTGCTGCTGATGCTGGCTCTTTTGCAGCTGGCGCTGGTGCGCAGCCTCGACGGCTGACAGCGAGGAGAGGGTGTGCTGGTGTCTCCGGGGCTTGCTGGGCTTGCTGGCGTTCTTTCCTCCGGCGGTCTTGGAATCGCCGCCGCTGCCGCTGCCGCCGCTCTCGAGCTCGTCCAGAGTCATGGGGTAGGCGGTTGATGCGGCGTCGGCAGCCGGGCCGGCGCGGCGCTCCAGGTCCTCCAGACGGCGCTTAAGCTTCTTGCCTGGCCGCGTGTTAGCAGAGAAGAGAAGCACAAACCGGCAGCACAGCATCACAGCAGAGCAGCAGGCGGGCCGCGCCGTGCCGCGCGGGGCGGACGGAACTTACGGTAGTTGCGCTGGGCGATGCGGTTCTGTATCCGGCGGCGCTCGGCCAGGTCCGAGATCTTGGTCCAGTCCTCGTCCGAGTTGGCCGAGCTGCTAAAGGCGCTGCTGTTGCTATGGCTGGCATACTGCCGCGAGGGCGTGGCGGCTACGGGGGCCGCCGAGGAGGACAAGGAGCTTGGTGCAGCGGCCTCGTAGCCGTATTGGCCGTTGTATGGAGTGTACATGATGGGGGCAGGAGAGAGAGAGAGAGAGAGAGGAAGAGAGGAAGAGGGGGGGAAGAGAGGGGTAGAGGGAGAGAGAGAGAGAGAGAGAGAGAACAACAGAGAAACAGGCGTGCAGGGCAAAGACAGGATCACCAACTTGCTTGGCGAGCGGTTCAAGATGCTGGGCACAAAGCTTTGTCAAAACGTGGTGAGATGTCTAAAGAAGAACAGGTAGTGGGGGGGGGGGGGGAAGCTGGGTATTAAATATTTGGCAAGGAGCTCTCATGGGCTGCTGCTGCCTCGCAACGGGCAGCAAGGGCAAAGTGTACGTAGGGTGTGGGAAAGCCAGAGCTTCCACCCCAAGACGAGTAGTGGAGACACGCTTGCAGATAGGTTTCCCTGTAGGGCCTCTCGCAGTTGGGGGTTAGAGGATTCATACCGAACTGTCGACACCCCCCCCCCCTCGTCTTCATGGTGGTTGTAGTACCCTAGAAAGCGGGGAGGGAGTGGGGAGAGGAGGGGAAGGGGGGTGTGCCGTACGGGAGCCCACAGTCGCTCATCTATCTTTCCTGTATCGTCCAAGCTTGGACGACGTCGACGCCGACTCGTTAGGCCGGCCGTTACGCCCTACCAGACCCTCTGGCGCGAAACGAGCCGTGATTGCAGGCGAGAGGCAGGAACCACTCCCTGGCAGGCAAACACTCTGGCCCCCAGCCCCAAAGAAAAATAAAGCGGCAGAGCAGCAGGTCTGGCGCTGCCCAAGAAGCGGCCGCTCACCGCAAGACGACTTTGCACGACTCCCTGCGGCGGTCTTGGCACCAGGCCACGGCAGAAGACGAGGGCACCGAGTGCGACGTGCTTTTTATCGCATGCGTGCGCTCCCCTCGTACAGAGAGAGACAGAGAGAGAGAGACAGAGAGAGAAGAGAGCTCTGGCTTGTTACGGCACGGCGGGCCGGCGGCCCCAGAGCGGCGATCATTTTTTTTTCAGTTCTCTTTTCCTTGATGCAATACGCTGTGAGCGCCAATGCAGTCAGCCACCTCAAGTGGACAAAGGAGAGCGCGGCAGGGGCACTCTGGTGGTGCAAAGACGGTGGACAGTGGGCTGTGGGCTGTGGGCAGCGGGCAGCGGGCAGTGGGAAAATGCGGACAGCGCACGAGCCAGCAGTGCCCCTCTCCCCCCAAAACGGAGGGCGGGAAACGGCGCAGAACGGCAGGGGGGGCCACCTTGGGGCGGTGCCTTCCAGGCGCGCTGAGTGGCTGACGCGCACGCAAATGGTGGGCAAATATAGAAGGTAAGCCATACGAATGCAAGCACAAATTTAGCCCACTTCCAGAGTAGCACGCATCTGGCAGCAGAAGCACGCAGCACGGCAGCCAGCACCAGAATAACCTCTGGCCATCCTTCCTGTGGAACGCCTGCCCCTACCGGCGACTCTGCATGCTGTGCAGCCCCCCCCCCCCCCCTCCCCCTCCGGCATTTGCTGGCCCTCGCATCGGCTGCCCTGATGATTCCAAACCACGATTTGGGAGAGCGGCCCTTTTTCGAACAGAGGCGGGGGAGGGGGGGAAGTAGGACAGGAACAGGGCCCATCTCGCCATCCATGACGGGGATATGTCAACGGTGGTAAAAAAAGAAACAAGCCTCTTAGCCCTTACCAAGCACGGGCAGCTGCTCCACAGGTTGCATGCCATATGCAATCAACACAAATCTGTCGGTGAGCGCAAGTCCTGTTTATTCCCTGGTCGTCCGTCCGGTGACGGTAGGGCTGGTTTTGGCTTTTTGCTTGGCCAGTCTTGGCAGCGCAGGCGTTGGTGTGGGGTGGGGTGGGGGAAGGAACATCTTTCTGTATTCGAGGCCCGCGGTGTGGCGCTTGCAGATTGGAGGGTTCCCGTGCGTGCGCGCTACAGGTGGCTTTGTGACAGGGGGCGCGTTGCAGAGCACGCCGAATGGCAGACGGGTCGGCCAGGGCGGAAGAAAAGAAGCGGCGCAGACCCGGACGGAGTCCGGGCGGGCGAAGCTAAAGCCCGTAGGTCGACGAAGTGGTGCACTAAGCACTGATACTGCACTATCGTAATTGACTTTTTGTGCACCAACGTACCTGTACTCGTAGTGCCCAAGGCACTACTCCGTAACGGCGCGCTACGCTGTAAACGGATACGCACAACACGGCCTCGATCGTCCCGACAGAGCGGGCTTTGGCCAGGCCGACAACAACTCGTCGCGACTGCGCTTCCCGTCTCACCACCACTGGCGATCCCACCGCTCGCCACAGTGAGCATGCTCACAGGGTGCATGTCGATTCTCGCAAGACTCCCGCCGAGCTGCCGCGTCGTCGTATTTTCCACAGGTCGCAATTCAAAACGGCGCCACGCCTCTGATTGCCTCTTCTGGGGCTTCGTATCGCCAGCCTCTCTCCCGCAGCATCTCCCAGAGCTGCCGCCGCCGAGAGATGCGCTCTCGGCGCAGCACGGCGCCGCGCCTTCATTGCTCTGCCGCCCGCTTTGGGCCACCCCGGCTCTTTGGCGAGTTGAGCATCCCAGCTGGGCCACGGCTCTTTTGCGAGTTGAGCATCCAAGCTGGGCCACGGCTCTTTGGCGAGTCGAGCATCCAAGCACGTCGCCTGGCCAGACTGCACACGACAGCCCTCGGTCACCCAACTGAGTGCGTCGGTTCGCTAGACCGCGCTGTGAATAGCACGGCCTCGGCCCAGGGGATGCTCCCTCACATTCACCCTCACGCAGAAGCCGGAGAACCGCCGAGGGCGGCGCCGCGAGAGTACGTATCTTACGAGTTTTTTTTTGTCTTCTTTTTTTTGCATTCTTTTTTTTTGTTTACTTGCCTAGTCTGGCTACTGTCTGTATCTTCCGGCCCAGGCCATACTCCGTACATAGCACTGCTAGCGACAGCAAAAATGTTGGGCTGTGCTCTATCTTGCTACCGTACATCTCGTAGGGAGGGGGGGGGGGAGATGCTTGGCCCCACCGTTTCGGCCTTCTTAAGTCTGCTCCGCAAATCCCGTAATGGGTGTGTCTAACCCTCTCTGTCACTTTACGTGCCTGCCGCTCTCCACAGCAGGCGCAACCCCAAGAGCGGTCGCGTCCAAGGCTCCCGCCTTTTCCCACGTGCTTTGTAATGCCCTATTTTTAAAAGTGGCCATTACCAAGACGGCCCCCCCCGCCTTTCCATTGGTCCCTGCTCAAAGCCCGGCCCCTTTTCCTCCTCTTCTTCTCCAGCAGGAGACGCCACATGGCGCACCGCCCCGCCTTCCGCCCCACCCTGGCCGAGCCAGTCTCGCAATAAGATGCCTTCTTTCAAAAAAGGGTGCAAATCAGAGAGATAGGTCCCCCCCCGCCCCCCCCCGAACCAACCAATAACGTGCGATGTAGCATGTACCCTAACTGCAACGTATCATGTGTGTATATACGGCCCACAATACTGCGCATCGCAGAGACACTAGTAGCTGCTGCTGCTGCTGCTGCTGCTGCTGCTGCTGCTGCTGCTGCTACTGCTGCTACACATGCCAGGGAGAGCTCTCTCGTAAACCAGCCACTGCCTGGCCTGCTTTTTGCCCCGGGACAGCCTCGTGGCGCTTGCCACAAGCGACAAGACCGGTCCACAGATACCGCACTCGGGGTACACACCATCGGTATCGGCCTTTGCCGGCCTCTGCTTGAACCCCCTTCATTCCACCCTGCCAGATATCGGGCCGTAGACCCTTGGCAAAAAAAAACTTGTTGTACGCCAGGGGTTGGGACCTAATCTCCCCGCCGCAGAGTGAAAAGCTCGACCGCATGGACATGGACTGAGCAAAACAAAACGGACCATGGACTCTCCTCGGAGAAAGCCTCCCCCGGACGCTGGTGGTGGCGGGACTACGCTGGCTGCGCATCTGCGCTTGCTGCTGGGCCGCGGAAGGGGGGAAGAAGCCAAGTCTCTCGATGCCGCATCGGGCACAATGCCCCTATCAAGCAGGTGCAGAAGCACACCCTTGCCAAAAGGCACGCGAGGAAGAAGCCGGGGCGTGTCAAGGCTCTCTGTGCGTCCCCGTTGCCGAAAACATGCTCAGTCGCTCCCTCGTATTTGCGCACTTTGGTTCTCTGTTCTGACACGGGACCATGTTCTCGGAACGGGCGACTGCCGGCCCGGCAGGCAGTGATTCATTACAGATAGCAGAACAGGATCGGATTGTCTGCCAATGAGAACAGCCCACCGCGCTGCCTTGCTGGCCTCCTGAAACGAGCGCAGGTATGGTGTAGAGAGGGGTGTTGCCAGTCGGCCTGCGCGCCAACTTGGCCCATCTGAGCTCGGCCCATCTGAGCTTGGCCCGTCTGAGCTTGGCCTACTGAGCTTGGCCCATCTGAGCTACGGAACGGTAACCTGTACAAGCAAAGCGCCAGACAGTCTGATGTGAGAACTCTGAATCGCCCGAAATAGAGCACTGCAGACACACGGGGGGGCACTGTGCCGGAAGAGGGCACGCGCGTAGAACAGATGGCACGCTTGCTAGACGGGGAGAGAAAGGGGAGACGAAAAAAGAAAATGGCGTTTGAATCAGCCCCATCTGGTGCTTGCATTCCCTCTGCTGCGCATCCGGCGCGCTCCCGGTGGCGGTGCTTGCGGTTTTTGCGGAATGCCAAGGTTTTGAAATCAACACGGACGCGGAGGGTGAAGAAGCTGCGGCGCAATTCCCGGGTTCTCAGACTACTCTGTATCTTACCTTTTGCCTGTCTCCACGAAGCGATGCCGCCAGCCCGACCAGAGTTCCCACATTCCGGCAAGCTAACGAGTGAGAAGTCAATTTAGCAGTCTCATTGGCTTCCAGCACGGCACGCCGTTGTGCGTGTTCCGTCTTGCTTGCGTGAGACTGCCCAAGAAAACAGGGAGCTTTGATGATGGCGAGCTTGGCCACAAGGCGTCCCGGGGTTCAGCCTTATCTCAACGGGCTAGAGGCACCAGAGGCGCTGCCGACGCTGAGCCGGCCGTTGAGACTCGGCCCGCACGCACAGCGCCATGCAAGATGTGTACAAGATGTGTACATGCAAAACACGTAAGCATCTCTCGGGCTTTGCTAAGGAGCTTTCTCGTAGCGTTGGATCGTGGTGCCCTCCCCCTCCAAAGCATTCTTGAACCAAATCAACAAACGAGACAGCCCAAGGTAACACGAGTAGTACTTCATGTTTGAGCACAGAACAAGCCGAAAAGGAAGGTCCTGGCCACAATGAAGAGGCATTGCGCCACCCGCAATGGTACCAAGACATTCCACTCTGGCTAGGGGTACTTTTGCTAATGCACACTTCACCGCTGCATTCCCCCCAAGCTTTGCACCGTGGCATCTCGGCCATTTTTCTGGTTGCCGAATCTCGACTTGGACTGCCATTGATGCAACATCTGGCCACGCCAAGCGCACATCCCTGCAAGACGGGGCAACAGCCACAGCCGGCCGGCCCTAAACCTTTTTACCTGGCCCATGCTAAGCCCACCCCCCCCCCCCCTTCCCCCCTCCTTCCTTCCTCGTTTGGAGTAAAGATAATACGAGAATATCGTAGGCTTTAGACATGTGATAGGCTTACTAGATCAGAACCCAAGGTCCAAGCCACCCTCGCACGCCCACCCACCTGACCCTTTCTCGTCTAAACACGCGCCCTGTACCGCAGCGTCGGGTTGTGCATCGTACCAATTAGATCCAGCCGGCTGCCAAACAGGGGGGGGGGGGGGGGGCGCAGACCTGTGCTGATGCACATGTTGAGAGAAGAGCTCATTCTGGCGACGGTGAGGCTTTACACCAGGAGCCATGGGATTGCACAATACGAAGCCTTTCTTTCTTCTTTTCTTCTTTTCTTCTTTTCTTCTTTTCTTCTTTTTTTCTTTTCTTGGTGCTCTCAGCACGGGCCGCCAGCAAAAAGGTCGGTGAAGCTGCCCGGAGTTGTCCAATTACGGAAACATACAAGCGCTATCTCCTGGGTAGCAATGTCTTATTCCCAGCGAAACGGCCCTAGCACACCGCGGGGACGGGAAAAAGAAGGGGGCCCAAGGTGGACGGACGGGGGGGAGGCTCAGCGAGCACGGCAGCGGTGCGACCTTTTCCAACTGGCAAGATGCCGACCGGGGGACAAAGTACGTAGTGCGAGAAGAGGCCAGGACCAGGGGGGGGGGGGGGGGGGCCCGGCCGGACGTTCAGTTCCACCGAAGTTTCAAGAACAAAGGCAGAGACTAGCTAGCCTTATGGGCGACCCTGCCTGATACGACGACCCCAAAAAGGCAAGGCGACGACGTACTCGTACGGTACAGATTCGTACTCGCAGTCTTTCGCATGCCGCCCAAGATGCTCTTCACTATCGGCATCGTTTACGAGAAAAAAGTGCCGTTGGGCCCGGGAAAAGGCACATCAGATCCTTTCTTCTTGCGGTATACTGGATTGGTCAACAAAAAAGGCTGTGCTGCCTGTGTGATCTCATTGGACGCCCCAACCCTTGCCTTTTGGGGACTTGCGCCACCACTAGCCAGACTACAGAGTACACTTGCATGCACGAGAATTGCAAAGCAAGTCGCCCCAACTGGCGTATCCACACGCGGCCGGAACGCGCTGTTTCTGTCCATGATCGCCCAGTGGTGCCAAGCAGATCAGTGCGTCCAACCACAGGTTGACAGGTCTGCCGACAGAGGTTTGCAATCAAGTGTAAAAAAGGACTGCAGGCTAAACTTTATCCCAGATGGAGCACTGGGCGGGCAGCCACCAGTTGCTCCAACCGATGCACGCTAGACACGTTTTCCTCTCCCAAAACGGGCAACTCGTATCATTGCCACTTCTCGGTATCTTTTGCGAAGCGCAAAACAGTTTTCACGAGTCAGAACGGAGCTGCTACATTTGCGTAAAGAGCACAACCCGTGTCGGCAATCCTTGTTCCAGAACTGGAGCCTCTTGTCGCAAAAAGGCAAAAAAGACGCTGTCAGGGACAAGATTCCAAAGGTACTCGGGCACTCCAGTCTTTGTCTCTCAAGAGCTCTTTTGATGAAACATGATGAATCATTGAACAACTTTTTACCAAAACAGCCAAAAAAAAAAAACGCAAAAAAACGTACAGCAGCGGGTATTCGCTGGTCGTCACCGACCCAACTACTAATCCACCGATTACTGGTTTAACTAGGGGAGAGCGGACGGGATCCCGTGCTTTCCAGTATCTATGGCCGTACGTGACAGGTTTGCAGCTTGTCCAGCTTATATAACCATTCTTGCGATATAACCATTCTTGCGCTTTGCTCGAGCCCGTACCATAGCCTCGCCCAGGTCGCAACGCCTGATGCACCCCCCCCCCTTGGGGCACAGTACTGGCTCCGTACTTGACCCGGACACGAAGGCACAATGCACGCCGTAAGCATCAAAACTGAGAAACGACTTGCTGAATGGGAGAGACAAGGAAGCGGCAGACTCTCGTCGTAAGATACCTCGGCCCCTACTTTACCGAGCCTTTCGCCTAGTGCAGGGGATAAGCTTTTCGCGACAAGCCGCACGGATCAGGGTGCTCTGTCATCCCGTCTTTTGAGACAAACGTGCCTCGGGAGCGTTTAACTGTATCCAGCAGGCGGAGAAAAAACACACCTGCAATGGATAGCATCTCGGCATAATTTTCCGGCAGATTAATCTGCTCAAAATCGCTTCTGCAGAGCCCCCCTCTCTCTCTTCTTGAGCCCCAGCGCACTACGGAGTCTGATGAAGACCCCCCCTAATCATGGCCGATCAATGCTTAAAGCTTTTTTTTTTAGCACCGGATATATCCTTCCAGAGGCAGTGGCTCGTGAAATAGCCGTTTCGCGTGTAAGGGCCCTGGGGGGTTGGTTGGTAACCCACTAGAAAAAAAGCCGTTGGAGTCGGTGCCCCGCACTCCCGTTTTCCAGAGATAAAGTAATCTGGGCTAATTTCGAGGCAACTGCCAATGAGAGCACAAGACGGATGCTCCTGTTCCTCACTCCATAGAGACACTTTTTTGATTACCTGCTTTTTTCTTCTGCTACGCATCATCTGCCTCTGCTCGTGCCTGCCGGCCAAGCGCCGTGCTCAATGCGGCAGGAGCACAGCGTCCTCAGCCCTACGCGGCCGCCCGTCGCTGTCGCTGCCGCTGTCGCTGCCGCTGCCGCTGCCGCTGTCGCTGCTGCTGCCGCTGTCGCTGCCGCTGTCGCTGTCCCATGTTCTCGCTGCCTTGTTTGCTTACTACGCCCACATCGTGCAGCAAACAGACGATGGCCTCTGCAACCGCAGCAGCGCCACACACAGGTGGTGATCACTACCCAAGCAGCCAGCGACGTGGCCGTAGCAGGCAAAAAGGCCCAAGGCACGGCATGGCAGCTTTCACGGCGGCAACGGCTGCATTTTCCCGCGTAGGGCTGGACGGGTGAGCGTGCGGTGACCCAGCGGCCGCTCTTCGCCGGGCCGTGGGCGAATAGCAGTGCGCTTATGCATGGTTTCCGATCCCGCACTTTCACGCCGCTTTCACGGTTGGTGCTCACCCCAAGGTCAGCATTGCAAATGAGTCGTGTGTGGACGGAAGACAGCCAATACAATGCGCGTGTGTGTGTCTCCCCCAACATCCAAGCGGACGAGGATCGAGACCAAACAGTCACAAGCACATTGCAGCCCGAACAGAAGCAGCGCAACGTTTTACAAACCATCCTTTACAAGAGTAGTAAGAACACGCCCCCCCCTCCCTCTCCCTCCTCTCCCCCTTTTCTCCCGTCTTTCCCCTCTTTTCTCTGCTGCCGCTTCTGACGCAGCGTGTGCGATCTGCCCGCCTCTTTGCCTTGTCGGACGGCGTCTTAGATAGCTAATCTGGCGGTGAAGCTAGCAAAATTACCGGATTCTCAGGGTTGCATCAGCAGCGCGCAAAAAGCAGACTTGGCTGGGACGGGCCAAGGCCTGCGGGCGCGCCACGACTTGCGTATCGTGCCATGCGCTGATTGGCTGCTTATCAAATCCCGGCCGGCCGCTTGCGAGTCTGCCTTGCAACGTTCTGGCACATGCAGCTAGGGCCGGCGCTGCTGCTTGTCCAGACGAAGCCTGTGTCGTGTCGGCCGAGAGTCTGCCGGTCCCAACGCTACAGCAGCCGAATGAATGGCTGCATGGAGGGCCTCGGCACGGCGTGGCTACTGCTCAAGTAGCTGTAGTGCCCAGTTTGCGAAACACCCACTCACTGTAAGTACCTGTAGAAAGAATACTACAGCGCTGTGGAGCCGCTACTGCAGGTGCAGGGGGCCCCGCCTGGATACGTCCACTCGGCCTCGCCGGGCTGCCGAGGGCTGTGATTGGCCAGGGAGAGAGCAGAGCTTGGGTGGAAGCGTTGCGTGATTGCAGCCAAAGCGCCGTAGGGCTGAAGAAGGAAATACGGAGCACGGCGATGGAGAGCGAGGGCCGACAGCTGGCACGACGGAGACAGACCCCGCCAGACGCGACAGAAGACGCGGCGTGACACTGGCTGTATCGAAACGGCGGATTGCTCGCCGTTCTGATCACAAATCACGGCTCCCTTGAGAAGCCGTCCGAAACTCGAGACAAGAGGAGGCCTCGCGGGCATCCTTTTCCTTTTTTTCCAACAGCAAGGGGACCACACAGCCGGTTTTCCACCGCCGGCCGTCTTGGCCGTGACGAATGACTCTGTAGCCTGGTCGTACCACCGACCAACAGCGCGTATCGGAACATGGCCTCGCGGGTTTGGGGGCTGCCGAAACAGCGTAGGATGTCGATTCGGCAGCCCCCCTCCAGGCAGCAAAGCTGGGCACACCAATGTCCTGATGCACAAGTAGGTTCTCAGCCGCAGGTCGGCGGCCAGGTCGGCGCTTCTTTTCTGTTGCCTGCCCTCTCCGCCTCGATCCCGCACAGCGCAGCCCCCCAGCCACGGGGTCACGACGCGTCGGAGCAGCGGCGGACACACCCCGCCGTTGCGCGGGTACCAGAGGTGTCCGACGCCTGGCCCCGATGCTGTGTGCAAAGCGCAGCGAATAAAAAAAGAAGTAAAAAAAGAAAAAAAAGAAAAAAAAGAAAAAAAAGAAAAAAAAGAAAAAAAAGAAAAAAAAGAAAAAAAAGAAAAAAAAAACGGGCCTTTTATCCGTGTGACGGCCGCTGACCGAAGGTCCGTCATAAGGGCAAGTGCGAATCAGATGCCCCCCCCCCCCTCCCCCCCCCCAGGCTCCTGCCCGAAATACACGGCTGCGCCACGAAATGGTCTGGCGGGGCACAAACAAGGCCGTGCTCCATGGGACGCGGAGAGGCGGCGCCACAGTCTGGGCTTTGCAGGATGCGAGGAGCGGGGATCGCGTACAGCTTTTTCCGTATTCTGTCGCGGTGCTTGTGAGGTGAGGGGGGGAAGCTTTGAGCTACGCCGGGTTGCCCCACAAATCCGTAGCTGTGGAAACGGCCGCTTGTTTACTTTGCCGCCAAAACGGGGCAAAGCCTTGGGATGAGATGATCGAATAAACGTAGTTGGCCCTGTGCTTGAGCATGGCATTCCGCACCCGAGACTCCTCTCTCTCAGCTTGCACGACGGTCGAAGCCAGCGCCCCGTTCCACAATGCGAGCACAGCGGCGGCCTCGCGGGCCACCAGCCTCGGCGGCAGCGCCTCTGTCCACCACCCACAGCTCCATCCCCGGCCGGCGGGCCCGTGCCAGAGCGCGGCAGCCGGCTGCTATGCTCGTGACTCTTTTAGCCCTGTCGTTGCCCAATGCCACAGCCTCTGCCGCCGCCGCCGCCACCGCCACCGCCAGGGCGCCTGAAACGGCGCCATTCCTGCCGGCCGCGACGGCCCTTTGGGACGCCGTCCCCGTCTCCGGGCCCGTCCTCGGCAACGGCAACGGCAACGGCAACGGGAGCTTGGGCGCCGGCCTTGAGATGCGCAAAAACGCTCCGTCCTCCTGTCTCGTCGACACCTACAGCTGCGCCGCCGAGGGCTCGGCCTTTGACGGCTTCTGCTGCCACTTTGGCCAGACGTGCGAGCTCGATGCCGGCAGCCAGCCAGCCTGCTGTCCCGCGGGGTGAGTCGCATTCTCCCATGGAGAAGAAGTGGTGTTGCCTCTTTCTGGCGGTCTCATGGCTGATGGGGGTCTCCCAAACACAGCGCCGTCTGCACCGGCACGGTTTCCTCGACCGCCGCCGCCGCCGCCGCCTCCTATGTGCCCAATATCTACTACTCCTCGTTTGCCTACATCGTGCCCACCTCGACGGCTCTGGCCAATGCCGCTGCCTGCGGGGCTGCCCTGGCCCAGTGCAGCCAGCAGTACGATGCCTGCACCGCCTACCTGCACGGCGGCGGCGGCGACAGCGACATGACCAGCACGGCGGCCGCCGCCGGCGGCGCCTCGCAGACCGTGACTGGCATCGCAACCCTCTCCGGACAGACGTACGCCGTCACCATTGTCGTGCCCGGCCGCACGACCGTCGTCCGCCGGTCCGACCCGGCCGCATCGGCCGCGGACGACGCCGACCCGGCGCCCCCCCGGCCTACGCCCCCGTCTGCGTTGCTGCGCCGCGACCCGGCCGCCGCGACCACGAGCTACGACGCGTCCTCGGCTGCCAGCATCTGCAGCGGTCTGCGCACCCAGGCCTGCGGGGGCCTGCCGGCAAGCTCTGCGGCCTGCGTGACGCTCTACACAAGCACGGCAACGGCCACGGCAAGCGCCGCCGCCGGCTTTGATGCCGGCAGCGCAGCCGGTCAGCTGCCTACCGCGGCGGCGGCATGGCGGGCGCTGGCCGTGGCTGCCGTCACCGTCACGGCGCTGCTCTCTGTCTATTGAGAGCCGCTACGATTTATGATTTGGAAGTGAGAAGTATATGCTGGGCGAGAAACACAGGAAAGATATTCTGGGCGAGAGACTGGAAAGATCTCAGCAATAAATGGGCAATGTTTGGATGTGTATATAGAATGTTGGTATCTGGAAGATCAACAGCCTCGTTCGGCGAAGTAGTCATGGATGTCAACAGCCTCGTTTGGCAAAGTAGTCGTGGATGTCAACAGCCTCGTTCGGCCAAGTAGTCATGGATGCAGGCTGATGTAAACAATAAAGCACAACACCACAGATGCAAGGGTATAACAAGCGCAAGACATTCGCTGCCAGTGGTTGCTCGCCCCTCACTTCGTATCGTCCCGCTCTAGATGCTCCTTCTTGCGGCACAGATTCTGCACCGTCACGCCGACCCGGTTCAGGGCCTGGTCGGTGTGGTGCTCGAGCCATTCGCCGAGGAACATGAGCACCTTGCTGAAGAAGAAGAGGCTGATAAAGGAAATGCACGAGATGGCGGTAAAGGGCCCCCAGTACGACCACCTGGTGTAGCCGTTCATGAAGTCTGGTATGGCCACGGAAAAATAGCTGGTCATGAACGAGATGGGCAGAAAGAAGACGCTCAGTTTCGCCAGCAGCGTTGCGCTGCGGGTCAGCCGCTCCGTGGCCTGAGAGTCCTTTTGGTTTGTGAGGTTAAAGTACTGCAACAAGTCAGCAGACAGAAGACAAGTCACAGACACAACACAAAAACCGCTTACCGTGCTTTGCAGCGACTTCTTCTCGTCCAGATAGTCCGCAATGGTGTCCAGCATGAGCGACTGCATCTGCACCTGGAGACGCTTGAACCGGTCCGAGGTTCTCTTGGTCAGCCAGTGTTTGGTGGCAAAGTCGCCCTCGCCCATGCCGCTGCTGCGCCGGCGCCCCTGCCTGCTGCGCCAGGCGCTCTCGCTGCTGTCGCTGCCGAAGCGCCGGTGGTCTTCATTATACTCCTCGTAGTCTTCGTCTCTTCGCAAAAGTCTGCTGATCAGCGTCTGGTAGTTGCTAAAGAGGTGATGCAGCTGCCGGAGCTCTTTGTTGAGCTTATACAGGATCGGGATGATGTCCGACGTGTCCTCCTTGTGGTTCCAGTCCTAAAAAGTCCCTGCGTCAGTGCTAGCCGGCGACCGGGACCCAGGGTGCCGCACGTACAGCTGTATTGAGAATGCGCCTGCTCTGCTCGCCCGGACTCGTTAGCTGCACGGATTTCCCTCAAAGACGGCGCGTGCCTCCCAATTCAGACGTACAATCTCCTCGAGCGCTTGTTTGGACTGGTTCAGAACATCGTAGGCGCCCTTGTAGTCTTCAAAGAGGTAGTAGAAAAGGCTGCTCGAGGCCTCGGGCCCGAGCCGATCAAGGGGAAATTCGGTCCGCCCGGGGCGGGCGTCCATCATGGGTCCGCGGACGGCAGTCAGCTGCAGGACCTTGTTACGGTCTTTGCGATAGCCGATCCTGGAAATCTGCCGAAGCACCTTGAGCGTATTGGACCGCATACTCTCCAGTTCTTTCCTCTTCCACTGCGCGTCCATGTTGGCATCCGGCGCCTTTTCGTAGTACGCAGCTTCGTGAAAGGTAATCACCGTGTCTTGCTGGTTAGACAAGGAGTACGCAGCAGAGGCAGGATAGACGCAACGTACTGTCATTGCACATGGTGACCCAAGACCAGTGCTTGGGCGGCACGAGGGTTGTCTGCTTGGCCTTGTCAGCCTTGAGCTTGGGCCGCCTATGCAGCCAGTTGGCGCCGATACAGACAACTACGGTTCCGGTCAGTGGAAGCGGGCATCACAGCCGCTGGCGGAGGACTTACAACAGGACGACTTGTCGATCGAGGTGTAATCGAGGGTGTTTTGCATGATTTGGAACGCAGCCATGTTGTCCAGGTCATCCGAGTGCAAAGGGGGCGCAGCAGCAGCAGAAGCAGCAGCACCGTCCACCATATCCAGCGGAACAGACTGGGAAGGATCCTTTGCGCTCTGGCTGTTGTCCAGGCCGACTTCCAGGTCCGGTGCGGCGGCCTTTGACGAGCGAGGCCGTAGGTGCCCATGACTGGCGGCGGCGTTCTTCGTGCTCTTGAGCTGATGGAGCAGTTTCTTAAACCGGTCCCATTCCGTAATGGTCAGCTGCAGGCGTTCCGAGAAGCCGTATGAGCGGCCAATCTCCTTGATGGTCTTTCCTTGGGAGCCACAGTTCCAGATGTTGCTACGTGCGAGCGTCAGTCAGAGAAAGGCGCAAACGGGAAGAGCAGCCGTCAGAGAAGAAAAGCGCAAACGGGAAGAGGGGGGGCAGCCGACAAAGAGCCTTGCTTACATCCACCTGACGGGCACCTCTTGCAGATCAAAGAGGCTGCGCGCGTCCAAGAGCGTGGCAAAGTCCTCGGCGCCCAGGTCGCACGCGATGCGGGCTGAGTCCCGGCCGAACTCGACGACAAAGTTCTTGGCCCAGTCGGCCAGCTGGCGCTCCATGACGTCTTCAAAGACGAGTTCGCTGTCAAAGTCGTGGAACTTGCGGCGCAGCTCCTCCCGCGAAACCCGGGCGGGAGGCTCTGCGGGCGGATCCCCCGAGGCGCCCCCGGTGGTGAAGGAGCTGCCCGGCACACTGGTGACGCTCGACGCCGGCGAAGCGACCGGCGCCGAGTGCTGGACGTGCAAGAGGTCCGGAGAGGCCGGTGGTTCTCCGGCACGGATAGCCGCCGGAGACAGCATGATCGTTACGCGGAGGATATGCAAGCGCCCGCGATAGTGTGGAGACACGATATAAATCCTCTGTGGGGGGGGGGGGAAGGACGTATTGCTGGGGACAGCAGATAGGATGAGGACAGAAAGACGAGAGATTCTGAGACGGCAAATTCGATGGGAGAAGACCTGCCGCTTTTATGAGAGGACCTGACCGCCACCATCAGCACAAGGCTCTGCTGCTCGGTTTCTCGGCAGGAGCTGGGTTGCGCCTTCTGCGCTCAGGCGCCTTCCTTGGCGGCTGTCGTCGACGCTGATTCGACCGCAGGACGGCCACCAGTGCAGGGTCTCAGCGCCGGTGGGGCGCCAAGGCAGCAGGCAGGGAGCAGAGACACGCCAAAGTTTCTCCGTACGGGGGGCGGAGTATATCATATCAGCGGATGCACCCGTGGTCGCGCGGTCAACGGTGTGTTTAGGAGGGACATGATGAAGGCCGGCTGCATCCTCTGGACAAGCGCAAGAGAAGCAGTTCCGGGAGTGATGGCGAGAGTAAGGAGCGGCAGCGGCCCTGTATTCCAGAAACGACAAACATGCCAAAATCCAAAGTGTTGCTTTCTGTGGATCAAAAGGAGCGTTTGCGCCTCCAAAAAAATCCAAGGCTGTGCTGTACTAACTATACACACGGCAACAGTGTGACATGGGCGGGAACGGGGCTTGCATGTCAGCTTCGGTCCGACAATCGGTTGCATGGCCGTGGCTGTCGCCTTGGCAGCTGAGCTTGCAAACCAACCAACCGGCTGGGTCACGCACTCAGTCGCATGCACTACCCAGTCGCATGCATGACTCCAGTCGCACTACTCCAGTCGCATGAGATGATACTTGGTAGGAACGGACTTGAACGCTGTTCTCTGGTCCATCCAACCTCCATGCCGCTCCCTGTCCGTCACCCCATGATCCAAGATACCGGCAAGTACTCCAGCATCTAAGACGAGCAAAACGTTAGCCCAGTGTTCTCTCTCTGCGGTGCGCGAAGCCCAGCCCAGCCAGCTTACCCAGAGCGCCTTGGGGCTGACAAAGAGCGCCTCGGCCTCGGCCAGCAGCACGGGCGCGCCGGCGCCGGGCGCGGGCAGGGTCTCCAGGCGGCCCTTGACAAAGGCCTTGCGGCCCTCCTGCTTGACGGTCTCGCCGGTCAGCATGATGTAGGCGCCGGCGGGGGCGGGGGCGCGGTAGTCAATGTTGAGGTAGGCGGTCATGCCCATGTGGCCCGGCAGGGCGCGGAAGCAGCCGCGGCCGAGGCCCTCGTCCAGCACGGTGGCCAGGAAGCCGCCGTGCACGATGCCGGGGTGGCCGCACAGGGCCGGGCCGGCGTGCAGGATCTGCACGATGCGCGTGCCCTTGCCGTCCTCCCACTGGTAGATGGGCGCCGCCATCATGCCCGGGCCCATCAGCGTCGACCCCGTCAGGTTGATGCGGCGCAGCGGCGCAAACGTCTGCACGTGCGGCCGCGACTCCACCAGCTCCGGGTCGGCGCGCAGCCGCGCCACCACGGGGTGGCTGTTGATGTACTCTTCAATCTCTTGCGCCTCGGGACCCGCGCCCGCACCCGCACCCGCACCCACGCCCACGCCCGCGCCCGTGCCGCCCGTGTGCGCCGTCAGCAGGCGCAGGCCCACGCTCACAACCAGCACGGCCGAGTAGCCGAGGCTGACGAAGAAGACGCCGCGCCCGAAAAACGACAGCGCGCGCCAGACCGGCGACCGCTGCGGCTGTGCGGGGGACGCCGAGGTAAAGGCTGCCAGTCAGTGCGCTGTCAGTTTGGAAGGGCTGCGCTGAGAATGAAAGAGGACCGGCCGCACTCACCACGGGCGTTGCTGCGGAAAAAGGCGCTCGGCAGCGAGGATCGCGGGTTGGCGGCCCGACTCAGCCCGGCCCGCCCGGACGCGTGCACGCAGCGCACCGGCCGCCACAGCAGACTGCGCGCCGTAGCCCGCGTGCCGAGCATGGCCATTAGAGGCGACAGGTTGAGCGGCAGTTCCTTTCCTGGTCAGACCTTTGAAAGCCCTCTCGGTCGCGTGCGCGGCCGGCTGGGTCGCCTGAGCAGTGGAAAGACCGGGCGGCCAGTAGGGAGCTCGTTCAGACTCGTCGGCGGCCGCAGCGCCCAAACCGTGTGTGCGCAAGGAGGTCGTCTGCCGTTTGGTGCCGGCAATGTTGGGGCGCGAAAGCTTCACAAAGCCGAGCCCGGTGGCGCAAAGCGGGCCATAAGTGGCTGGTGAAAGCGCAAAGCGGGCCATCTGTGGCTGGTGAAAGCGCAAAGCGGGCCATCTGTGGCTGGTGAAAGCGCAAAGCGCCATCTGTGGCTGGGCCTGTGTGCACAGCCACGATTGGCTTCACGTCCGTACGGAGTAGTTTGTCTATATATCATGACGTTGCATGCAGGGGTCCTGGGGTCCAGCAGGGTAGCGTATAAAAAAGCATGCCCGCCTGGATCAAGTCGATGGCGGCTACTCGCTGTCCTCTTTTTGCCGTCGTGAACGGGCGCCTGCGAGAGCAAGAATAAACGAAAACACTCACCCAAAATCAAAGACGAGATCCACCCAAATCAAAGAAAATGGTAAGACAAGCTCATAGAGTCCAGAATACAATCCAGAGTCAAATCCAGAGTCAAGTCCAGTGCCGCTAAGCCGGCAAGGCCACGCAGGAGACCACCGAGCTGGGCCCGCCGCACGAGCCTCGCGAGGAGTCCGTCAAGGCCTTCAAGGAGATTGAGCACGAGCTGAGGAAGCAGCTCGTCCATCTCCGCCACGAGCACGACAGTAAGCCGCGAGTCACCCGGGGCTCGACAAACACCACCAGAACGCCGTTTCCCCGCTGACGCTCCCAGAACACGAGCCAATGAGCTTTGCCGCTGCGGTAGGTCGGAGCTGCCGTTAGATCTCGGCGAAAGCCACTGCTGACGAAGGTGTCCCCCCCCCAGCGCCATCTCAGCGACCACGAGCTGGCCGCCTTTACGGAAGCCGACTTTGTGCAGGTCCGCGTGGCCACTGCCGCCTACGGCTTCATCCTGTTTGGCAAGCTGCGCATCCCGGCGCTGGCCGACGCCGGCAGCGGCGGCGGCGCGCCCGCCTTTGTGCACTTCCGCGCCTTTTCCGAGGGCCCCGACCAGGAGGCGCTCTTCCACAGCTTCCACACCCTCGACATCCCCGCCGCCGACGGCAGCAACCACCGCACGTACCGCAGCCTCTTTGCCGAGGACGAGCCGCTGGAGTGGTTCGACTACTAGTGCTTGGGATGAGCGTTCGACTCTGGTACAGAGGGACAGCCGCTGATGGTTCGCTCTAGGACTGCTAGGACAGCCGCTGATGGTTCGACCAAGGACTGCTGCGACGAGCCGCTGATCGTTCGACTGGTACAGATAGGACAGCCGCTGATGGTTCGACTACTACTGCTAGGATAGAAATCCAGGGATGCCATCGTGTTCAAGAGCTGTCTCGCTAGTAGTCCTCCTCCTCGGCCGCCAGCATCTCCGCGTAGTCGTCGGCCGAGGCAAACGTCGGCAGCGCCTTCATCTGCTTCCGCCGCGCGCGGCTGTCCTTGGCGTTCAGCACGCCTGCGGCGCCGCCCGGAGCAGCCGCAGCCGCAGCCGCAGCCGCAGCGCCGCCCTCTTCCGCGTCGTCGTCGTCGCCAAAGTCGGCAAACTCTACACCGCCCTCGTCGTCATCGTCGTCGTCATCGTCGCCGGCGCCGCCTCCCTCGCCATCGCTGTCCTCGTCGCTCGACATGTTGAGCAGCGACTCCAGCCCGGACAGGTCGTCGTCGTCGTCCATGTCGTCCATGTCCACGTCTCCGTTGTCGGCCTGCACCTCGGGCCGCGAGCTCTTGAGCGCCTGCCAGATCTCCTCCTCCTCGGCCTCGTTGTCCTCGTCCGAGCCGTCGCCGTCGCCGCCGCCCTCTGCCGACGCTGCCGCTGCCGCCGCCGCCGCTTCCGCCGCCTGTTTCTTCGCCGCCTTCTTGGCGGCCCGGCTCGACTGCGCCGGCTTGCCGACCTGCGAGAAGTAGGCGTGGAAAAAGACATCCTCAGCCGCCACCTCCTCGACCTTGCGGTCCCAAAAGGCCGCCGAGTTGACCGCCACCGTCTGGTGCCGCGCGCCCGTCTTGCCGGGCGCCACAATCTGCGCCGCCCCAGTCGTTGCCGCCGCCGCCGCCGTCGCCGCCAGCGGCTGCATGATGGACGCGCCGCGCTGCTGCTGCTTGCCGTCGGCTGCCTTGGCGTTGCGGTACACAAACTTGTCCAGAAAGTGCATCAGCGTGTGGTGGCTCATGTCCGGCTTGGGCAGAGACGTCTGCCGGACCAGCAAGTTGGACGCAAACGCCAGCACCGACGGATGAAAGTGTTTGAGAAAGGGTATCTGCCGTGTTAGACTCAAACCAACACTCCACAACCACAACACAACACCATAACTCACCAGCTCCCACAGACAGCTCTTGTCCGCGTTGCTGTACTCGGGGTCGCGCTTCCGCCCGTCGTAGGCCAGCCGCGGCTTCGCAGGGGCTTCTTCCGGCTCCTCCGGCGGCGCCGCGGCGGCGCCGGCTTCCTCGCCCTCCACCACGTCCCGGTAGACCTCTTCCTCGTCGTCTTCCTCGGGGTCGTTGAGCAGGGCCTTGAGGTTCGGAAACGCCGTCTCCAGCTCGGCCAGCATAAACAGGATGCCGCAGACAAAGGGCGGCTGGTGCAGCGTGGCGATCTGCAGCATGCGCTTGACAAAGGCCTTGACCCGGCGCACGTCCACGTCGTTCTTGAGCGACCGGTACAGCAGGTTCAGGTACATGGCCTGCTTGGACGACTGGATCAGCCGCGGGTCCAGCAGCGACTCGTACAGCGTGCGGTAAAAGCGCTCCACCGCCAGCTGCCGCGACACGGCCACCTGCTGCACCAGCATCAGGGCCTGGATGCTCGTGTTGAAGTTGGACGAGTGCGTGATGCGGAACAGCGTGTCAATGTGCGCCTCGAGTCTGACAAATTAGCTGATATCACGAAATGGTATCCACGAAATGGGAAAGATCCGCGAGAAGGGACAAAGGGACGAAAGAAAAAAAAAACCCACGTGGAATTGTCTGTCGTGGCAAAGGGAATGGCCCGGTTGACGCCGGTGAGCAGGGCCGAGACGAGCTTTTCCGTAACGTCGTGCTCGATGCCGGCGTTCTTCTCCTTTTCCTTGTCCGCCTTGGTCGGCTTCTTCTTCGTCGTCGCCGTCTCAGCCTCCGGCTCCGCGCGGGGCCCTACTCCCCGGTGCTTCTTGGCGCCTTTGCCGCGCGCCGGGGCCGCGTCGCCGCTGGCCACGACGGCGGCCGCCGCCGCACCGGACACGTCGACGGCGCCGAGGGCGCCGCTCTTGAGCAGGACCAGAAAGAGCTCAAAGTAGACGCGGACCAGGGTGTCGGCGACGGCCGGCTCCTTGCTGGTCAGGATGGTCTGGTTGAGCGTGTTGATGGCGTAGTACTTTGCGCGCAGGCTCTGGCTGGAGCGCAGCAGGATCTCCTGCTCAATGGTCTGCACCACGACGGGCTTCATGCCCGGGTGGATGTTGAAGAGCTGCAGGATCAGGTACGAGGCGCGCGAGGCAATCTTGCGGTCGCGGTCGCCCAGCTTGTTGACCAGCAGGCGCAGCAGGTTGGCCTCCTGCTCGGGCTTGCTGCGCAGCAGGCCAAAGACAAAGTCCAGCGCGCGCGACCGCGAGTAGGCAATCTCGTCGTTGCACCACACCTCGAGCTGCTGCAGCACGCGGAAGAAGGCGTCCTTGAGCCAGTCCTCGTACGCCCACAGGATCAGGTGCGCCTTGCAGAGGCCGCCCGGCAGCGGCTTGTTGGCCTTCCAGGCCAGCGCCGCCGCCGGGCCCGCCGCCTGCAGCGCGCCCAGCAGGCCGGGCTGCGCGCCAAACGTGCGCAGCCGCCGGTCGCTCGGCAGCATCACGCCGTTGCCCAGCATGTCCACCAGCGCGCCCAGCGCCGCAATGGCCTGGCCGCGGCTGCGCTTGCCCGCCAGGCCGAGCAGGTTCTCAAACGCCTTGGTGTTGTGCACCGGCGCCTCCTGCACCTCCAGCGTCAGCGCCGACACCTTGTCGGACATGGTGCCCGACGACATGATGGTGGACATGAAGCGGTGCGACGACGACGCCGCCGCGATGCTCCGAAACGCCGCCGCGTCCTCCTCCAGCAGCGTGTCCGCGTAGCTCTTGAGCGCCGCGATGGCGCCCGACAGCCGGCCGATCTTGTTCGACGTCGGCGGCGGGAGCGCGGCCAGGCTGACGCTGTGCCAGTCGGGTCGCGGCTCAAAGGCCTGGAACAAGGAGTGTCAGCGTGAAACAGAGAGTGATTTAAACACACGGTGTCTGCGGGTGGCTTCTTACCAGCTTGGCGAACCTGGGGTTCTTGGGCAGCTCGAACCCTGTCGGCTTGAGAGGAACCGGCGCCTCCTTCTTCTCCTCTTTCAGCAGCTTTGGGGGCTCTTCGTCTTCGTCTGCGTCTTCGTCTTCGTCTTCAGCCTCGACCTCGGCCTCGGCCTCGGCCTCGCCCTCATCGTCGACCGGACCCCCGTCCTCACCCTCGTCCTCGTCCTCGTCCTCGATACGCACTTTGTCAAACCCCAGACCGGCAGCAAACTTGGCCAGCTCGTTCTGGAATGCCGCATCCAACGACACTTCGGCAGCAGCTGCCGTGCTTTTGCTGCCGCCACCGCCGCCTTCTTCCGCGTCCGAGTCGATGCCGTCCACCAGTTCGAGGTCGGCCTCGTCGCCGCCGAGCGCCCGGATCTCTTCCAGCATCAGGTCCTTCTTGTTGCCAGGCGTCGCCGTCGCCGCCGCCGCCGTCGCCGCCGCCGCCTCGGTGTGCTCCTTCTGGGGTGGTTTCGGGGTCGCCAGCTTCTTGCTTGCCTTGGCCGCTGCCGGCGAAGCGGCGGCATCGTCGGCCTCTGCCTCACGCTTCCGCTTGTTTCCATTGGCCATCTTGGCGCTCCTCTTCTCCAGGTTCTTGTCGATTTGCGCAGTCAGCTGCTCCAGCATCGTCTTGTCAAAGACGGACGTCTGGCCCGTCTGGCCTGTCTGGCCCGTCTGGCCATGATTCTGGCCAGACTTTGCTTTGGCCGCCTTGGGTGCCATGGCTGCGTCCCTTTTGCCGGCTTCGGGTTGGGATGTGCAATGGTGCAGCTTTCCGTCTTTTGCAACTTTTTTGCTGGTGCTGTTTTTTTCCTTTGCGGCGATGAATTTTTTAATGGGGCCCAGAAACTTTTGGTGGGGCCGCTGGCAGATCCTCCTAGCGAGCTTCTCACCGCCTTCTATTTTGGTTAGCTTTTTGCATCTCGTGAGATTTCTAGGTGTGAGAGCTTCTCTCAGCACCAAGGTTCTCCGACGCGAGCCTGTGGTCTTCCGATGCTGTGTTTGGCTCCGTTGTACAACCGGTGACAATGGCGGCTGCTTGGGCACTACGGCCGTTCTCTTCTCCTGCGCTGCCCCCGAGAACATGCCGCTCGCTTCGTCCGCGGCTCCCCGGGCGGCTTTCGGTACGAGACCCCGTCCTGATGGTAGCCGGCAAGACTGATGATGTATTGCATGCACAGAGCCGGAGCATCAGCACGGATCACCGGCATAGGCTGTCCAACATCTGGGTCCCGGCTCCTCAGGTGTCTGCGAGGGACGCAAAGCACGACGAAGGTGGGTCCGAGGCATCTCTTGAGAAAATGCTCTTTTTTCGGGGACACCATACTCACAGTAGACAGAGTCCCTCGAGAAGCTCGTGCGGGCCGGGTTTCTTCGCCAAGTAAATGGAGCTGCCTCCCCGCTTGGTGTTCACGTTGGACTGACTGCCCTGCCCAGGCCCATTCGGGCGTCTTCCACATGCTGCCCCTCGGCCTCCGTGTGCAGGACAAGATCGAGGCCCTGGTCGACAAGCACATGAGGGCGATTGGAGCTTCGCGGGTGTCCCTGTCCAGCATCTCGTCGGCCAAGCTCTGGGAGCGGAGTGGCCGGCTCGAGAGTCTGCGGGGAGAAGTAAGGACCTTTCCGCTGTCTTTTCCGCTGTCTTTTCCGCTGTCTTTCTTTTCCGCCGACTGCCTTCCCACCGTCTGTGCTGACTCTTGCACAGCTCTTTCAGTTTACAGACCGCAAAGATGCCGAGTATCTCCTGGGCCCGACGCACGAGGAGGAGATTACCGAGCTGGTCGCGCAAAACGTCAAGTCCTACCGTGGCCTCCCACTACGGCTCTATCAGATCAGTACGTACGCCTCCCTCTTCTTTCCTTTCTCCCTCTTTCTCTTTCCTCTTTCCCTCTTTTCTGAGCCAAAGCCCGCAAATACCGCGACGAGATGCGGCCGCGGCACGGGATCCTGCGGTCGCGCGAGTTCGTCATGAAGGACCTCTACACCTTTGACACGTCGGTCGAAGACGCCATGGCGACCTACGAGCAGGTGCGCGGCGCGTACGGCCGCATTTTTGCCGAGCTCAAGGTGCCGGTGCTGGTGGCGCGCGCCAGCTCCGGCGACATGGGCGGCGACCTGAGCCACGAGTACCTCTTGGGCGCGTCGCTCGGCGAGGACGACGTGGCGCACTGCGCCCGCTGCGGCTTCACGGCCAACACCGAGATGGTGCGGGCGCCTCTGCCCCAAGCCCCGGCCCAGGTTCAGGCCCACGGCCCAGCAAAGGGGGCGGAGCAGCTCCGGGTCTGGCGCGGCGTCACCAAGGACGGCCGCGTCCTCGTCCATGTGTGGTACCCGGCCACGGCCGTGAACGGGGCCACCGGGGAGGTGACGGAGCTGTCGGACGGCGACGTTGACATTTCTGCCGTCAAGCTGGCCGTGCCGGAGCTGGATGCGGGCCTCGAGCGGCCGCTGGGGCGGTGGGCGGAGGCGGCGGAGGCGGCGACAGCAGCGGCAGCGGCGACAGCGGCGGCAGCGGCGGCAGACACAGCCCAGCCGGCCCACGGCCCGGCGGTCCTTCATCTGCTGGACGGGCGGCTGCTGCGTGACGGCTTGCCCTTGCCGGATCTGCACGACGCGGACAGGCGGCTGGCTGCGCTGCCGCCGTCGGGTCTGGCTGTAGCAGCGGCAGCGACGACGACGACGACGACGACCAAGGCGACCCTCACGACGACGACCATGACGGCCGACGCTGCCGGGGCGCCGCTCAACCTGATCAAGCCGCGCACGGGCGACACGTGCCCCAGCTGCCAGGCGGCGGGCGCGCTGGTCGTGGAGCGCGCCATCGAGCTCGGCCACACGTTCTACCTGGGCACGCGCTACACGGAAGCGCTCGGGGTGCGGGTGCCGGGGCCGGGGCCGGCGGCCTCGGCGGCCATCACGCCGTTGATGGGCTGCTACGGGCTGGGCATCTCGCGGATCCTGGGCGCGGTGGCGGACCGGCGGGCCGACAGGCGCGGACTCAACTGGCCGCGCGCGATTGCGCCGTACGAGGTGGTGGTGGTGGTCGGCCGAGGCGGGGGGGGAGAAACAGACGCGGCCGCCGCAGCGGGCGAGACGGTCTATGACGAGCTGGCCGGCCCAGACGGATTCGACGTGCTGCTCGACGACCGCGCACAGGCCACGATGCCCTGGAAGCTCAAGGACGCCGACCTGACCGGGTACCCTGTCGTTGTGGTGGTGGGCGCGGCCTGGCACCGGTCGGCGGGCTCGGCCGCCGCCGAGGGCCTCTGCGAGGTGCAGTGCCGGCAGCTGGGCGTGCGCGAGGACGTGCCGCTCCGGCGTCTGCGGGCCTTTGTCGGGGGGCTGCTGGAGCGGCTGTAGCGGCAGCGGCAGTCTGCTGTGCGGCTGAGCGGGTAGCGGCTGGTCTCTGTGCGGCCGTAGCGACTGCTGTAGCGGCCGTAGCCTGTGCTGTAGCGACTGTAGCCTGTGCTGTAGCGGCTATAGCCTGTGCTGTAGTGGCTATAGCGACTGCGCTGTAGCGGTATAGCGACTGCGCTGTAGCGGTCTAGATCCTAAAAACCGTAGCACTGGTGAAAAGTATCAGGACATTTATTACAAACGCTGCTGAAAAACAAAACCTTGTCCCTCCCCTCACGGCTTGATCGTCCACAGCTCGCGCGACCAGCCCATCTCGCGCAGCTTCTTGGAGCTGGAGCCGGGCCCCTTTTTGAGGTCGCTCGTCCAGATGGCCAGGGCCTTGCTGCACGAGGCAAAGGACTCGACCAGCTCCTTCATGTGGCCCGTGCGCACCAGCAGCGCGGCCGTGTCGCTGTCCTCGGCCGCGACGACCGAGGCCAGCTCCATGCACTCGAGCAGGTAGTCGCGCGACGACGTGGTGCCGGCAAACTGCAGCGTGCTGGCCAGGCCGATGATGGCCTGCGGCAGGTACGTCTCGCGCAAGAGGCCAAAGTCGGGGTCGTCTGCAGGTCAGTTTGGGTCCTCCAAGCTCGCTCGTTTTTCAAGCTCTCGCTCTCGCTCTCCAGCTTCCGCCTTCCGCCTCACACGCCATACGCACCATCGACAGAGTGCAGCAGCCAGCCCTTGAGCAGCGGCTGGGCATAGGCCTTGCACAGCGTTGCGTTCTGGTCCAGCTTCTGGGCCAGGTCGCGGCGTTTTGCCGCAGCACTGGTGGTCAGCAGGGTCTCGTGAGATTCTCGCGACGTTGGCACTTTTTTGGCGAGGCGCCTTTTGCACGTACTGGCTCTGTGTCTTGACCGACTCGGCCAGGACGGCCGTCATCTCGAGGCAGTCCAGCACGTTCACCAGACACTCCATCTCAAACAGCGGCCGCGCGTGGGCGGCCACCTCGTGGGCGGACGGCTCGCGCCGGCTGCCGGCGCCGGCGCCGGCGCCGTTGGTCTCTCCCACAGCGCCGTCGCCGCCGTCGTCGTCCATGGCCGAGTCGTCGATCAGGGCCGCGCTGGCGGCGGCGGCGTCAAACAGGTCCTCCCACCACGACGGGTCGTTGGCCGTGTCCTCGGGCAGGTCGCGCGCAAACGATGTTTTCTGCCGCAGGATATCCGAGCACGAGACCCGCGTCGAGAGCACGCGGGCCGCCGCGAGATGCTCGTGCTCTGAGAGTGTGAGAGAGGGAGGGAGTGAGAGAGTGAGAGAGTGTGGGAGAGAAACACACACACACACAGACAAAGAGAGAAGACCTACTGAGAAAGTACTTGTATATGCGCACGGCAAAGTCGCACGTCTCCAGGACCAGGCCGTCGACCAGCAGCATCCACTCCATGGCGCGGATGAGGTGCTCGTCGCGCTTGTCGACCATGACAAAGTCGTCGTCGTCGTCGTCGGCGGCGTCGAGCCCCGGGTCGGGCCCGGGGCCGAACAGAAAGCGCTTCAGCAGGCGCCCGTACTTGATGGCCGGCGGCCCGTCCTGCAGGATGGAAAAGGAGGCGCGCGCCGGGCACAGGCCGGGCTGGTCGGCCAGGTCGGCCAGGAACAGCTGCGGCTGCGTGGTGACAAACTTGACGGCGTCGAGGCCGAGGCGGCGCATGAGCTGCAGCAGGCGCAGCTGCGTGTCGCGGTCGTCGACGTGCACCAGGTTGTAGGCCATGTTGGTGTAGCAGCGCTCGCCCAGCAGCTTGGACGCGTACAGCGGCACCAGCAGCTCCAGGCGCGCCAGCCGCAGCAGGCTCGTGTACGCGGCCACGACGTGCTCCTCCGTCTGGTGGCGCCGCGCCAGCGGGCCCAGCGCCGCCGCGTCCCGGCCCTTGCCGTCGAGCCGGTCGAGCGCCGAGACCACAATCAGCACGTGGGCCAGGATGCGCAGGCCGTGGCCGTTGCTGGGCTCAAAGGTGGTGGTGGCGGCGGCGGCGGCCCCGGCGGCCCCGGCGGCCCCGGCAGCCCCGGCGGCCCCGGCGTCGCGGCGTTCGCCGCCGCTCCCCCCCGCCGCGGTGCCGACGGTGCCGTCGTACCGGGGCATCAGCCGGGACACCTCGTGGGCGTTGGCGCGCTCGGCCAGCAGGGCGCCCTGCTGGAAGAGGAAGCTGTCGAGCCTCTCGTCGATGACGGCGGCCTGCAGCGCCTTGGCCGGCGTGTTGGCCGCCCGGCGCAGGCGCTCGTCGCGCTCGCGCGCGTCTCCGTGGCCGTGGCCGTGGCCGTGGCCGTAGCCGGCCGGCACGTCGCCGTGCCGCAGCAGCAGCGCGTGCACCTCGTTGGCGTCCGACTGGCGCATCAGGTAGGCGTCGAACTGGGCCCGCAGCTCGGCGTTGTAGCGCGCAAACGCCAGGTCGTCCCACGAGCGGCCCACGGCCTCGACGCTGGCCAGGTCGCCGCACAGGATGCCGTACACGGCGCGCTCGTGCTTGCCGGCGTCGCTGCTGCCGCCGCCGGCCTCGCGGGCCAGGCGGTAGCACATGCGGCGCCACAGCACGGTCGACAGCGGGCGGAAGTCGGGCACGTCCTCGTCGTCGCCGCCGCCGCCGCCGCCGCCGCCCGCCGACAGCGACAGCGGCAGCGCCGAGATGGCGGCGGCGCGCCAGACCTCGGTGCGCTCGGTGCACCACTCGCGGATCTCGCGCATGCTGCGGCCGCGCCGCAGCAGCTCGTAGCAGCCGAGCCAGATGGCCTGCTCGAAAAAGGCGTCCTGCGGCGCCAGCCGCCGGCCCACCTGGCGCGCCACCACGTCCGGGTCCAGCTGCGTGACCAGCCGCTGCGGCAGGTCCAGGGCGGACCCGGCCACCGCGCGGCCGTCCGGGTCCAGCGGCTCCGACTCCGCCGCCAGCCGCTTCTGCTGCTTGATGGCCGCCCGCGTGTGCAGCCAGCCGTGCGCCAGGATCTCGCCCCGGTCGGCGCTGCGCTGCAGGTCCTGCACCACCTCGTCAATCTCCGGCCGCGTCCGCGCCGCGCTGCTCTGCAGCCACTCGAGAATCGTCTTGCGCTCGCTGGCCTTGGGCTCCGACAGCACAAAGTCTGCCCAGTACTCGCGCCGTGTCTGCGGCGCCCGTTGCGCTGTTGCCGTTGCCGCCGTCGCCGTCTTGTCGCGATACCGCAGCGGCAGCAGCCGCCGCAGCAGGTCCCACGTCTGGGCCTCCTCTTCCCAGCGCCGCGCACTGGCGGCGTCGGCTTCGTACGCTGCGGCAGCCACATCCTCGACTCCTCCGCCACCGCCGCTGCTTCCGCCCGCGAGCTGCTGCTGCTGCTGCGTCAGAGGCTCGACTGCCGTCGCGTCAACGTCCATCTCGCCCAGCCCCTCGCCGCCCCCCCCCCGCAGGGTCCGGCCGCTCCGGAGCCGCTGGCCCTCGGCCGCTGCTTCGGCCTGCACGCTGATGCTGCTGCAGCTGCCGCCGCCGCTGCTGGTTGTGCTGCCGGCCCGCGCCAGACGCGCCAGCCGCACCCGGTCGCGCATCTGTTTGGCCTTGTCCTGCGCAATGCGCTGGTAGTGGTCCACCAGCTTGAAGATGCGGGCGCGCTGCTCCGGAATCGAGCCCCGCGACACGATGCACTCGTCCAGATACTTGGCAAACGCCTCGACCTCGTCGCCGACGTCGTGGCTGGCCGAGGCTGCCAGCCCATCCAGCGGCTCATCCTCGATGAACGCCATGGAGGCGGTGGGAAAAGGAAAAGGAAAAGGAAAAAAAAAAAAAGGCCCTTTGCAGCCCGGACGAGAGAAGCTCGTCAAACAGTCGACGGGTGTGCTCTGCCCTTTGGAAACGAGTACCGCCCCGTGTTCAAAGCGCCGCTGGCTCAGGGTCTGTGTTTGTCGTGGGCCGGCGCCGTTTCCGCTGGTGTATGCGTCGTCGTCTTGTCGTTGTTGATTTCTGGCTGCTCCCCGTCACCTTGTGATTTTTTAGCGGACCGCGTCGCGTTCCAGCACGGAGTTACAAGAGTGGAAGGAAGAGGCTCCAGCCTCCGGCACGTGATCTGCGCTAGCGCGCGACCCGCTTTTACGGATATAAAGTAAATTTTCACGCAGCCCCAGTTTCTCTTTTTTTTTTCCCTTTCCTCTCATCAATGTCATTTTTTTGGCTTTCATATTAGAGTCTCGGAGCAAGACAGTTCAGTGTTTGTTCAGGTCCAACAGGATCTCCAGCGTGCTCAATGATGGCCTAGAGGAAGAATGCGCTCTCTCTGACTGTTGCCTGGCTAGTTTTCTCTTTGCGGGTTGACGTTACTCTTGGGACGAGTGTACATGCTGCCGTGCCGTGATCGTGTATTTGTCTTTTCCGCACCTCTGCGCCGTCCGTCGCCGCCAAATCCTATCTGGCGTCTTTTCGCTGCTGCAGTTTCAGCCGCAACAGACTGGGCTTGGGGCAGCTGGGCGTGGAGGCCGCGTCGCCGTTGCGCGCGTAAAACAGCTCGCAGCAGTCGTAGAGAGCGTCGATGAGATGCTGGCAGCGGTCCTGGTTGTAGCCGTTCTTCGTGAGGCAATCTAAGGGCATCAGCGGTTACGGTGTAGGGGCGGCGTATGGGCACGACGGCATACCTTGGATGGTACACTGGGACGTCAGCACAGGAAGAAAAAAATAAAAAAATAAATAAAAAATAAAAGAAAAAAAAGAAACAAAAAAAGAGAAACAAGAAGAAAAAAGAAACAAAAAGAAAAACACTCACGGCACGGGGATGGCAGGCCGGCCTTGCGGCAACGTCTCGTTCCAGCGCATCAGACTGCCGGTAGATGGTCAGCTAGGAAGAGATCAAGGCTGAAGAGATCAAGGCTGGGAAGAACTTGCCATTGTGGTGGGAGATGGAAAAAGAACAAGAAAGTCACAGCAACGTGCAGCCCATCTGCTGCAGCTGCACCAGCACTAAACAGCTGCACCGGATGATGTCATACGAGTACGGCGACTCTTTTTCTTGCTTGTCTTTTGCTCCCGCGTCTTCTTTGCCAGTGTTTTATGCTGGCTGCATAAACACAGCATAACGCCGCTATTTTGTGCCTCCTGCCCGCCCCACCAAACCGCCCGCAGCCTTCCATGGCTCCCCTCTTCCCCTCCCTCACTTCGCCCTCAGCCCGCTAAGAGATAGCTTCGACGCATTCTCCGTAGGGAATACAAGGGACCCATTTTCGCCTCTCTGCCACCACGCCCTTTTTTCTTTTCTTCCGCCACTTCCTCGCCCTTTTATTTTTCCTTTTCCCGTCGCGCTCACTCTGCCCCGTCCCTTTTGGGCGTTTTGCCTCTTCAGTCTGTTCGACTCGGACACGCGGATCTTGAGCCTCGCGTTCTGCCCTTTTACCCGGCTGCTGATTCCACCTCTGTGACTTTTCGGCATTTTTTTTTCCTGGTCGCAAACGCAACGAGCCTCGACACCCGACGCAGGATCTCGTGAGTGTTTGTCTCGCTCCCGTGCGCGCGCCTCGGCTGCCCTCCTCCTTTGGCGGCCAGTCGTCGTCTGTCGGGCGCGGCGCTGACCATTCCAGACTCCAGACCCCCATCGGCCCTCCCGCCCCCCAAAAGAGCATGGCCGACGACGCGAACCACGACGCCGGCCCGGCCGCGCCGGTCGAGCACCTCAACATCAAGGTGACGGACAACAACAACGAGGTCTTTTTCAAGATCAAGCGGACCACCAAGCTGGAGAAGCTGATGGCCGCTTTCTGCGAACGCCAGGGCAAGTCGCTGAGCTCTGTGCGCTTCCTGTTTGACGGCCAGCGCGTGCAGCCGAGCGACACGCCCGAGTCAGTATGTTCTTGTTCTCTTCTGTCTGCTTCTGCTCCCTGCTCCCTGCTCCCTGCCCCATGCTTCCTGCTTCTGCTTCCCGCTTCCCGCTTCCCTTCCCTTCCCCCCTTTTCTCCTCCAGCTCCCGCTGACAGACCAGCTCGAGATGCAAGACTCGGACACGCTCGAAGTGCACCAGGAGCAACTGGGCGGGTGGGCATGTGCTCTCTAGGCGCAGAGAGGGGGACGGGCCGTCCAGGAGCAGGCTGTGACAAGTACGCCCATGCCCTCGAGAAAAGCGGCGACGAGATGGGGAACCAGCCGGGAGCAAAGACAGGGGAAAGTAAAAACAACCAATCTATTACAAGGGGCTTCATCAGGGGACACACAAAAGAGCAGAGATTCCCAAGCAGAGGCGTGCGGTGTCATTATTTGGGGCAAGGGTAGCTTGCCGTTGAATACACGTTTTATCGACAAAGTCTCGTGCTTGGTCTTGTGTCTCGAGTCCCATGCGTGGTCTTGGTGCCTCGAGTCTGCCGTGGTCTTGATGCCTCGAGTCTGCCGTGGTCTTGGTGCCTCGGGTTCATGCCGTGATCTATTATACCTCAAAAACACAATGCTAACAATCTCTGAATGTGCAAGCCAGATTCCTCCCTCCCAAAAATAACAGTAAATCGTGCCTTTCCGATGCAATCTCCGAGCTTGGCCCCCCCCCGCCGCCGCCGCCGCCGCCGCCGCCGCCGCCTACACCTTGAGCTCGCGCTCGCGACAGGCGGTGCAGACCAGCTGCATGAGGCCGCCGGCGCCCTCGCGCGGAAAGACCTGGCCGTCGGCAAAGCCGCCGGCGCAGACGCCGCAGCGGAAGCAGGCGTCGTGCCACTCGCCGCCGAGGGCCTGGATGTACTGGCCGATGACGGCGGTCTTGCAGGCGCGGCACTTGGGGGCGCGGCGCTCGGTGCGGCGGGTCTGGCAGCTGACGCACCAGGCGTAGCCGTCCTTTTCGATATGGGTGGCGCCGGGCCCAAAGGGGTCGCCGCACTCGGCGCAGAAAAAATGGCCCTCGTGCCAGTGCGCGCCCAGGGCCACGACGTGCGCGCCCACAATGGGCGTCTGGCAGTGCTTGCAGCGCGGCGCAAACTGCTCGTGCCAGTCGAGGTGGCAGAAGAAGCGCAGCCGCGCGTCGCCGTCCTCGGCCGCCGACGCCGACCCGCCCGGCTCCGACGTGTCCACCGCCAGCCCGGCCGCCCGCCGCGCGATGCGCTCCAGCCGCGCTGCCCGGAACGCGTCCGGCTCCGGCGAGATCTCCAGCGCCTCTAGCGACGTGCCGCACGTGAAGCAGCGGAAGCACTGCGGGTGGAAGCGCACCTCGCGCGCGTCCGGCTGCCTGTCCTTGGTGCTCGCGAATTCGCGTCCGCCCGCTGCGCCCGCTCCGCCCGCTGCGCCCGCTGCGCCCGCCACCACCGAGCCTGCCAGGGCAATGAAGCGGCCCTCGATCCCGTACCCGCACTCGTGGCATCGCGCCGTCGCCCGGCTGCCCAGGCCGAGGCCGCCGCCGCCATTGCTGATCCCGGCCGGGACCGGTGCGGGCGCCCGCGACCAGTGCCCCTGGCGCGACGGTCGCGCAGCACCCGTGCCGGGCACGGGCAGCGGCCGTCGTGACGACGTCGGCGAAGCCGTGGTGCGTGCGCTGGACGGCGGCTCGGCAATGGACGGCACGGAGATGGAGATCGCCGGCGGATCGGCCCGTCTCGAGCCGGCGTGGTCGTCGTAGTCTGGCGTGACGATGACGGGTATGTTGGCCGAGCTGCCGTTGTCGTTATCGTCGTCTGGCAGCACGAGCGACGGCACCGGCCGCGTAGTCGTTGCTGCCGGCGCCGGCGCCGGCGCCGGCGCTTCGGAGGCGGCAATCGACGGGATGGCCGGTGCCACCGGCTCTCCGTTCACGGCCATGGATGGCCTGCTGTAGCTTCCGCTCTTGCTGTGTGCGTTTACCGAAACAGGGGACGACTGGCCCGCGCCACTGTCGCGGCGGCGGAACGGGTTAGGTTTGTGCTGCCACTTTTTGGGCGACGTCTGTTGTTGTTGTTGTTGTTGATGCTGCTGCTGCTGCTGCTGCTGCGAGGACGAGGATGCCGACCAAAGAGGCGCAACACCAGGGAGAGTAGCCGGCGCCGGGGTCGCGCGCGGCTGCAGGACATGCTGGGATCGGGAGGGGAGGGTGAGGGGGTCTGGCTTCGCATCAGTGGCCGTCTCGTGGACGGGGGCTTTCCAGTTGGCGTCAAAGCTTACAATCGGGCGTCCCGGGGTGTCGCTGACGTATGCCGGGGTGGGCAGCTTGGGGTTGCGGTCCTTGAGTCGCATGGTGGTGGCCTGGCGGATCTCGTCGCTGCGGATCTCGACGCCGTTCTTGCGGGGCACGTCGGGGACGACGGCCGCCGCCGCCGCCCCCGGATCGGACCCTAATCCGGACCCGGACCCGGACCCCGAACACAACCCCGAACCCGGCCCCGACCCCGTCCCCGTTCCCGTCCTCGTCTCCACCCCTGACCCCGTCCCCGTCCCCGTCCCCGTTCCCGTCCCCGTCCCCGGCACGGTCCGTGTGTAGTCCTTGGGCGGCAGAGGCGCGTTTGTGGTGTACTGCGGGTTGCGCGACTGCGAGGGGGGATTGCGGTGAATCTCGTAGCGAGAGACCATTTTGGAGACGGCGCTGGCGGCGGCCGGCGCTTTTGCCGCCGCAGCCGGGCCCGTGTTGAGCGGGCTATCTGCCATGGTGCGGAGGACGTTGCCGGCAGGCGACAGCGGCAGGGTAGCGGCAGCACCAGTGGAGGCGGCGGCAGCAGTCGTCGCACTGGCCGGCTTCTCGGGCGTCACGGACTCGGGCTCCTCGTAGATCTGGTCGCCCGAAAACGGCTTCTCGATCTCGCCGCTAATGTTGCGGCGCATGCTGCTGCGGCGGCGGCTCTGCGTGCCCTTGATAGCCTGGCCGACGGCCGTGCCGGTGCCGGCGGGGGGCGCCATGGACCGCGGCCCGCCGGCCAGGCCGCTGTAGGCCTTGGTGGGCAGGCTGCTGTCGGCAGCCGTGTCCGGGGCATGCTCGACGCTGGGCCGGCTGCTGCTGGTGGTGGCGCCGCTGACGGCGGTGCGGTCGGAGCTGTAGGAGGGGCGGCCTCGGCGCAATTGGGCGTCGGCGGCGGCGTCGCTGTCGACGGAGCTGTCGGTGGAGAGGGAGCGGCAGACGGGGTCGCGGGCGAGGCCGGTGGGCTCAATGTCGTTGCCAAAGCGGCCGACGCTGGCGGTGCGGGCGTAGGCGTAGCTGTTCTTGCGCAGGTGCTGCGTGTACTGGTAGGGCGTGCCGGGCTCGGGCGGCTTGACGCCGTGCTGGTGCTGCCAGACGAGCTCGGCCGCCTCGTCGAGCGCGGCGTTGTAGAGGCGCTTCTCGGCGTCGTCGTCGTCGGCTGCGGCGGCGGCAGTCGTGTCGGTGGCCGTGGCCGTGTCGGCGTTGGTTTTTGTGTGGACGTGGGTGTTGGTGTCGGCGTTGGTTTTTGTGTGGACGTTGGTGTTGGTGTCGGCGTTGGGTTTGGTGTAAATGCTGGTGTTGGTATTGATGTCGGCTTTGACGCCGCCGCCGCCGCTGCCGCTGCCGCTGCCGCCGTAGTCGTCTTCGTCGTCGGCGTCCTCGACCGTGGCCGCGGGCACCGTCTTCTTGGCGGCCTTGAGATCCATGTCCTGCATGGCGCGGCGCAGTGACACGGCCTCTTCCTTTTCCATCCAGCGCTGGCCGCTCTCCATGTAGGTGTCGGACGGGACGACCTCGCCTGGCCGCAGCGGTGGCGGTACCGGCTGTGCCTGTGCGGTGGCTGCGGGGTAGTAGTCGCGGCCGCGGCCGCTGATGGTGGAGTAGCGCGAGGAGACGCTGCCGGTGATGGACGGGGCCACGCCGGACCGGATGGTGGCGGAGGCGGCAACGGCGGCTGCATCAGAGCTGGATCGTTGGTGACCGAGGCCGAGGCCGAGGTCGGGAGCGGTGGTGGTGGTCTCGCTGAGAGGCGGCGGCGAGAGGCGGCCGCCGCCGACGCCGAAGCCGCCGGCGCCCAGCGACAGGCGGTTTGCGGCGGCTCGCCGGATGGAGGTGGCGCTGGCGGGCAGCGGGCGGGCGCCGCCGGGTCTGGTGACGCGGTTGGTGCGCAGGTCGGTCAGGTAGTTGGCTGTGGCCATGTCAGCACGGAAGGCGCTCGCAGTGGGCGGGCTGGCCGGCACGGCGGCGGTGGCGGCGGCTGCGGCGTCGAGCCGGGACGTACAGAACTGATCGCCGGTCATGTAGCTGGCCGAGGGCGGCGTGATCTTGCGAGTGGACGAGGAAGAGGTCCGGCCGGGCCGGGTCGCCGACATGGCAGGCGACATGTCGCCGGTAGAGCGAGAGGGGGAGCTTGTCGCCGGTAGAGCGAGAGGGGAGTAGTCGCCGGTAGAGCGAGAGAGTTTGTCGCCGGTAAAGCGAGGGAGCTCGTCGCCGGTATAGCGAGGGAGCTTGTCGCCGGTAGAGCGAAGAAGCCTGTCGCTGGTAGAGCGAGGGAGCTTGTCGCTGGCAGAGCGAGGGGGGGAGCTTATCGTTCAGGACGATGAGGGGGGGGGGGGGGCTGCTTGTTCGGGAAAAAGACGGCGTCGAGATCGAGAGGACTGGCTCGTCGAGAGAGGCGGTGACAGGCGCGGCTCGTCGCTGGGCTTTTTAAAGACCGGTCGATGACTGTTTTGGGTGGCCTGGGGCAGCAGCGCAGGGCGGGTTGCCAGGCAGGGGGGGGGGGGGAAGATGCGGCTGGCCGGGTCTTTTTGTTCTGTTGTGAGGTGTTGCGCTGGCGCTCCTATTTCTCTATTTCTGCGCTGTTCATGTGCGCTAGTCCGTTTTGGGATGTTTATCCACCTATGTGTTGTTGCCTGGACAACTGGCGGCCGCTGGCGAGGTAAGATACGTACCTGGGAGCTAGCGGCACGCAAGGCTGTCATTGTGCGAAAAAGGCAAGACTGTCTGTGATGCGGCAAGGCCGAAGCCCGTGTCATGGCTGATGTTGTCGGAGTCGGCACGGTCGCTTGTGCTGGCACGGTCCAGCTTCAGGCACGGTCCAGCTCAGAGAGGCGCCGGCTGGCTGCAGCTAGCGCTGGCGCTGCCTGCTAAAGAAGTCCTTTCTCCGCTCTCCGGCCGGGCCAGCCAGCATGGAGAGATGCGGAGTCTCCAAAAATGTAAGATGGACCCGCAGCTTCGGCACGGCCTGTACATTCTTCAACACAAATGGCCGAGCCGATGACGGATCCGGACGCCAAGCCTGCCGCCAAGCCTGCCGCCAAGCCGACGATCACGGCCCCGGCGGCCGAAATCCGGACGCGGGCCCCCGGCGCCTCCCCGGACGACGCGGGGGAGAAATGGGCCGGGCCGGACGGCGCGCCCGCGCCCGCGCCCGCGTCGTCGCCGGAGCCGGCGGCGTCCGACCTGTCGATGAGGCCGGCAGCGCCTGAAGCGTTCCGCGAGGGCGGCTATGGGTGGTGTGTCCGTCCGGGCTCTCTCGATGGATGTTCTTGTGGCTGACATGCAGGGTCGTCGTGTTTGCATGCTTCCTGCTCAACGCACACACATGGGGCCTGAACTCGGTAGGTATCTCCTTTTGGTGGCTGTCTCTCTCGGTCTCTCTTTCCGTCCTCTCGTTCCGTTCTTGTTCGTTGTTTCCCTATTCGCTCTCTGCTCGGTCTCTCCTTCTGTCTCTGCTCGGTCCCCTTCTTCTCTCCTTCCGTCTCTGCTCGCTGTCCCCCCCCTATCTACTCTCCTGCTCGCTGTCCCCCCCTATCTTCTCTCCTGCTCGCTTTCTTCCCCCCTATCTGCCCCCCCCATCCGCTCTCCTGCTCACTCTGACCTCAGTCCTACGCCGTGTTTCTGGCCTACTACCTCCGCTCCGGCACCTTTCCCGGCGCCAGTGCCACCGACTTTGCCTTTGTCGGCGGCCTGTCCATATCCATCAGTACGTCGCTGTCCCTGTGCCCTCACATCCCTTCCAGGCTGACCGCCAGGCTTTCTCGTGTCGCCGCTCGTCACGCTGTGCATCCCGCGGCTCGGCACGCGTGCGACCATTCTGGTTGGGACGTTTTTCGTGACGTGTGTCTGCTTTTCTTTCGTCGCTTTTTTCGTATCGTCCCGAGTCCGTCTAACTCTGCCCAGCATCGCCTTTGTCGGCGCCTCCTTCACCAGCCGGATCTGGCACCTGCTCCTCAGTCAGGGCGTGAGCTTTGGCCTCGGCATGGGCTTCACCTTTGTGGCCTCGGTCGGCGTCATCTCGCAGTGGTTTGAGCGGCGCCGCTCGCTGGCCAACGCCGTCGGGGCCGGCGGCTCCGGCATCGGCGGCCTGGTCTACTCGCTGGCCACCGACGCCATGATCCGCCACCTGGGCCTGGCCTGGGCCTTCCGCGTTCTTGCCATGGTCGCCTGCGTCGCCAACAGCGTCGGCGCCCTGCTCATGCGCGACCGCAACCTCCAGGTCGGCGCCCGCCACGCCGCCTTCCACGCGCGCCTGCTGCGCCGCCCCGAGTACTACCTCTTTGTGCTGTGGACCGTCTTCACCCTGCTAGCCTACACCGTCGTCGTCTTCTCGCTGGCCGACTACGCCCAGACCGTCGGCCTGACCGCTTCCCAGGGCTCCCTCGTCGGCGCCCTCTTCAACCTGTCCCAGGGCCTCGGCCGCCCCCTGATCGGCTACGCCAGCGACGCTGCCGGCCGCCTCAACGTCGCCGGCCTCAGCACCCTCGTCGCCGCTGCCGCCGCCCTGCTGCTCTGGACCCTCGCCGGCCGCCACCTTGCCGGCCTCGTCGTCTACAGCCTGCTGGGCGTCTTTGCCGGCATCCTCTGGGCCTCTGTCGCCGCCGTCGCCGCCGAGGTTGTCGGCGTGCCGCTGCTGCCGGCTGCCCTGTCCATGCTCTGGCTCCTGCTGGTCCTGCCTGCCACCTTTGCCGAGGTCATCGGCCTAGGCCTGCGCACAGCCGGCCCCGGCGGCTACCTGCACGTCCAGCTCTTTACCGGTCTGTGCTACGTAGCCGCTTTTGTCTGCCGTGAGTGCTCATTGTCTCTCTCTCTCTCTCTCTCTCTTTCTCTCCACGTTGTCTTTCTCTCTCTCTCTCTCTGTGTGTGCGTCTGACATCCAGTCTGGCTGCTGCGCGCCTGGAAACTCCACCAGCGGCAAAACCTGGAGATCCGGGTCGGGTCGGGAACGACTCTGGCGGCGTATTTGCGCTCTGGCAAATGGGTGTTTGCCGTGGAAAGAGTGTAGGGATTGCAAAGGGCGATGCAGCTACACTGAATACACAACTGGATCTTCAACTGCAGTTACACTAAATACAACTGCACCACACTGAGAACAACTGCACCACTGAATACAACTGCAACTCTAAATACAACTGCACTACACTGAATACAACTGCAACTCTAAATACAACTGCACTACACTGAATACAACTGCACGGCCATCTACTCACTCATGCCCGCCAGCTCAACGGCCTTGGCCGCGGCCTCCTGGAAACTGTCAAAGGCAAACAGCGGCAGCCCGCTGGCCCGGATGATCTGCCGGCCCTCGGCCTCGTTGGTGCCGCGAATGCGCACCACCACCGGCAGCGTCAGCCGCGTCTCCCGGAACGCCAGCACGACGCCCTCGGCAATCATGTCGCCGCGCGTCAGCCCGCCAAACACATTGACAAAGATGACGCGCACGCGCGCGTCCTGCAGCAGCAGCTCAAAGCACCGTCGCACTGTCTCGCTCGTCGCCTTGCCGCCCGTGTCGAGGAAGTTGGCCGCCGTCGCCGTGCCCGCAATGCCGCCCGCCAGCGAGTCCACCGTGTTCATGGCCAGGCCGGCGCCGTTGACAATCGTGCCGATGCTGCTGTTGCCGCCGCTCAACCTCACGTACACGATGCCGCTCGCCCGCGCCGCCGCTTCGATCGGGTCATCCGACGCCGACGCCGACCCCGACACCAACGCCGACGACGACGGGTCCATCGGCCACGCCGCGTCGTCGCAGCCGAGCCGCGCCTGTACCACCTGCAGCACGCCCGCCGCGTCTGCCGCCGCCACCACGCGCGCCTCTACCAAAAACGCCTGCTGCGTGAGAAACACCGCGTATAGCGCCCGCAGCAGCCGCTCCAGCTCGCCGGCGTCGGCCAGCTGCAAGTGCCCCGCCACGCGCCGCGCAAGCCCCTCGTCCACGCCGGCCACATAGTCCAGCGGGAACCGGCCGAGGTCGGCGGCCGGCGGCGGTCCACTCCTGGGCGGCGCCCGCGCTGCCAAGATGCAGGGCGACCGGGCCGACCGGTCCACGGTGACGGCCAGGTAGTGCGCCGGCCCGGGGGCGGCCGGTGTGGCCACTTCTGCGAGGCCCTCTGCACGCAGACAGGCCATGGACGCGCTGGCCGACAGGTAGATGCCTCGTCGCCGCGAGGGGGCGGAAAGGGCCACAGCAGCGGTGGCGGTGGCAGCGCGGCGGCGGCGGCGGCCTACGGGACGCCGTGTCGCCGTGTGGTACTCTCGGCGCTGCTGGGCGGCGCCGCCACGGCTCGCCGGCTGCGCCAGCCGTGCCTGGATGGCGGTGCCAAACTTGTCGGGGTGGTCGACCAGCGTCACGCCGGCAGCCTCGAGCGCGGCCATCTTCTCCTGCGGCGTGGGCTCGCCGGGCAGCAGAAAGGCGCCGGCATGGCCCATGACGCGGCCGGGCACGGCCTGGGTGCCGGCCACGAGAGCCACAATGGGTCTGCAGTGTGAGTGTGTGTGTGTGTGTGTGTGTGTGTGTGTGTATGTGTGTGAGAGAGAGAGAGAAAGAGAGATGCGTCAGGAGACTCACTTGGGATGCGCCTCGCGTGCGTGGTAGGCACGGATCCAGTCGGCAGCCTCGAGCTCCGAAGTGCCGCCAATCTCGCCAATGAGCGCGACGGCGTCCGTGTCCGGGTCTTGCACCAGCACGGCCAGGGCCTCGCAGAGATCGGTGCCGGCCAGGACGTCGCCGCCGACGCCGATGCAGAGGCTCTGGCCGAGGCCGGCGCGCGTCGTCGCGGCCACGGCCTCGTAGCTGAGCGTGCCGGAGCGCGCGGCCAAGCCGACGCGGCCCGGCGCAAAGCACGGCAGCGGCTGGAAGCCGATGCGGCAGCGGCCGACAGCCGAGATGATGCCTGGCGAGTTGGCGCCCACGAGCCGCGACGCCGACTGCGTGCGCAGCATGGCATGCAGCCGCAGCATGGCGTGCAGCGGAATGTGCTCGGCCACGGCCACCACCAGCGGCACCTCGGCGGCCACGGCCTCCTCGATGGCGGCGGCGGCCAGCGCCGCCGGCACGTAGATGCCCGTCGCGTGCGGCCGCAGCACCTCCACGGCGCGCCGCACCGTGGGCAGCAGCGGCAGGCCCAGGTGCTCGCCCTCGCGGCCCGGCGTCACGCCGCCGACCACCTGCGTGCCCCAGGCCAGCGACTCGCGCGCGTTCGCCGTGGCCTGCCGCCCCGTGAAGCCCTGGAACATGACCCGCGTGTGCCGCCCGATGCGCAGCTGGCCCAGCGTCGCGTCGTACGGCGCCGGCCGGGTCGACAGACGCCGCGCCGCCGGCAGCGGACGGGCCGGCCGCCGGAGACGCCGGAGCATGGCGGATAGGAACGGAGAGAGAACAGAACTGGGCAGAGCTGACTGACTGGACTGAACTGACAGATTTCGGAACAGCAGCCAAGGACGGGCCGGACGCAGCTGTTTGCTGTTCGGAGCGCTCTCGTAGCGAGTGCGCCTCAGCTCCGCACTGCTAGCGCCATGCGGAGGCCGTCTTGCGGGGTACGCAGCTGCCGATCCAAGCGAAATCGGCGCCAGCCTCGTCGTAGGAGGCTTCTGTAAGATACGCCGTACAGACTGGACATGTCAAAGTATCATTGTAGACTAGCGTGCTCTGCGTACTGGCGTTCTATTGGCTCTGGCTCTGCTGGCTATGTTCGTGCTCGCTTCAGGCTCGGTACCACCCGTCCTCACCACCGCAGCTCTCCAGGCGTGCCCTTGCCGTCGTCGCCGGCCGGGGCCGGCTCCTGGAAGCCCAGGTTCTTGAAGTCGTCCTTTGCCATGAGGTTCCTGCAGGTGTCAGCTTCGGAGCCAGCATCACAACATAACCAAAGCATACATATCAAGCATCAAAGCATCACATAAACATATCAAGCTCAAAGCATCACATAACATATCAAGCCCAAAACACCAACAACTTACCTCTCCATGCGGCACGACAGATAGGACTTGGCAAGGTTGCGGCACTCGTCCTCATTGACGCCCCGCACCCTTTTGATGCAGCTCAAGTACTGGATCATCACCTGCTTGCACTCGCCTGGCCGTCAGAACGTGCAACCGGCGTGGCCCGGCTGCCTCGTCTCCAAGATTGGTTGACCTCCAGCCGTCTCTGGCTCCATGGCCCCTCTGCACTCACCATCGTGGTCGAGCGGAAAGCTGCCTCGTTCAGGCCTAACAAGTCAGTAAAAAAAAAAAAAAAATACAAAATGGCTGTTGCGACGTACGGCGTGGGCTTGGTGGCAATCGTGCCCCCGCCAGGACTGCCAAACGAGCTCATAACAAACAACAGCTGGGATTGTGTGTGATGTGTGTGTCGTCGTCGCTTCCTCACACGCGGCGAGCTCAGCTGCTGGCGTGGCACGGCAGAGATTGCGTTGGCTCGCAAGGCGCTAGGCTCGCACTGCCGCACTGTGCTGCTGCCTCGGCCATTGGGCCCCAGAAAGTACAAAAGTACCGATCAGTCAGCGCTGTCGTTTGCCGACAACAACGCACCGCACTCCGGTAAAAACTACCGCCAATCAGAGCCCCCCCCCCCTCCCTGCTGGCAATTACGGAGTAGTTGGGCAGAGCGTTGACCAGAGAGCTACTTCCCCCCGTATGCGATATTTTCTTTCCTTCTTCCTGTCGTCATTCAGCTCTGGCGATTGACACCCAAAACATTCCCGGCGACGCCCCCCCCTTGATTTTCTGGCTCCTCACCGGCTTTGACACGCCAGGGTCTGTCTCGAGTCGTCTGCTGGCCCACTTCTCCCATAGTATCTTGCTCCGTGCTCTGCCGCACTCTTTTGAATCTTTGCGTTCCCGCCACTGCAAACTCGCCAGGTGGTTTTGCGTCTGTCAACGTTTTTTTCCCTATCAAGAGCCCCATTCTCGACTTCTTTGCTGTCCCTCCCGTGCGCTCTCTCCATTCTGGCCCACCCCTGCTTCGCTGTCCTTCGTCCTGTTCCGGCCTAGTGGCTTCTGCTCTGCCGGAGCTCTCCTGCATCTCTCGCTCGCTCTCTCTGCTGGCCATTGTCAAAATTTTGCTTTTTTTTTTACTCGCCCAGCTTCTGCCCTCCGCCGCCTCCCGCTGCCGCCGCCGCCGTCTCTGCCTCGACCTGTTCCGTCTGATTGCCGATAGAGCCGTCGCCTCTGTCCGCGGCTTTGTCTCTTTTCGAGCCTTCACACCGACGCGTGGGCTGCCTCTGATTTTCCTCTTCCCCTCCGGCTCCTCCCCCCCTCCCTCCGATCTTTTACTTTCCCCCCCCCCTGGCCCCCCTCTGATCTTTTACTCCTCCGGACCCTCCGATCTTTTACTCCTCCGACCCCTCTGATCTCTTATTTTGCCTCCGGCCCCTCTGATCTTTTACTCCCCCCCCCCCCCCCTCCCTCTGACGGATGCCATGGCGGCTCTCGGCGATGACTTGTTGACCACTGTCAACAAGCTGCAGGACCTGGTCTTCAACACCATTGGCAATGACTCGCTCGACCTGCCACAGATTGTGCGTATTTGGCGCCCTCCGATGTGCTGTTCTGTTCTCCTCTGCCTGCTCTGCTAACCACCCCTGCCCAGGTCGTCGTCGGCTCCCAATCCGCCGGCAAGTCGTCTGTGCTCGAAAACATTGTCGGCCGCGACTTTCTCCCCCGCGGCAGCGGCATCGTCACGCGCCGGCCGCTCATCCTGCAGCTGATCAACGTGCCCGAAGACGACAACAACGCCGAGGCCAACGGCCGCATCCAGTACCTCGACCCCAACACGGCCCGCCGCTCCGAATGGGCCGAGTTCCACCACCTGCCCAACCGCCGCTTCAACGACTTCCAGGACGTCAAGCGCGAGATTGAAAACGAAACCACCCGCGTCGCCGGCAGCAACAAGGGCATCACCCGCCAGCCCATCAACCTCAAGGTCTACTCACCGCACGTCCTCAACCTGACCCTCGTGGACCTGCCCGGCCTGACCAAGGTACGTGCATGCCGGCCTGCCTAAGCATTCTGCAAGAAGCGTACACTGCAAAAACACTGCTTCTTCCGACGACAAACACGCTCGCTAACCAAAAAGGTCCCCATTGGCGACCAGCCCACCGACATCGAAAAGCAGACGCGCAACCTCATCTCCGAGTACATTGCCAAGCCCAACAGCATCATCCTCGCCGTGTCGCCCGCCAACGTCGACATTGTCAACTCCGAGGCCCTCAAGCTCGCCCGCCATGTCGACCCGCTCGGCCGCCGCACCATTGGCGTCCTGACAAAGGTCGACCTGATGGACCACGGCACCAACGCCATGGACATCTTGTCGGGCCGCGTCTACCCGCTCAAGCTCGGCTGGATCGGCGTCGTCAACCGCTCCCAGCAGGACATCCTGGGCAACAAGCCCATGGACGAGGCGCTCAAGGCCGAGACCGACTTCTTCCGCCACCACCCGGCCTACCGCAACATCTCCTCCCGCTGCGGCACGCCCTACCTGGCCAAGGCGCTCAACACCACGCTCATGGCCCACATCCGCGACCGCCTGCCCGACATCAAGGCGCGCCTCAACACGCTCATGGGCCAGACCCAGCAGGAGCTAGCCAGCTACGGCGACATGCACTTTAGCGGCAAGGAGCACCGCGGCTCGCTGATCCTGCAGCTGATGACGCGCTTTGCCACCTCCTTCATCTCCTCCGTCGACGGCACCTCGACCGAGATCTCCACCAAGGAGCTGTGCGGCGGCGCGCGCATCTACTACATTTTCAACTCCGTCTTTGGCAGCGCCCTCGAGACTATTGACCCGACCAGCAACCTGTCCGCCCTCGACATCCGCACCGCCATCCGCAACTCCACCGGCCCGCGGCCGAGCCTGTTCGTGCCCGAAATGGCCTTTGACCTGCTGGTCAAGCCGCAGATCAAGCTGCTCGAGATCCCCAGCCAGCGCTGCGTCGAGCTGGTCTACGAGGAGCTCATCAAGATCTGCCACACCTGCGGCTCCACCGAGCTGAGCCGCTTCCCGCGCCTGCAGGCCAAGCTGATCGAGGTCGTGTCGGACCTGCTGCGCGAGCGCCTCGGGCCCGCCTCCAACTACGTCGAGTCGCTCATCTCCATCCAGCGCGCCTACATCAACACGAACCACCCCAACTTTCTCGGCGCCGCCGCCGCCATGAGCCACGTCGTCAACGACAAGCAGGAGCGCGAGCGCAAGCGCCTGATCCAGGAAGAGCGCGACCGCCGCGAGCGCCGCCGCCTCAGGGAGCTTGGCGGCGCCGGTGGCGCCGGTGGCGCCGGCGCCGGCGGTCCCGGCGGCCAAGGCGGCCACGACCCGGACAATCCCGACGAGCTGGACGAGGACGGCGCCAGCGTCGCCGGCGACGGCGCCACCTCCGCCGCCATCAACTCGACCAAGTCCATGACCGTCACCAATGCGCTGCGCAAGGGCGCCAAGAACAGCCGCAGCGCCTCCACGGTGCGCGAGAACGGCATGTCGGGCGCCGGCGGCGGCGGCGGCGGCGGCCCGGGCGGTATCGCGGCGGCCCTGAACGGCGGCGGCGGCGGTGGTAGCAACGGCGGCGGGCGCGGCCTGTCGCCGCCGGCGTCGCGCTTTGCTCCCCAGGCGGCGGCGGGCAATGCCAAGGACTCGTTCCTGACGTACTTTTTCGGCAAGGAGGGCGGCCTGGCCTCGTCGTCGCACAACGCCAACATGAGCCGCCACGTCAGCCAGGCCTCTGAGCCGTCCTTTAGCCAGAGCATGCGGCGGCCGGACGACCGGCCCATACGCTCGCCGATCCAGCCGATGCGGGACTTTGACGACTCGCTGCGCAGCACGGGCGATCCTTTTGGGGGCCATCTGGTGGGTTCACCTCTTTTTATTTCTCTTTTCTGATTTCCTTCCTATAGAAGATGACTGACGGGCAGAACGGCGAGCCGGCCCTGACGGACCGGGAGGCGATGGAGACGGAGCTGATCCGGGCGCTGATCTCGTCGTACTTCAACATTGTGCGCGAGTCGATTGCGGACCAGGTGCCCAAGGCGATTATGCACCTGCTGGTGAACCACTGCAAGGACGTGGTGCAGAACCGGCTGGTGAGCGAGCTGTACAAGGAGACGCTGTTTGAGGAGCTGCTCTACGAGGACGACGGCGTCAAGAAGGAGCGCGAAAAGTGCGAGCGCTTGATGGAGACGTACAAGGAGGCGGCCAAGATCATTGGCGAGGTCGTATAGAGAGAAAGGGAAACGTACATTATCTGAAAAAGGGGGGGAAAACACGCACACAAGGAAACCCACACACACACACACACACACAGAACCGGACTAGAACGGGCTACGAACGGTATGGGAACACCGGCAGGGAGGGGGTTTGCATTTCTCGTCTTTCTGTTCAATCTCTGTTCATACCTTTGCCATGTCGCAGTGTATACTTGCTTCAACCCACGTTGCCGCTGAGAAGCGCAAAGCTTTGCACCTGAGGGCTTCCGTATCTGTAGGATGTTCTGACACAGCCTCAGACTTTCGTGTCTGTAGGATTGTTCTGACTCGCAGCCTCGGACTCCGTATCTGTAGGGATGTTCTGACTCGCAGCCTCAGAGACGCCGGATGGTCTCGGCCAGGGCGCCAAAGTCGGGCAGCACGCAGACGGCGTGGTGGGCGCGCAGGTGGGCGAGGTCGGCGGCGGCGAGGGGGTCGTTGTAGTCGTCGGACCAGCGGGGGACGTAGACGGCCTGCAGGCCGGCGGCGTGGGCGGCGCGCAGGTCGTAGGCGTGGGCGGCGACCATGACGGCGCGGGCGCAGTCGCGCGGGCTGTCGGGGTCGAGGCCGACGAGGGCCAGGGCGGCACGGTAGGCGTCCGGGGCGGGTTTGGCGGCGCCGAGCAGCTGGCTGGAGAGCAGCAGGTCGAAGCGCAGGCCCGAGGCGCGCGCCAGGTCCAGCTGCAGCCGCGTGGTGCCGTTGGCCAGGACGACGAGGTCGACGGAGTCGGAGTCGCCGGAGTCACTGACGGAGTCGCCGGAGTCACCGACGGGGTCGCCGGAGTCGCCGGAGTCGCCGGAGTCGCCGGAGTCGCCGGAGTCGCCGACGGAGTCGCCCAGGGCCCGCAGCCGGTCAAGCCCGGCGGCCACGTCCGGCCAGGCGGCCATGCGGTGCCAGGCGGCGACGGCGCGCGCCAGGGCGGCCTCCTCGCCGCCATCCCCGGCGGCAAAGCGCGGCCGCAGGCCGGCGTGCGGAGCCGTGGCGAGCAGGCCGCGCAGGAGCCGCGCATGGGCCTCGTCAACGGGCTCGGGCCGGCCGGCCGGGAGGGGGGAGGCGCCGCGGCGGCGCAGGTCGTCGAAAAAGGCCTGGCGCCAGGCCAGGGCCAGGGCCGATTTCTCGGCGGGCGCCAGGGTGTCAGGCAGGGCGTCGACGACGCTGGAGTGCCAGTCGAGGCAGGTGCCCATAAAGTCAAAGAAGACGGCCTTGATGTGCATGGAGATGGGATGGGGGGTAGATGGGATGGGGGGTAGATGGGATAGGGGGTAGATGGGATGGGCGGTAGATGGGATGGGCGATGGAAGACACTGGGAGACAGGATGGGCAAAGAGGCACGGTAAGCGGACAGACAATACTTCCGATGTCCGGTCGCGCCTTCCTCGGGCCGGCCTTGCCTTGCATCCGACATCCAAACGACGAGACGACGAGACGCTACGTTGCGCCACGGATAACAGCCAGACGCCGCGTGCTCCGTCCAGACAAGAAAACGCCGGTACGAACAGAGCGTGAAAAGAGGATAGCTACTCTGATCGACATACAAAGAGGACAGCTACTCTGATCGACATACAAAAGAGGATAGCTACCCTGATCGACATACAGCTGGCTTCCCTGGACCAGGCTCCCTCACTTCTGCGGCAGCACCTTGACAAACTGCAGACAGCCCTCGGGCGACGCCCGGTACGGCCCGTGCTTCATGCCGGGCAGCCGGTAGGCATACGCGCCCGGGCCCCAGCCCTGGCCCAGCGTCAGGTCCGTCAGGCCGCCCTGCAGGAAGCAGACCTCCTCGATGTAGCTGTGCGTGATGACGTCGTCGGTCACCGACGCCGCGTTCGGCTCGTACCACTGCAGCACCGCCTTGCTGTCCGAGCCCGCGGCGCCCGACCCGTTGAGCAGCAGCTCCCAGATGCCGGGGCCGATGCTGTACCAGCTGCTGCCGTCGGCGCTGCGCGTCAGCACCGGCGGCGCTCCCACCGGCGGCGGCGCCGGCCGTGCGCAGAACTCTTTTTGCGTAAAGGACATGGCCGCTGTTTGGTGAGTGCTATATGTCCGCCGAGACGAGTCTGACGCGATGCTCTTATGCCCGCCGAGACGAGTCTGACGCGGTGCTCTTATGCCCGCCGTGGAACGCACCTCGCACGGCCCAATCCGGCTTCTGACTAGTGCTTATGCCGCCACGTCAGCCAGCGCTCGCAAGGCTGGCTTCAACGGCACATGTATCCGAGGCCGAATCTCTTGGGAATTCAGCTGTCTTGCCGTCTGAATCCGTCCGCCAAGTGCCCAAGGCTCACGCTAAATCATACCCTGCACTCGGCGGCATCTCCGAGGCGGCACCAACCACTTCTCAGTCGCTTCGTCTGGGACCGTACGGATCGTACTCTTCGTAGTAGGCAGCACCTGCTTGTCGCATCGCCCAATGTTCCGGGACACCCTCCTCACGCGGCGCATAGTACTGGACCCCTTCAGGGCCCCCGTCGCCAGGACGCAGTACCGGCTCGCGGCGGATAGGCTGCCTCACAAAGTACTCGCCCCCCCCCGGCTCAATCACCCGGAGCAGCTTGTACTCCTCGCGGCCAGGATGGCCGCGGGCCTCGTCGCCGACAATCCGGTACCCCTCCAGCGGCTGTGCGTGCGCATGTGGCAGGTATGCGCTGGGTGGCTGGGGTGGCCGTCGTTCCAAGACACTTGCGCCGTCGACCAAGTTTGTGGAGGGTCGTCGCCGCGGCCCCTCCTCATAGACCGACCCGTCAACATAGTAGCGTTGCTGGCCGTTGAGGCGGCGAGCTTCCGAGTTGATGTAGGACTCATCGTATTGCACATAGACCGGAGGACGCAGTCTCTGCTCGGCTATCCAGCTCATGCCGCCGCCATTGTCGTTTCTTCTGATGACATAACGCACGTGCTGCTCTTCTTGCTCTTCAACGACATAGCCGGCAGCCTCGGGAACTTGCACGTCGTGCTCGTCCACATAGATCACGCGTTGGGACCTCTGGGCGGGAGCATGGTCTTCGGCCTTTTCCAGATGCGACTCCAGAGCACCCATCAAGTCTCTCTCTTCTCTCTCGGACCGGAAGGATTCACGCCTCCCGGCTCTGCTCCCGGTCTGTTCAGGCCGTGAACTCTGGCCAGTTCGATTGGTCGGTACCGTCTGGAGACGGGGCGTGCTGTCCAACGTCCCCAGCTCGCGCTCGGTCTCAGTGCCCTGGACACTGGGTACAGGCGTGGAGAAAGCCCCTTGTTTTGGCATGGCAGCTGAAGGCACCCGTCCGTATCGCCCAGGGGTAAACTCTCTTCTTTCAGCGCTGGCAAAGCTGCCATGTGCTGCGGTGCTGCGAGGTCTTGAAAGCACTCGAGAACGGACGGGTTGCTTTCCACCAGCATCCCGCACAGCGTGCGCTGCACCCTCTCGACGGTCCTCAAGATCTTCCGGCACATCGTCTTCTCCGTCGTTCCTGGGCGAAGCATACGCGCTGCGCTCTATTCGCCCGCCTTCTTCCCCTTGTTGAGAGTGTCCGCCATGAAGTGTTGTGTTCGTGAGGGGCCCGTAAGAAGGGCTTGGAGCAGCTATAAAGCCCCGGCCCGAGATGCTCGGAATACCAAAACTGCTAGTGTTCGCCTCTGTTTTGGCGGGTACAATTCCGCTGCCAGCGTATGGACTTTCCATTGCAATATCAGGGCTTGCGTGAGCCACTGTCCCTGCCAGAGACGCTTCAGGCTGCTTTTGACTCAAATCCCAACTGCTTTCAGTGTCAGGCGCGATCTCTGTTAGTAGAGGGTACTTTAGGAACTTTTGCATCTTGTTTCGGCCAGGCGATGGACGAAGCACCCAGGGAGGCGGGATTTCGATCATATCCGTCAGCCAGTTGAGTGGCGCTGCTGATGGCGGGCTTGCTGTACTGGGCTCCTCGATATGACTGGCCTGGAAATGCGCAACAAGCTGGGTCAATGAGTAGTTCTGGCTCGCTTGCATCCTGCCAAACCCTCGCCGGCAGGTCCTACATCTGAATCTCATGCTGGGTCGGTATACTTTCATCGCCTTGTGCTTCGACAGACCGTCTTTGAATAAGGCGAGGGGAAGCGGCTCATCGTATTTTTGCAGAAAGTATCTGTTGAGATGATGTAGGATCGTCACAAGTCTCACCCCGGCGGAGACGTCACTCATATCATCTGTAGAGTTCCAGAGCGCCTGAGCTCGCTGAGCCATCTGGTTCAAGATAGCATGATAGGGTGCTGACTTGAATTTCGGTTTCTTGGTTACTTCATACGGGCCGAGGTCGCAATACGGCGTCGCTTTGGCGATTTGTGAAAAGGTGGCCTCGCCCTGATCTGCGGCTGTATGGTGGGCGGCAAAGGGCTGGCTCAGAGGTTGACGCAGAGAAGGTGAGTTGCCTGGAGAGGCAAAGGGATTTGCAGTATATGCGGTATGTCGCGGAGGCCCAAGTGCTGCTTTCCCGGAAGCTTGCTGCTGTATTTGGGTAGACTTCAAAGGAGGGAATGTACCCGTTTGAGCGTTGGCCGTCAAGCCCGGTAAAGGGTCAACTGGTGCAGCCTGCTGCTGTAGTCGGGCAGATTTCAGAGGTGGAAAAGTACCCGTTTGAGCGTTGGCCATCAGAACCGGTGAAGGGTCAACCAGTGCAGCCTGCACGGTGTTATTGTATGGCTGTGCATGGAGAGCGGACGGCTGCAAAGATGATGATATCGAAAACGGTTGCTTCGCGGTAGGCGGTATGCCTGCATCGAGTGAATGGCCCCGTTGAGTGTGGCTTGACTCTGATTCCGTTGCGTCACGGCCGAGGCGTCGCGGAGGAAATGATGTGGAAGATAGGGGCTTTGTCTTGAACGGTGAGACTTGCGGCCACTCAGCCCTCCAATACACAACGACATTACCCCTACTAAGAGTGGTCGTGTGCTTGGCTGCATAGTGCTGAACGACGGCGCCGAATCCATAGAATTTGTCTGGTGGATTGCAGCCATTGCAAAGGAATAGATCTTTGCGGAAACGCTCCGTCAAAGGCTGGATTTTGACATCGAAAACATACTTCATGTTTTCGAGCGTCAGTTTTTGCGTAAATGGCCCATCCGGAGGGTCGACTATCGGATCCTCGCCCATCGCCTCACGCGCTGCAGCGTCTGTCTTGATCTGGTAGTAGAATCGTCTCCTTACATGCAGAAGGACGTCTGCTGCAAAGAAAGGTGCGTTCTCTTTATTGATTTTCTTGCCGTCGTCCCAGTCTCCGATAACCTCATCTGCAAACTTCAGTATCCGGAGACGAACAGGCCCTTGGATCTCGTCCCATTCCGCGTCGATCTCTCCCGCGGTTTTCTCGGCATTGGCAAACTTTGCTTGTTTGGGTTCGAAAGTAGAAACTGCATCAGCGAGGGACTCGACTTTCGGCTGCAGCAACGGCGACACAGGAGCTGCCCCACTTTTCAAGTGCTCCTCTGCTTGACTTTTCTGAACGTTCTTTCCGACAGAGTGAGCTTTCGGCGCCACCTGCGCGGGAAGAGAGCTTGACACCTTTTCAAGATGTCCAACGCCTGTGTGATTGTGAGCAGAATATTCCCCAACTGTCTCTCCTAAAAAGGACTTGGGTTCCTGAGAAACTCACCATTCGGGGAAGCCCGTTCACTCCCTTGATCCCGAGAGCTCAAAGCCGCAGGTTTTGAGGCCGTTACTGGCGACGATGCCGCACATGTTTCTCCTGCACTCAAAGGAGCCCGTTTCTCAGCTAAAGCCACTTGACGTGCAGTGGGCTTTGCAAAGAGAGAGCTTCGCAGTAGGGTAATACCGCCCGAATCAGCAAACTTCTCCCACTTCGCTGCACTAGCCCTCTTGCTAGATCCACGAGAAGGCAGGCCTTTCAGCCATTCCTGGGTGACTGACGGTCCCATTTCTTTGACTGATAGAAAAGTCTGGTACAGGCTTTGGACATCCGCAGACCAGAATATTTTTTCCAGCTCTAGAGGGCCAGTGTAGTGGCCACGCTCCAAGGCATAGCCAGATAGTATGTTGTGATCCACGGTGGAAAAGACAAACGGCAACGCAGGTTTAAGAAAGGCAGGAATGTCGGACAGATAGAAATCAACCTCCTAGCATGATTCGTCAGTATTTTTTTTTTAATTCTTGATTCCATTATTGAGGGCCTACCGCCATTTGAATGGATCAAAGGGGAGCCGCAAGAACATTACCTTCATCATCCTCTTCTCAAGGCACGAGCGGCAGCACCGGACTTGAAAAGCCCATATTGTGAAAACCCTGCCGTTCTTGAAAAGTGGCTGCAATGGCTCCTTTTCTGGATAAGCAACGCGCAAGTTTCGTTTCCGGCAAAATTGGCACGTAGAGGAGCACGCCAAACGCCACATGTCAAGCTCTGTTACACCGAAAAAGGGTCCCGGCATGTTGGGCCAAAACATCCGCCTAGATTTCCTCCAAATGTTGTTTGCAATCGTTTGCCTCATAATTTCGTTTGTATACCATGGCTGTACTATAGACTTCTCTGCTGGTCTGGAGGGAGGGGCAGGATCGAGGAATGAGTTAAAGAGTTTGCTGACGCGTAGCAGTTTTTCCAGCGTTTTAGGGGGGCAGTAAGAGAATATATCGTGCCAAAGATCCGCAGGCAAGTAGTAGGACTTATCCGCGGCTGCATCGGCTTCTGAAGTGCGAGATTCAAGTTGATCTTGCTCAGAGACATTTGGCCTTTTAAATGTCCTGGGATTTCCATCATCAGAGCCCGACACAGCATTATCGGCTGTTTCCATAGGTCGTTTTCTCTTCTTGGATGGATTTTGCATATCTGGAAGATCTGGCGCCAGAGAACTTGTAGCGGTAATGGAGCGCTTGAGAACGCCATCATGGCCGTCGACAGTATCCCCGCTCCCATTTCCTCCGTCCATCTCCAAAGCAGAAGTCTCCAAGAACTTTGTAGTAGAGCCTGCTTTTTGGACGGAAGTTTTGGTGAATCCATCAGTCGTGCTGCCATCCGGAAGCTCGTTGGCCATTTCGGCAATGACTGGCTGTAGTCCTGATATAGACTACAGACGCAGCAGAGGCAGACTAAATGGAAATGAAGTGAACAGACAAGATGGATCTCCCCTAGCGACAGAAAGCAGCGTTTCTTATAGCAGCAAAAGAAAAAAAAAATCAAAAAAACCGGGATGGGGCTATCAGGAGCACCTGAGGGTACCAGGGGAGAAATAGCAACTAGGTGAGGGAAGACGCAAACAGAATGGAAACTAGAGATATGGGAGTTGCGGTCAAGTGGGAAAGATAGAAGCAACACAATAACGTGTTGGCTTCAAAACAGGGGAGGGCAGCCAAATTGAGCAAGTCAACCTTGGACTTGCAGCAAACTGAATTGGACCAACACTTGTGGTGTCCTTTCGGCAGATGTTCTCAAGCACAAAGCTGCCCAAACTAGCAAGCTTAGACGCCAAAACGCGCCTGGAGTCTCACTAGAAGTTCCAATTGCCACAATTCTACAGCAACAGTCTCTATCTTTTCACTAAAGTGAAAGGCCACTTTTCATAGACGCGAGAAGAAAACGAGACATGTACACTGTGTAGTCGAATTGTGGTAACGGCAGCTTTGGTTGCTTCAAAAGTAGCTTTGCCAGAAGACATGGAGAGGAGTTGAAAGCTGGATAAAAAGAGAACCGGCAAAGAAGTTGGCGGCATACGAAGTAGAAGGCTACGAGGATCACGGAATAACCATATTTCCGAGCCAGCAGTACTAGCTTACTCCGTAGTCATGAGACAGCTCGACCCACCCGTAATGACGCAGCCTAACGTCGAAGCTTCCCAAGTATCAAAGCTACGACACATCAGCAACCTGCTTTGTTGTTCACTGACCAGCAGGCCTTGCTATAATATATACCGGGGCACTGCGTTGAAGCGCTCTTTTTATACGCATCATACTTACTTTTCCATTGCCTGTTCAGAGTGAGCTCCTTATCCAGCCACTCGGAATCTCAGCGATCAACCCGACAGAGCGACAAGATAATCACGTAAAGCAGCGGTCTTTGTCGACTTTCATCGCCTAACGGGCGCCCGTTACGGCGATGGCCAAGCTATTGCGTGCGGTTGTTTCTGGCGCCACCTTTGCCGCCATCGTTTCGGCCGGCCTGGGAGAAGCGACCGAGACCGCCTACACGCCCAAGCATGAATCTGGCCGGTGTGCCATTCGAGGCCAGTGTGGAAAGCGCAGCTTATTTGGCCCTGAACTTCCGTGTGTCGACAATGGTCTAGCTACGGAGCCAGAGGTGGAGGTCCGAGAGCAGTTGGTGGAGCTCTGCGGACCGAAATGGAGTTCCGGCCCTGTGTGCTGCACTGGTGATCAGGTACGTTTGTCTGGACTGATACGGGAAGCATCAAGGATGCTTTATTGTCTTTAGCTCTGTCATCGTTGAAGATTGAGGCCATGATTATTGGAAGCGCCCAAGTCTAACTTTTTTTTGCGTACAGGTGACGGCGCTCAAAGACAATCTCGCAACGGCAAACCAAATCATAGCTTCGTGCCCTGCCTGCAAAGACAACTTTTACAACCTCTTTTGTACATTCACATGCTCCCCCGACCAGTCGCTCTTCATCAACGTTACAAATGCTGCAGAGAAGAACGGCAAACAACTCGTCGCCGAGGTGGACCAGCTGGTCTCGGAGGAGTACGGCACGGGTTTCTATGACAGCTGCAAAGAAGTCAAGTTTGGCCCAACAAACTCAAAAGCCATGTCTCTTATCGGAGGCGGTGCCAAAAACTATACCGAGCTGTTGGCCTTTCTGGGGAAGCAACGCCTAGGAGGCTCGCCGTTTCAGATGAACTTCCCCCGTGACTATGACGAGCCTGGAATGGAGCCGCGGAAGATGACGCCCAAAAAGTGCAACGATGAAGACATCAACTTCCGATGTGCCTGCACCGACTGCCCTGCTGTTTGTCTTGAGCTCCCAGAGGTCAAGAAGGCTGGCTCATGTCATGTGGGCTCGCTACCCTGTTTGTCATTCGCCTCCATTCTCGCATATGCCGTCTTGCTTGCCTCGACGTTTGCCTGGGGAGTACACCGATACTGGTACTCAAAAGGCTGGAGCCAGGGCCTCCCGCTGTTGCACGACCCCCGAAGTGATGCTGAGGACGAGGACGATGTCGAGGATGACGAGCGTCAAGCCTATCTATTCAACAATCTCGGCGCCAACGGCCACAATATTGGGGTGGTGGACAAGCCCCCCGAGGAGTACAAGCTGAACACGTGGTGCAACTTTGTCTTTAGCAAGCTTGGCTTCTGGGCGGCCAGATTTCCGGCGATCAGCATCGGAACCAGTCTTCTCGTCGCCAGTGTGCTCAGCCTGGGCTGTTTCCACTTCCAGATTGAGCTTAACCCGGCGAGGCTGTGGGTCAGCCCTACATCGCCGGCAGCGCAGGAGAAGGAGTTCTTCGACTCCAACTTTGGGCCTTTTTACCGCGCCGAGAAGATCTTCTTGGTCAACGACACGCTCCCGTCCGGTCCCGGCCCTGTTTTGAGTGCCGAAACGCTTCTATGGTGGATGGACATTGAAAAGGATGTCCGGCAACTCAAGGGATCCGAATACGGGCTGACACTGGACGACGTCTGCTTCAAGCCAACAGGCACATCGTGCGTGGTGCAGTCTGTTGCTGCTTACTTTGGGGATGAGCCTGCCCTGGTGGACAAGTACTGGAAGGATACCCTCACGTCTTGCGCCAAGAGCCCAGTGGAGTGCCGGCCGGATTATGGCCAGCCGCTTGATCCTGACGCCATCCTGGGCGGGTACCCAGACCTGGACCATGTGGCAGATGCTGTCGCTATGACTGTTACCTGGGTCGTGTCCAACCATGCCGAGGACTCGCTGGAAGCCAAGCATGCGATGGACTGGGAGCAGGCCCTGAAAAACCGGCTGCTTGAAGTGCAGGAAGAGGCGTCTTCGCGGGGCTTGCGGCTGTCCTTTTCGACAGAAATCAGCCTGGAAGAGGAGCTCAACAAGTCGACCAACACAGATGCCAAGATTGTGATCATCAGCTACATTATCATGTTCTTGTACGCCTCGATTGCGCTCGGCTCGACGACACTTTCGTTTAGCGACCTGTACCGCCACTTTGGCGTTTTCGTGGTGGAGTCCAAGTTCGGGCTTGGCTTCATTGGCGTCTTTATTGTCGTCATGTCCATTACGGCATCCATCGGTCTCTTTTCGTGGGCAGGCCTGAAGGCTACGCTCATCATCGTCGATGTAATTCCATTTATCGTCCTTGCCGTCGGTGTGGACAATATCTTCCTGCTTGTGCACGAGTTTGAGCGCGTCAACGTCAGCCATCGCGACGAGGCCGTGGAAACCCGGGTGGCCCTGACCCTGGGCCGCATGGGCCCGTCCATTCTCTTCTCTGCCATTACGGAGACGGTGTCGTTTGCCCTTGGTGCCTTTGTGGGCATGCCGGCCGTTCGCAACTTTGCCATTTACGCTGCGGGCGCCGTCTTTATCAACGCGGTCTTGCAAGTGACGGGCTTTGTGTCTGTGCTTGCACTGAACCAGATCCGCGTGGAAGAGAGCCGAGCGGACATTCTGTTCTGCATACCCGTTAAGGCGGCACGCGTGCAGCTCGGCGGATCCCTGGATGGCCACGGCGATGAAGCGGCCGCGGGCGATGAGATGGCGCGGGAGAGCACCCTCCAGCGCTTCATCCGGCAGCGCTACGCGCCGACCCTGCTGAAGAAGTCGGTCAAGGCCGTTGTGCTTTTGGTCTTTGGCGGGGTCTTTGCTGCCGCTATCGCTCTGTTGCCGTTTGTCAAGCTGGGACTGGACCAGCGCGTGGCCATCCCCGACGGCTCATACTTGATCCCCTACTTTAATGATCTGTACGACTATTACGACTCGGGCCCGCCGGTGTACTTTGTGACAAAGGGGCTCAACGCGACGCAGCTGGAGAACCAGGTGAAGATCTGCTCGCGCTTTCCCACGTGCCAGCTGGACTCTCTCACGGGCATCCTGGAGCAGGAGCGGAAGCGGTCGGAGCAGTCGTTTATTGCCTCTCCGACGGCGAGCTGGATCGACGACTTCTTTCTCTGGCTCAATCCGGATTTCGACAGCTGCTGCGTGGAGAATGGCAAGCCCTGCTTTGCGGGCCGCAGCCCGCCCTGGAACATGGCACTCAACGGCATGCCCGAGGGCAACGAGTTTGTGCACTACCTGGACAAGTTTCTGGCGGCGCCGACAAGCGAGGAGTGCCCTCTGGGGGGCCAGGCGTCGTACGGACAGGCCCTGGTGATTGACAAGGAGCGCGAGACGCTCCCGGCGACGCACTTCCGTACGATGCACACGCCGCTGCGCAGCCAGGAAGACTTTATCGAGGCGTACGCTTCGGCACGCCGGATCGCGTCTGACATTTCCGAGGCCACGGGGGTGGAGGTGTTCCCCTACAGCGTGTTCTACGTCTTCTTCGACCAGTACGCGTCCATCATCTCGCTGTCGGCGGCCCTGCTCGGCTCGGCCATGGGCATTATCTTTGTCGTGGCCTGGGTGCTGCTGGGCTCTCTCCGGACGGCGGCGGTGGTGGCGGCGACGGTGGCGATGACGATTTGCGACATTATCGGGGCCATGGCCGTGGTGGGCGTCTCGCTGAACGCGGTGTCGCTGGTCAACCTGATCATTTGTGTGGGCATCTCGGTGGAGTTTTGCGCGCACATGGCCCGCGCCTTTACCTTTCCGTCGGCGCTGCTGCGGCACAATGCACGCACGCGGTTCCCCAACGTGGGCGACCAGCGGGCGTGGGCGGCACTGCTCAACGTGGGCGGGTCCGTGTTCTCGGGCATCACGCTGACAAAGTTTCTGGGCGTGTGCGTGCTGGCGTTTACGCGGAGCAAGATCTTTGAGATCTACTACTTCCGCGTGTGGGTGGCGCTCGTGGTGTTCGCGTCGACGCATGCGCTTGTTTTCCTGCCGGTGGCGCTCAGCGTGCTGGGCGGGCGCGAGTACCTCGACGCCGCGAGCGACACGGGCCTTCCGGCGGACCTGGCCAACCGGCTCCGGGACGCCGGGGAGGACAGCTCGGACGACGAGGACGATGCTTAGGGCGCGCGCCATCGCGATGCGCACGGGGCCGGGGCCGGGGCCGAGGATGCAGACGTACCGGCACGGGAGGTGGGCGGCTCGCAGGACGGCGTGGAGGCGGCGGCGGCGGCGGCGGCGGCGGAGGCGGTGGCAGAGTCAGGAGGGCCCAACAGGGGCGGCGGCCAAGCAGCCGACGCAGCACCGGGGGCGGACGGTGCAGCTGACGACGAGCCCATCAGCCCGGCCACGACATGCAGGCCCATGAACATTCCAAGAATGAGTGTGGCAAACACGGGCCACAGTCCGGAGACGAACTCGGAGGACAGTTCGGGCAGTTCGGGCAGTTCGGGCAGTTCGGAGGAGGCGGCGGCGGCGGCGGCGTTGGAGGCAGCGACGCTATCACAACTCAGCGTGCACGCAGCCACCTATCTATCACCCATTGTTGAGCTAACGGAACCGGAGTAGCAAGTATTTGCGCCCGCATCTTCTAGACCGCAGAGGGTTGTTTTCACTGTTTCTTTATCAGTCTGGGAGAAGGATCCCTTTTTTGTATATTTTCATAATAGCTGCATAGCCGTCTTATAAATGTTCTGTGAAGTGCTGTGAAGTGCTCTGGAGGTGCCTGGAAGTGCCTGGAAGTGCTCTGAAAGTGCTGTCTTTTGTCTTTGTTGATTTTTCTCAAGACTTTGTCTTCCACACAACTGCCGACCTGGCGCTCGCAGCTTCGCGCCGCTGCTAGTCTGCCCCACCCAGTAAGCCGCGGGAATAAAGGCCGGACGTAAAGTGTGCCGATAGCAGCATGACTTTGGGCAGAATGGAGTATATCGCCCAGAGCGTCTGGTCTGTGGACGAAGGTCGCACATCTGCCGACTCCTAGCGACCCCGCACTGCTGAGCACTGCGGAGCTCCCCGTATCTTCCCCTCATTTGGTACGTCTTCTGTACCCACAACGAATCCCCACACAAGTTTTTTTTTTTGGAGAGATAGTACGACGACACAACACAGAAGGGGGGAAGGGGGGGGGGGGGGTTGTCTCTGCCGCTGCCGCCGACGCCGGATGGCCGGCCGCATGCCCTTTGCGGATCTCACCATGCGGCGAGTGATTTGCCTCTCTGGGTGGACGTAGCAGGGCCTAGAGGGCGCTACTTGTAAGGATGCTGAGGGCGCTACTTATATAAATCCCTCCCCCCCCCTCCCAGACGTCGTCTTTTGTGCCATTTTTCTTTCTGTAGAGCGTGTGGCTCTGGTGTTTTTCTGCTCTTGATCTTTTCACTCTGCCTTTGAATTTGAGGTCACGGAGACGCCTGGAACAAAACAAATCAAAACAAGAGCAAAACAAATCAATACAAGAGCAAAACAAAACCAATACAAAACAAAATCAAAAACAGCACAAAACATACAAAAACAAGAGACAAAAAGAACCCCAAAAGACAATGGCCGGCATAACGGACCAGATCCTGGCGGCAGCGGCGCGGCACTGGCTGCCTCTCTGCGTGGTGGCGGTGGTGGGCTACCTGGCGCGGAACCGCTACCGCAAGGGCCTGAACCAGTACCCGGGCCCCTTTCTGGCCTCGCTCACGGACTGGTGGCGGTTCTACGTCGTGTACAAGCGGCGGCCGGAGCTGACGCACCGGCGGCTGCACGAGCAGCACGGCCCCGTGGTCCGGCTGGGGCCCAACGTGCTCTCCTTTGCCGAACCCAAGGCGCTGCGCGCCATCTACGGCCTCAACAATGGGTTTATCAAGGTGACCCTGGTCCTTGAGGCCGAATGAGCCCCCTCCCCTTTGATGAGCCCACGCTGACCTGCAGTCTGATTTCTACATTGTGCAGCAGTCCGTGGTGCAGGGCCACCGGCTGGCCAGCCTGTTCAGCACGACGGACAATGAGTTCCACGCGCAGTTCCGGCGGTGCGTGAACGCGGCGTTTGCCATGTCGGCGCTGGTGCAGTACGAGCCGTTTGTGGACAATGCGACCAAGCTCTTTCTGCAGCAGACGGAGCGGCTGTACGGCGGCAGCACGGGCGGCTGCGACCTGACGCGCTGGCTGCAGTTCTACGCCTTTGACGTGATTGGCGAGATCACCTACTCGAAGCGGCACGGCTTCCTGGAGAAGAACGAGGACATTGACGGCATCGTGGCGTACCTGACCAAGCTCTTTCTCTACGTGGCCCCGGTGAGTGCTGTGCTGTCCTTGCTTGTGGTCTCGTCGCTTGCTGACACCGACAGATTGGCCAGATCCCCCTGCTGGACCGCCTCTTCCTCAAGAATCCGCTGTATCTGAAGCTGTCCCAGTACGGCCTGGTGGACTCGACGTTTCCGGTGGCGCGGTTTGCGCGGGCGCGCATGGCGGAGCGCCTGGCGGAGCTGGAAGGCGGCGGCGACAAGAGCACGGAAAAGGGGCCGATCCTGCCGACGCGGGCGGCCCAGGCCAAGGCGCCGACGGTGGACCTGCTGTCCAAGTTTCTGGCGGCGCGCGAGGCGCGGCCCGGCTTCATGAGCGACACGCTGGTGCAGACAATGGCGGTGTCGATGGCGTTTGCGGGGTCGGAGACGACGGCGATCACGCTGTCGGCGATCCTGTACTTTTTGCTGCGGCAGCCGGCGGCGCTGGCGCGGCTGCGCGGCGAGCTGGACGCGGCGGCGCGGGCGGGCCGGTTCGGCGACTACGAGACGGGCCTGGTGAGCTGGCACGAGAGCCAGCAGCTGCCGTACCTGGACGCGTGCGTCAAGGAGGCCTTCCGGCTGCACCCGGCCGCCGGCCTGCCGCTGGAGCGCGTCGTGCCGGCCGCCGGCGCCGAGATCGCCGGCCGCTTCGTGCCCGGCGGCACCATTGTCGGCGTGTCCGCCTGGGTGCTGCACCACGACCAGACCGTCTTCGGCCCCGACACCGACACCTATCGCCCCGAGCGCTGGCTCGTCGACGAGGACCGCGTCGCTGCCGCTGCGGCCGCCGCTGCCGGGGGAGAGGAGCAGGCTGCGGCGGCGGCGGCACGCCGGCTCGAGGAGCAGCGCATCCGCGAGATGAACGGCACGATGCTGCAGTTCGGTATGGGCGCGCGCACGTGCATCGGCAAGAACATTAGCCTGCTGGAGATCTACAAGGTGGTGCCGAGCCTGCTGCGGCGCTTTGATGTGAGTCGGGGAGGCGAGGCGGCCGAGGTGCGGGTGAGGAATCTCTACTGACGACGTCTGTTGCAGATCCGCTTTCTCGACCCCAGCCGGGAGTGGGACATTACCAACGCCTGGTTCGTCAAACAGAGCAACTTTTGGGCCGTGTTTGAGAAGCGCGATCTCGTGCTGCCCGAGCAGGCGTAGTTGTCGTGTCGGATCTACGAGCAGCTTGTTTACGGATCAGCTGAGCAGGCGAGGATCATTTTACCATTAGCTCCAGAGCAGTAGGATACCTTTCTTTATACGAGACCAACTTCAACTCGCCATCCCTCCCTCCGCGTAGTGCCAGCCGGCGCGGCGCATGTCGGCGCGCACGAGGTAGCTGCGCTCGGCGATGCGCAGCAGGTCGAGGTCGAGGTCGACGAGGCTGGTGCGCTGCCGGCCCGGCAGCAGCTCGCCGCGGCCGCCGACCAGCGGCTGCGCCAGCTGCGAGACGCCGCCGGCGTTGCAAAACGCCACCGCACACGTGCTCTCAAACGCGCGCGCCACCAGCGCCGAGCGCAGAAAGAGCAGCTCGCAGTCGGCATTTCGGCATTGTGCGCCCGCGCCGCGGCGTCAACGCTGGCGTCGTGCCTCCAGAACGCCGGCACCACAATCAGCTCCGCCCCGTCCGCCACCTGCGCCCGGAACGCCTCCGGAAACGCCACGTCCCAGCACACCAGCAGGCCCGCCCGCACCGCCCGATCCGGCGCCGCCGCGTCCGCGCTGCCCCAGGTCCACGGCGTGTCAAAGGCCCGGTGCGGCGGCCGCCACGCCGGCCTGCTGCTGCTGTGGCCCTTTTGCGCCGGTGCCGGGGCCGGTGTCGGTGTCGGCGCCGGCGCCGGTGCCGTCAGGTGCGCCCGCTCCGGGTGCCGCAGGTTCATCTTCTGGTACCGGCCCAGCACTGCGCCCGAGCCCGCCGCCAAAAAGTAGGCCATGTTGCGCAGCTCCACCGCTCGGCCGTCCAGCTGCGCCACCAGCGTGTCGTCGTCGCCGTCGTCGTCGCCGTCGTCGTCGTCATCGTTGCCACCACCGCTGCCGCCGCGTCGCGGATCGCCGTGGCCGCGTAGCTAAAGTTGGCCTCGATCTCCAAGGGCTGCGCTGTGAGCATTTTCTCTCTTCTCTCTCTTTTCCTCTTTTCGCCTATCTCTCTTCTCTCTCTCTCCTCTCTCCTCTCTCTCTCTTCTCATCTTCTCTCTTTCTCTTCATCCGTCCGACCAACCTTGGCTGGAACTGCACCAGCGCAATCTTGTAAAACGGCGCCATGCCAGCAAAACGTCAAAGTCACAATAGCAGAATATCGGTCACAAACTAGTATTCTGGTCTTGCTCAAACGCCGATGCCCCCCGCGGCTTTAGCACTGGCCGTCTCATTTCTTTCATTAGCCGTCCGCTCTAGCTCTTCTACCCAAGACGCAAACAAACTGCCCTGTTTCCGTCGCCCGCCGTCCTCTGCCCTTCCGTAATGCCATGATTAGTAATGCAAAACATGCCCTGCCAAAAACGCCCTCTCGTTTTCTCGTCGCGTGTGCTCGGTCGCCTTGCTCATAGGATCGTGCCGAAACTGTCCAGGTTAGCCAACAGCCAAACGAGGTATTTTGAAAACAAAGGCGTGCGAGCCAGCCAGCCGCACTCACCCAAACGTCCTCTTGATGCTCCGCACGTAGTACTCCTCCCAGTTGCGCTTGGTCACGTCCTCCTGGCCCACCGGCACGTCGCTCCACGTCACGCGCATCACCGTGACGCTGTCCACGTCGTTCTGGTCAAAGTCGATCTTGAGCGTCGAGTAGTGGCCCTCGGGCCACTGCTTCAGCCGCCAGCTCTGCACAATCTGCGTCGGCTCCGCCAGCTCCACGTACTCGCCCGTCACGTTGCCGTCAAAGATCTCAAACTTGCCGCCCTTCTTGGCTCCCTCAAACACCTTGGGCGCCGCCCGCGTAAACGCCGCAATCCGCTGCGGGTCCGTAAACGTCTGGAACAGCTGCTCCGCCGTCGTGCGGAACTCCTCCGAGTCCGTCACCGTCGTCGTGTTGACCACCTTGCCGCTCTTGACCGCCGACGACCCCGACGTCGACGACCCCGACGCCCCGCTCGCGCTCTTGCCCGTCGGCGGGTGCACCGGCGCCGGCCGGAAGCCCCGGTGCGGGTCCGTCCCCGGCGGGTGCTGGATGTCCTTGCCGTGCTCCGTGATCAGCGCCGGCGCCAGCTTCACCAGCTCCTTGCGCAGCTGCGGCACCAGCGCTGACCGCACCAGCTCCTTTACCGGCTGCTTCTCCTTGTCTTCCGAGTAGATGCCAATCTCAAACTGTGTTTGCGCCGCGTGCCACTGCGTCAGCTGTCGCCCTCTTCTTTTGTCTCGATTCTCTCGCCACTACAAAATTAAGATCGAACCAGGTACGTACCACGAACTCGTCCTCTTCCGTGTCGTAGGCCACCTCGGGAATCGTAATGGTTCCGCTTACGTCCTCGGCATCGGGAGTAGACCCTGTAGAGTTTCCCACAGTCAGACCTACGCGCACTCCTCCAGCCCTGCTGGCGTGTGTGTGTGTGCCTGCACACACACACACACCCAGGCCATGACATGACTACACCCCAAAACGCACGCTGCCACACTTACCAGAGTACTCCAGGACCAGCTTCACGTCGTAGATCGCAATGACCTTGCCCTTTCTTTGGCTGACGTCGACGTCGCCGTCCGAGCTGACAACCTTGCTAATGCTCGCCTTCACGCCACCATCCTCTGCATGCAGCTTGGTCAGGTTGTCCTGAAACCACTGCTTTGCCCAGCCCGACGCATCCTTGTTCACCCAGTGCCAGTTGTTCGGGTTGTGCAGCATTTTGTTCACACAGGCAAAAGTCTCTACTCTTCCAGGCAGGTTAGCTCAACTGTCCCGACGAACAGAACTGGGAGAACAAATTCAAAAAAAAAAAAAGAAAGTAAATCAGAGAGGATCAATGGATCCAGCATTTTGGTCATCACGGGAAGGGAGTACAAGTCGCCCTATGACTGGTGCCAGCTGTGGTCTCATCATGTTGAAGCTCTTTCGAGCTTGGGGGGGGGGGGAGAAAGAAAGAAGCTCTGTCAAGCTGGGGCAAAAGACGCTGCGTATAACCTACCTTACAATGGTTCCGATTGACGGCTGATGCTGCTCTTTACAGATCAACTTTGCATCTGCTCAGCGAGGGAGGATAGAGCTTAAGAGCAGATCTAGGCAGTGGGCCGTTGTCAGGGTGGGTGGAGAGAAATGAAGAGACTGGAGAGGAGGAAGAAGTGCGTGGAAGGTCCAAAAGATTCCATCTCGTTCGGTGAAAGTTCAGTTAGCGTGCCAGGGGCAGCGGCAGAATTCTGCGCAAGCCAACCAGCTTTCACCGCCTTTATTTCGTACGAAGGAACTCGGCCGAGCTTTGCTTACGTAAGCAGTGCAGACCACGGGCTTTTGCGTGTCTCGTAGTTTGGGAAGCTGGTGCGGTGGCATCCGAGAGAGCTTATTTTCACCGTACTTCACCTTCCAAGGACGGACAAATGCCAAGTTCCGACGAAGTTTTCTGGAAAGGTGACTTTGGATTTCCAGAGAGCTGTCTACGCTAACATGTATCTTTGCGTAGTTTGCCCAGCGCCAAGTGTGGCGTATCAACCGCGGCAGTGGCTGTGCTCAGAATCTTTGCCAGCGATAAGGACTGGGCGATTTGATCCGGACTAGCCGCCTCTGGCAAGATGTGCGCACCCTCCTGCAACGGTATCATGCACTCGAATCACATCCTCCGCTGCAGGGCATTAAGCGCCCGCACGCCTATTCCGTGTGTCTAGGGCGAGGCGGCTCCACCAATCACAGCGTAGCTGCTCGGCCAGGTTGGAGACCATGAGCCAAGAATAGAAGAGCCTAGAGCGCAGGGCCAATCAGCTTCCTGGGACGGCTGGGAGGTTCCGCTCCACCCACTTTCTTGCATGACGGCCAGTGCTCGTGCCTCTTGCCCCCCCCCCCCCCCCCCGCCTGCCTGTATCTTACTTTTGCGGTGTCTCACACCACAGGGGGTAGCGAGGTGTTGCTCTTAGACACTGGTAGCACGCCTACATCTCTCGTCGCCTGTCTCGCTGCATCCGACGGGAAGGCCGGCCTGCTTTCCATGAACCCCGCAAGAGGCCAGATGGTAGACAAAGTAGAAAACTAAAAAAGGGAAAGTAGCGGCGTCAGCTAGCATAGAGTTGCCGTTGGCCTGGAGGACGTCTCTGGAAGAAACGACCTACGGGTACGTAGCGGCCCCCATCCCTCCCCTTTCCCCCCCGTCTGGTCCCAGCTGTCTCCCCCATCCGCGGACAGGGGGGTGGAGTTATCGCTGTCCCGTCTGGCGGCCTTGGCAGGTCGGGCCATCTGCCCCCCCATTTTGCACGCCCCTCGCTCTCTCAGCGATTGGGTGCCCCCAGGCGAAAACGCTGCGGCTTTCCACTCTCAAAAATCAACGCTGTGCTGCCCTGGGCTCTCTCTGGCGCCGAAAGACAAATCTTTCCAGAGACTCGCCCGCGACGGCCGACAGACAACAGACGACAGGCTTGACATCTCGACTTACACCTGGCCGCGCTGTGCAACACCGGCCACGCGCTTGTTGTCTCGAGCGGTCGCGTCGTGATCGGGCCTCGCGGTCTTTGGTCTTTTTTTTTTCTTTTTTTCTTTCTTTCTCTTTTTCTTTTCCGGTTTTCCTCTTCCTGCCTTGTTTGTTCTTCACCGCCCGGCTCTTATCGCATGGAACTGTGACGCCTTTGACAAAGTCGGCAGGCGCCTTGACAGTGCGCTTCATCGCTCCTTCCTCGGCCCCCGGCAGCAGAAAATGAACTCGGGACGGGAACAGGCGGCGCGTCTTCGCGCGGCTCTCAACCCGCTGCGGACGACGTCTCTGGGCGCGCCGTCGCTGGGCATGGGCGCGCCCATGTCGGCCATCACCATGTCGTCGCATCCGGGGCTGTCTGCCTTTTCGCAGACGCCCATGAGCGCCATCCAGCCGTACAATCCGCAGCAATGGGCTCCTTCGGCCGGCACTGAACGGCCACATCAACATTTTGAGAGCCAGAGTGAGTTGCGAGCCTTGGAGACAAATGGCTCTCAGAGATCTTCAGAGATCAATCAGGATGACCAAGGCTAACGCTGTGAGGTTCGCCGCCGCCGCCACCGCCGCCGCCGTACTCGCCTCCGCGGAGCCAGCGGCCGGCCAGCGCCGTCTACGAGTCCTCGCCCGCCAACAATTCCGGTGCGCGAGCTTCGATGCCGGCGGCGCCGCGGCCGTCGCCGGAGACGCCGATCAACTTTGCGCCGCCGCCCGGGACCGCGCGCGGCGGGTCACGGGAGCGGCGGTTCGGCCTGCCGGGGTTCGGCCGGCGGCGCGATCCGGAGCCGCCCAGCCAGTTCCAGTCCCCGTCCGACTACTACGGCCACAGCCCCCCGCCCTCCCGGTCGCCGCAGCCGCCGGCCAGCACCTCTCCCCAAGCAGCAGCAGCAGCAGCAGCAGCAGCAGCAGCTACCATCTCACCAGTGCAACGCCGCCCCGACATGCAGCCGCTGCATGTGCAGACCTCGGGCGGCCAGGCCTGGGTGGCCGTGCCGCCGGCCTCGCGCCGGGCGACGTCGGCGAGTGCGGTGGAAACGCCGACGTCGGCGCGGTCGCGGTCGTCGTCGCAGGTGCGCTGGGAGCCGGGCATGCCGCTGCCGCCGCCGCCGCCGGGACCGCCGCCGCCGGGCTCGCGCTCACAGAGCATGACCAGGGCCTACAGCGGCGGGAGGACCGATGCGGCCGGCGCGATGACGCCGGCCACGACGTCGACGCCAATCGCTGCTGCGGCGACGGCTGTCGCGCCGCTGTCGGCGGCGGCGGCGGCGGCGCCACCACCACCACCACCAACACGACGGCCGCCGCCTGCGGGCGTGACCATGCTGGGGCCGGTGCCTCCGACGCCGGCCGGGTGGTTGGACCGTGACGCGGCGGCACCGGCGGCACCGGCGGTACCGGCAGCACCGGCAGTACCGGCAGCATCGGCAGTACCGGCAGCATCGGCAGCAACGGCAGCACCGGCGGCACCAGCGTCCACAGCAGCCACAGCCACACCTCTGACACCTCCGGCACAGGACGAGGCACGCCCCCGCGTGTCGCTGACCGACAGTGCGGCGCCAAACAGCCGCTCGGCGAGCCCGGCGCCGCCGGGGTCGGCGGGCGCTCTCGGCAACCGGCTGTCGCGGACGGGGGCGGTGCGCGGCGAGAAGTCGCTGCGCGAGCGGCGCAACGAGAGCCGGACGCGCAACAGCAGCGCGCGCCGCTCCTTTGACGGGGCTGCGCGCGGCTCCGGCTCCGGCTCCGGCCCCGGCCGAGGCCGCAGCCCCGGTCTCGCCGCCGGCGCGGATGACATTTTCCCGTCCAACATTATCATCCCCCGGGCTGGCTCGCCGCGAGCTGCGCAAAGCACGGCCAAGAGCACGCCGCAGTCGGGCGACACCATTGCCGGCACGGCCACACCGCCATTCTCGCCGCGGCAGCCGTCGACACGGCCACCTGTCGCCAACGCCAGCAGCACGGCTGCCGGGAGCTTTGACGGCGGCGGCGGCGGCGGCGTAATGACCAAGGAAATGGCCGTGCGGCAGACAGCGGAGCAGTTTAGCAGCGGCACGGTGGAGCGGTTCTGCGGCTTTGCGCAGCAGGAGGCGGCGGCGGCGTCGGACGCGGAGCGCGTGCGGCTGTTTGCCGAGTTTGTCGTGTGCGAGTCGCGCATCCGCCGCGAGCGCTATGCGGCGGCGATTGGCGCCATGGGGTCCGAGATCTTTGACCTGACGCGCGACCTGTTCCGGCCGCTGGCGGGGTCGGGATCGGGGTCGGGATCGGGGTCGGCGTCGGGGTCGGCGTCGGCGTCGGGGTCGGCGTCGTCGTCAGCCGCCGCCTTCACGCCGGCCTCTGACACCAGCCGCTCGCACCGCGACTCGCTGGCGTCGGTGTCGCGCGGCACGCCGTCGTCGGCGCCCACGTCGGCGTCCATCATGGCGTCTCTGCCGACGTCGGCGTCATCGCTCAGCTCCGTGTCCATGTCGCCGACGGGCACGAGGGGCGCGACACCGCCGCCGCTGGCGCTGCCACCGCCGGCGCCGCCGCCGCCGCTGCTCATCAGCTGGCAGCAGTCCGGCTCGTACATGCCGTCGCTGTCGCCCATCCTCAGCATGAGCGTGAGCGAGAACCACGACGGCAACAGCTCGCGCGGCCGCACGGCCAGCCGCTGGTGGGAGTCTAGCGATCACGGCGGCGGCGGCGGCGGCGGCGGCAGCAGCGGTGGCGAGCGGTCGAAGCGCGAGTCCAAGTACATGGGGGTGCCCAAGGAGGCCCGCGAGGCCCTGCAGTGGGTGGACGAGCCGGAGATGGCGGGGGCGGCACCGCTCAGCGGCGGCGGCGGCGGCATCAACAACGCCTGGGCTGATGGCATGGGCAGCGGCAGCAGCAGCGGCAGCCAGTGGCGCTACGAGGGCTCGAGCGAGTACCCCCCGGAAAAGGTGCCGCTGGACGAGGGGGGGCTACCAGGGACCCTGGAGGCGGCACAGCTGTCGATGATGGCAGGGCCGTCGGGGACGCTGCGGTTGCCAGCGCGGGCGGAGGAAACACCCAAAGCGGCATCGCCGCCGGGCACGCCGAGCCAGCAGCAGCAGCAGCAGCAGCAGCAACAACAGCAGCATCAGCATCAGCAGCAACAGCTGGACGTGTCGCGGCTGGTGACGCTGCCGCCGCCGTACCCACGACACCACCCGGCAGTCAACAACAGCCACCCGGAGCTGAGCGAGATGCGCACGGCGGTGCGGGCGCTGTCAGACGTGAGCATGGTGGCGTCGGCGCGGGCACAGTTTGCGCGCGAGCAGGAGGCGGCGAGCGCGGCCAGCGCGCAGGAGGCGGCGGCACAACGTCAGACGGTGCGGCAGAACCTGCAGGCGGAGATCTCGGCGGGCCGGATGAGCTACGCGGAAGCGGCGGCGATCGAGGCGGACGGGGCGGCGGCGGAGCAGGCACGGCAACGGGCGCTGGAAAAGTCCGGGTTCGAGCGGTTCCAGGCGGCGGTGGTGCAGCCGGTGCACGCGCAGCTGACGGAGCGGATCGGGCAGGCGACGGAGCTGTTTGGGGCGCTGCAGCGGCAGCTGGCGGCGCAGGCGCGGGAGGCGCCGAGCCCGAACCGGGCGCAGGAGGAGGGCGACGAGCAGCCGGAGCTGCTGGAGCAGCTGACGCTGCTCAAGTGGATTTTCGAGGCGCGCGAGGCGCTGCACCGGGTGGAGTACGACGTGCTGTCGGAGCGCAACGAGCGCTACCGCGACATGGTGCTGGCGCCGTACCGGCGCGGCGGGGCGGCGGCGGCGGACAAGCTGGCGGGGGCGGCGGCCTTTTTCGACCGCGACGCGGCGACGCGGGCGGCGGCGGCGGCGGCGGCGGCGGCGCAGCGCACGCGCGAGCTGCGCGACACGGTCGAGGCCAGCGTGGTGCGCGGCGTGGAGGCGCAGCTGTCGGCGTTTTGGGACATTGCGCCGCCGCTGGCGCACCTGCTGGAGCAGATCCCGGCGGACCTGCGCGGCTTCCGCATCCGCGTGCCGCCGGCCGAGGTGGCCGAGACGCCCAGCTACGCGGCCCACCCGCTGCAGTATCTCTTCTCGCTGCTGCTGCACGCCGAGAAGAGCACGCACCAGTTTATCGAGTCGCAGACCAACCTGCTGTGTCTGCTGCACGAGGTGCGCGAGGCCGTCGTCGCCGCCGAGGCCCGCGCCCGCGCCGCCGAGGAGGCCGGCGAGGCCGGGGATGCCGGGGCCGCCGGGGACGCCGGGGACGCCGCCGCCGCCGCCGCTGCCGCCGCTGCCGAGGAGCGCGCGCGCCTGACCGAGGACCTCCAGGACAAGGTGCGCGTGGTGCAGGACCAGTGGCGTGCCGGCCTGGGCGACAGCATCGTGCTGGTCAAGGAGCGCGTCGGCGGCTGGCTGCTCGAGACGGGCGGCTGGGACGAGAGCCTCGAGGACGGCGGCGTCGAGGGCGTGTAGGGGGGGGGCGTCTAGTGGGGAGAGTAGGGCGTGCAGGGGCGTGCAGGGGCGGGGAGAATACGGCGTGTAGACGGCATGCGGATACCCAGTGTTTATGAACTGAATTGTCTATCGAGTCTTGGTGCCAACTGGTATCAGTCTGTTTGTGTGACTGGCGTGAGCCGGCGTAGTCGGCGTAGTCGGCGTCAGCGAGGTACGTGACGGGTAGGCCTTTTCCCCGGCCCTCACTTGTCGTCGCCAAACTCGACCGGGAGATTCATGCCGACGCGCCGTGCCGTCAGGCGGATGCGCTCCTGCTCGTCCATCACGCCGGCCATGCCGGGGTTGTAGCGCTCGAGCAGCGTCGTGTGCACGCGCTGCGCCTGCAGGTAGGCGGCGTACTGCTCGGCGTGGCCGGCCGAGAGCGCGGGTCGCGGCGCCGGAGCGCCGGCGGCGGCGGCGGCGGCTTCAAACTGCGCGCGCAGCTCGCGGTGCAGCGGCGCGCGCGGCGAGGCCAGCAGCGGCCGCGGGGGCAGCTCGCGGAGGAGCGTGCGGTAGAGCGCGCGGATCTTGGCAGCGGCGGGGGACGTCATGGGTGGGCGCGAGAGGTTGCAGACTCTCCGGGTACGGAGAACAAAGTCCGGTCCGTTTTTGCCGTGGAAGTCAAAAAAAAAGTCCCCACAACACCCCCACATTTGTCTGGCATTAGCGCGCGCTCGACTTTTTCCCCCCAAACCAAACAAACGCGATGAGGCACAACGCAGTGTGGCCGCAAGGCTGCCGCGACACCCGGACGGCCGCTGCTCTGCTGCAGCCGCTGCGGCGGCGGCTGCTGCTGCTGGCCGAGGCCGGCTGCGCGCTGGCTGCCGCACCAGCCCGGCAGCAGCCGGCGTCGCGACCGGCGGCGGCGCCGGGGCGGCACGGCCGGCGGGCCGCTCCGGGCGGACGCCGGGATTTTTCGTCGAGCACCGGCGCGGCGGCGGCGGCGGCGGCGTCCAAGAGCCGCAAAGCCGGGCTTGAGCGGGCGCGTGTCGCACACGAGCCGGCGGCCGAAGTGGTCCGCTCGCTGGTCTACGTGCCGGCGGTGGCGGCCTCGTTTTCGGATTTCGCCGACAACGTCTCCTCCTCCGGCTCCGCGCCGCCCGAGGCCGTGGCCGCGGCGCCGGTGCCGCGCACGGCGGCGCTGGACCGCGCGACGTCGCTGTTTCTGCTGCCGGCGCCGCGCTTCCTCTACTCGGCGCCGCGCTTCCTGCACCTGCCGGTCAACACGCGCATCCCCGAGCTCTGCATCCTCGGCCGCTCCAACGTCGGCAAGTCGACGCTGCTCAACGCCCTGGCCGGCCTCGAGGCCGGCGGCCAGGCCGGCCGCAGCCACGGCGCCCGCCCCGGCCGCCCCGGCCTGGCCATTACCAGCGCCAAGGCCGGCTGCACCAAGATGATCAACGGCTACGGCTTTGGGCCGCCGCCGCGCGGAGGGGCGGCGGCAGCGGCGGCAGCCTCCCGGTATGCTTCCGGCGAGCCCGCACCCGCTGCCGCTGCCGCTGCCGCGGCCACCCCCGCCTCCCGCGCGCAGCGCCGCGCACAGAAACCCGGCGAACCCGTGCCCGCACACAGCCTGGTGCTGCTCGACATGCCCGGCTACGGCTACATGTCGCGCTCCGAATGGGGCGTCGAGATCGCCAAGCTGCTGCGCCGCCGCGCCGCCCTGCGCGGCGCCGTCCTGCTCGTCGACGCCGTCGCCGGCCTCAAGGACGCCGACCGCCACGCGCTCGCCATGCTGCGCGACGCCCGCGTCCGCACCCTCGTCGTGCTGACAAAGGCCGACAAGCTGCTGTCGCGGCGCCGCCCGGTGGGTGCCGCCGCCGCCGCCGCCGGTGCCAACTCCGACGCCGACATGGCCGACGCCGGCGAGCGCCAGCTCCGCGCCCGCTGCTTGGACGTGTGGGCGGCCCTGCGCGAAACTGAGCGCGCCCGTCCCCGCGTCGACGACGACGCCGCCGACGCCGTCCACATCCCCTGGATGGAGGGCCAGGGCTGGGAGCGCGGCATCGTCGTCACCGGCGCCGGCGACCCCAAGGGCGGCGGCTTCGGCGTCGCTGGCGCCCGCCTCGCCCTGTGCCGCCTGGCCGGCCTGGCCCCGGCCGCCGACGCCGACACCGGCGCCGACGCCGACGCCGACACCCAAAAGCCCGGCAAGGACAAGCCCGGCCGGGCCGCCGCCAAGACATCCAGGACGGTGCCGTTTGACCAGATCACCTGGGCCGCCTCCGCCTCGCAGCCCGTCCTCGACCAGCGCGAGGAGCTGCGCATGATTGCCGAGCTCGAAGCCGCCCGCAAAGACCGCGCCGCCGCCGCCCTGCAGGCACACGCGGCCCGGCGCCGGCGGCCGTGGAAAGCCCGCTCTCGTACCATACGGAATGAATAAGTGGCGTCAAATATGACATGATGAAACAAGTGGCGTCAAACACGGAATCATGAACAAGTGGCGTGCAATCGCAGTCGTGACCTGCCGTACTATCAACACACGACGGCCTCTTCTCCCCTGCTCTCCGCCTCCTCTGCTACCCCCCCGGCCGCGCTCGCTTCCAGCTGCGCCCTCGCTCGACGCTCGGCAGGCCGGCCGGCCGGAACTGGTAGTCGCGGATGAAAATGTCCGCCAGCGTGTTGAGAAAGCCAATGTCGTACACGTTGTCCACATCGCGCATCCGCCACACCGGCTCCCACTCGCCCACCCCCGGGTACGACGCGTCGCCCGCCGCCGGCGGCTGCCCGTTGGTGCGCACCAGCACGTGCTGCGCCTCCACCGGCCAGCGCGTCCACGACGTCCCGCGGCCCGCCCCGCCCGCCGTCGTCGCCGTCGTCGTCGCTGTGCCTGTCGCCGCCATTGTCGTCGTCGCCGTCGCCGTCGCCGTCGCCGTCGCCGCCGTTGCGTTTCTCGCCCGCTCCGGGTCGCCCAGCCGCCGCCGAAAGACCAGCCCGTCGTCCACGTCGCACTTCCAGTCCGACCACTTGAGGCTCTCGTTGGTCGTCTGGCCCGTCCACACGTTCCACAGGTTGAACGCCAGCAGGCCCCACACCAGCGGGCTCAGCAGCACCGACAGCAGGCTGACGCTGCCCAGGCCCACGCGGTCGCCCAGGCCCCACGACCAGGCCACGAGCCAGGCCTGTATGGGCATGGCCTGTGCGGCCCCGGACGTGCCGCCGCCGCCGCCGCTGCCCAGCCGCGCGCGCCACCACAGCAGCGACCAGCCCGGAAAGGCCTCGCGGATGCGGCCGGCAATGAGGCGCGTGCCCACGATGCCGCCAAAGGCCGTCAGCAGGCCCGTCGACAGCAGCAGCAGCAGGAACCAGTGGTGGTTGCCGGCGCCCACGCAGTTGTTGATAAAGATGCAGTGGTGGTCCAGCCGCGCCACGCAGCGCTTGCAGATCGAGCAGTGCTTGCTGCGCGGCGGCTTCAGCAGGTTGCACGTGCTGCAGCGCGCCCCGGGGTGGAAGAGCGCGTAGTCGTACGGGTACTGCTGCATGTGGTGCCGCAGCGTGCCAAACGTCACCGTGCCGGGGTCCGACGCCACCGCCAGGTACAGGAACCCGTACGGCAGCGCCGCCAACACCGCCAGCAACGTCTTTTCCCCCGCCCCCAGCGCCGCCCACGCCGTCGGCACCGCCAGGTACTCGCTGCCCGCCAGCAGCGCCACGTACAGGATCTGCGTCGTTAGCACTGCCCGCCTCGCCATCTCGTCGCCGCTGCCTCGCCGTCTCGCCACCTCGCCGCCTCGCCGCCTCGCCGCCTCGCCGCCTCGCCGCCTCGCCGCCTCGCCGCCTCGCCGCCTCGCCGCCTCGCCGCCACTCACCACCACCGTCGGGTGCTTGTCGTTCATCATGTGGTGCCCGAACCGCTTCATCCACGCGCCCAGCCGGCCCGCGCTCAGCCGCTGGTCCAGCGCCAGCAGCGCCCCCGGCACGCCCACAAACACCACCCGGTGCAGCCATGCAATCGGCGTGTTCCTGTCGCCGTCAGCGCTGCGCCTCTCCGCCTTCTTTCTCTCCTTCTCTTCTCACTCTGTCCCCCCCCCGCACTCACCGAAACACGGGCAGCCGCCCAAAAAATGCCACAAACGTCACAAAGGAGATCGCCAGCACAACGGCCGCAATCGTCGCCACGGTCCCCATGCTGCCGGCTTGCCCTGCGGTCCGCTCCCACAGTCTCACGCTCAGCCCTCAGCCCGACCCAAAATAGCCCGGCGACAGACGCATGCTTCAGAAGCACGCGCGCAGAGAGAAAATAGTGCAACGCCGCTCCAGTCGCGCTCGCTCGATGCGAGAAAGGACCAGTGAGACGGCTAGCCTAAACTGCGGGGCGCACGTGACTTGGCGACCAGGATCGCCGCCACACACACGTCCCATCCACGCTTCCAACGCATCCACTTCACGCTTCCGACGCATCCACTTTTACGCATCATCCAACGCATCGCGACTTTCTCACTTTGCGACTTTCTCACAGCCCTCGGCTCGTCGGCCAGGACTGCTCCATGGCGACGGACATTTTCCACGGCCTCAAGATCTGGCTGTCCGTCCACGTTCCCAGGAGCATCAAGGAGGACATTGTGGTAAGGCTCCTTCTTCCTCTCTCTACGCGTCTCTTTCCAAGCGCTTCTCCGGCATCCACCATGTAACGCGCCGGGCACTGACGTCTTCTCTCGCCAGAGCCACGGTGGCGAGATTGTCCTTCGCGAAGATGCGGCACAGATCTGCCTGGCGGACGCCCAGAAATCAAAAAAAGCAGATGCCTACGACTGGCACTGGGCGCGCGACTGCATCAGGAAGCGCCGCCAACTCGATGAGTCCACCTACCTCGTCTCGGAAGTCCTGAAGCGCCGCGGCATACAGCAGCCGCAGTCCACGCCCGCGCCCTCCCAGGCCGTGCCGCGCCAGGGCGCGAAACGCGTCCGCACCGCCTTTACGCATGCCGACGACGAAATCCTCAGAAACTACATCCGGAGGAAAGGCAGGCCCTCGGGCGAGCAGGCGCCCAACAGCGTCGCTGGCTTCAAGCTGTACAAAGACTTGGAGGCCGAGGTAGCCTTTCCGACTTTTTTCTTTCCGACTTTTTTTTCTTCGCCACAACAGTGCCCATGCTGACACTCTTAGTACCCGCACCACACGCACTACTCCTGGCGGGACCGATGGCTCAAGAAGCTGTCCCTCTTACCCGGAGGAGACAGGGTGTTTGCCGACGAGGGCGAGCCCGAGAAGCCCGACTCATCCGAGTCTCCTGAGCGACAGCCCGAGCCCAGTCCCGCGCCCGACCAGCGAGAGCCCGCACACCCGGCACCGGCACCCGTGCAGCCGCCGCCCCGCCGCCCCGTCGCCAGGGCACGGTCGGCAGCCGCCCGCAGCAGCGCAGCACATTTGCGGCCCCTGCGTCGCGGCGTCTTCCCTACACTGCCCCACCTATACAAGGCCGACTGGCAGCTCATCTCGCACCTGCAGAGCCATCGTCAGGACCCGGACGAGCCTGTGCCGCCGGACCTGTTTGAGGGCCTGGCAGACCAGGTATAACTCTAGCCGTTGATTATCTCTCTTTTTCACCCATGGTGGTGCATAGCAGCTGACGCGTCCCAGCACCCCGAAACGACCGCCGCTTATTGGGCGGGCCGCCATGCATCACTGCGTGCCCAGCTGGAGGCCCTGCAGCCACAGCCTGTAGCGGCCCCTGCGCCCGAAGCGCCGCCGCAGGAACCCGATCACGACGACGACGACGACGACGGCGACAACGACGGCAACGACGGCAACGACGACAACGACGACAACGACGACAACGCCCACCCCGCTAGCTCTGCTGCCGCTAGTGACATTGCCATCCTGAACGAAATAACAGCCCAGAGCGAGAAGAAACTCCTCTTTGACACCAACCTCGACACCTTTGCCAGCGAGAGCCACATGTACATTCCCCCATCGTTTATGATTGGGGGCCGCCATCTGGAGACGTGGTCCTTGTACACAATCGTCAAGGAGGTCTCGCCACAGCCGGAGAATCGCGACTGGAACAAGATTGTCGACGCCCTCAACTTTGACCTGGCGGCACATGCCAACGTGGAGCAGCAGCTGGCCGCATGGTACGAGCGGAACCTGCTGGAGTTTGAGACGCAGTTTGATCAGTTTTTGGCCATGCTCGAACTGCCTGATATGGCCGAGGACGAGGCGGCCGGCGAAGAGGACGGCGAAGAGGCCAGCGGAGAGGGCGAAGAGGGCGAAGAGCTCAGCGGAGAGGCCAGCGGAGAGGGCGAAGAGGCCGGCGAAGAGGCCGATCAACCCCAGCGTGGCGCCCTGACGGGGCCAGCCAAACGCTTGTTTGAGGAAGCCTTTGCCGAGGATACGCCCACGCCAGGTGCCCGTCGTCGACGGTCCCCAGACACGGCGGGTCGGGGCAGGCGGAAGCGGGCCGATTCGGAATCGGATTCGGATTCGGACTCGGACCCGGACTCGAATTCGGACTCGGACTCGGCCTTTGAGACTCGGCCCCGCAGGCGGGACCCGCGCACGCCGCACAAAACGCCCCGCACAAAGGCTCGGACCCCGTCTGCATTCCCCGGCCCGGTGGCCTCAGCCGGCGGCGGCGGTGGCAGCGGCGGTGGCGGTGGCGGCGGCGGCGGCGCCGTGGAGCCGGAGACGCAGGATTTTGCTCTCGACATGGACTGGGAAGAAGAGGCGGAGCCGGCTAGCCAGGGCGTGAGCACCACGCCGTCGCAGCAGCTGCAGACAGAGGACAGAATCGTGGCGTCGGTGCCGTTGATGCTGTCGGACAAGTCGGCGCAGAGGACGACGTCCCGTATTGCCGGCACCCGCCAGGGCCGCCGGTCCTTGCCGGCCTCGTTTGGCCGCTCCCCGGCCGAAAGGCGGCACATGTCGCCGGTCGCCGAGACGGATCACCGAGGTGGTACACCCTAGGTTGACCGGAGAGCGGCGTTTTTTTCTGTTGTAACTGTATGACGGTGAAGCACGACGATGAAGACTTTTTTTTAAATGTCAAAGCTATTCATAAACACACTTTCAATCAACGGATGACCACGGCGGCCTGGCGGCGTCGTCACAGCCCTCAACGATACGAACTCGGCCCAAGCCCGTGTAAGATACTCCGTAGTCTTGCGGCCCCACTTAAAGTGGCGCGACGGTCGAGTGGGTCCCGCCCCTGCAAAGTCAGCAGCACCACGACGTGATAATGGTTCGAATTCACGCAGCGGCATATCACGATCGCCATGCCGCCGGCCACGCAGCACACCGCCCCTGTATTTGGCAGGACAAGGCGTCTTTCTGGCAAAGGTTGCCTCTGTCACTGTTGATTGGTCACAACCATGGTAAAGGTCTCTCACATCTAGAGCCTTTTTTTCTTTCTTTTTTCTTCTTTTTTCCTTTCTTTTTCTCTCCCGCATGCCGCCCAAGACATGACCTACCGTCACGAGCTTGACGTCCTGGCCACGCCGGCGCCTGGCTCGGAAGCCGAAAAGCTCAGCAAGCATGACACGGTCCCCGACGACCAGGGAGTCAGCGGCGCCGACTTCTCGGCCGCGGCCACGGCCGTGTCCGTGGCGGCCACCGCCACCCTCCGGCCCACCACCTCCTCGTCCAGCGGGTCCGGTGCTGCAGTCTCTGCCGCCGCTGTTGCCGCTGTTTCTGCCGCCGCCGCCGCCGCCGCAACTGCCACTGCCACTGCCGCCGCTGTAGCGGGACCGAGAGACCCGGAGATGATCCTGACGGAACTGGTGCGGGTGCCGACGTATCTCCAGCCCGACATGCCGCTCCGTGAGCGGCTGCGCCACTTCACCTTTGCCTGGTACACGGTCACCATGTCGACGAGCGGCGTGGCGCTGGTGCTGGGCATCACGCCGCACCGGTTCCGCGGGCTCAACGTCATCGGGCTGGTCGTCTTCCTGCTGGACCTGCTCCTGTTTGCCGGCATCAGCGGCGCGCTCGGCTTCCGCTTCCGGGCCCAGCCCCGGGCGCTGCGGCGCGCGCTGACGCACCCGTCCGAGGCGCTCTTCTCCTCGACCTTTTTCCTGTCCATCTCGTCGCTGCTGTCCTGCGCCGTCGTCTTCGCCGGCCGCTTCGACGTGCTGCGCGCCGGCCTGGCGCGCTTCTTTGCCGTGGCCTTTTGGCTCTACCTGGCCGTCACCTTTGTCTTTGCCGTCGTCCAGTACCACCTGCTCTTCACCGTCAAGCCCGACCGCCGCCTCACCGTCGACGCCATGACCCCGGTCTGGATCCTGCCCATCTTCCCCGTCATGCTGGCCGGCACCCTGGCCGCCGTCGTCTCGCCCGCCCAGGCCCCGCCACACGCCCTGCCCATGATCCTGGCCGGCCTCGCCGCCCAGGGCCTCGGCCTGCTCGTGTCCGTCTTCATGTACGCCACCTACCTCTCGCGCCTCATCGCCTTTGGCCTGCCCGCCCAGCGCCCGGGCATGTTCATCGCCGTCGGGCCCCCCAGCTTTTCCTGTGCCGCCTTTATCGGCCTCGCCGCCGACCTTTCCCGCGTCCTCCTCGCCCCGCCCTCCTCCTCCTCGGCCTTTCTGGCTGCGCTGCTGGACGGCGTCGTCGTTGCCGCCGCCGACGCCGACGCCGACGCCGACACCCCGGCCGCCCTCTTGCCCGCCCTGGCCGCCGCCGTGCGCCTCCTCGGCCTGCTGGCCGCCGTCTTCCTCTGGGGCCTCGGCCTCTGGTTCTTTTTTTCTGCCGCCACCGCCACCGCCGCCGGCATGCCCGACCGCCGCTTCCACCTCAGCTGGTGGAGCTTTGTCTTTCCCAACGCCGGCCTCACCATGGCCACCATCCGCATCGGCACCGCCACCGGCAGCTCCAGCCTGCTCTGGCTCGCCTCTGCCATGACCATCTGCCTCGTCCTCTCCTGGATCTTCATCGCCTTCCGCTGCGTCCGCGCCGTCCTCCACCGCGAGATCGTCTGGCCCGGCCACGACGAGGACTCGTGAGCTGCGCCCTGGCGTTCCAGTCGGCCAGTGATCCACTACACTGTTATAGATTTCATTTGGCTCTTGGTTTGTTCTTCTATATATCTACTTGCATTGATGATTATGGCTTCCTTTTATGTACTTGCATTTGACGATATTGGCGAAAGTTCCGTGTTCCCTAGATAGATGCCTACAGAAGATGCCTATAGATTTAAACTGTCACTTTTTGTTCAGCTCTGCTACTGTCCTCCCATGCGTCAGCATGCAAACATTTCCTAAAAATGATAGAATACGGCCGAGATACTTCCAGTGCAACGGAAAATTTCAAATATCTGCGTGTTTGGCGCCTATCAAAACGGGCCATTTGTATCTCGTGTTCCAAGAGCTTTTCTTTGCCTCTGATGTATTCATACATTCTTTCCCCATAGGCTCAGGGTCAAAGTGTCTGAGCGGTCAAAAATGAAGTAGAATGGGGCAGCCCGTTTATCCATCTCGGTCCTGTTAAGCTGCTAATCCACGTGGGTTCCCAGTTGCGGTGCTCACCAAGACCTTCAGCCCTAGGATTTGCGTATGTGTAGGAACGTCAGAGTATTGCTCCACTTTCTGCCGAGAGGAGGCCCACTTATAGAAACTGGGCAAATTGTCCAGGAATCTTTTGTCCCACCAAATCTTGGAGGTATTTGAGGTTTTCCACATTCAATGTCAGGCGGCCTATTGTTTGAAATATGCTATCCAAGCTATCTTGCATAAAGTGCATTTGCTCTTGTACTGCCAGAAATATCAAATCCATGAAACGTCTTGCCACTTTGGGACCAAAGTCTAATTCGGAAACGTGGGGTAACCGTTGAAACTAACGTTGCGGCGAACGGCCAGGGCCATTCTAGGCCTTGCCAGGCCGACTCTAAATATTGGCGCTTCGACGCCCCTGCAGATGCTTCTTTGTGACAGTAATGGCAACCACGTCGTGATACTACGAGAGCTGGACTGTAAGATACGGCCCTTGACTGGCTGGAGCCTCAGTGCCTTTGTACAGGCGCTAGCGCCACACAAAGGGGCAAGTGCTGACTGCTAATTCTTCGGTTCAGTAATCAAAAAAAGGGACGCCACGCATATATTCGGCCAGAACCGAACCCCACCTCCGCAGCAAAGATGCTCTTTCCTATTCGGGTGGCCATACACGTCCCGCTTCTCCATCGCCGCTGACTACATTTTCGAACCTCTCAGACGGACATGCGGCTCTCTCAACCTTTCATATGGTCTTCAACTTCCACCTACCTCTCCTGAGCGTGTACCTTTGACCGCTCGCTGGATGATTATTTTGATATCTCAGCAGCCAGATAATGACTAGTCCCACGTCGCCAAGAACCGCTTGTCAACCCTAGGTAACGACGGGATTTCTCGACTCCTGGATCACTTTGCCGCATTCCCTCTTTCTTATGACAGATGTGGATGCTCCCGGCGTCGGGCAGTTTGACCCTGGCAACCAGCAACTAGCCAGTCCCGAAACTCGCAGCACAACAGAACAACGGCTGCCAGATATGCGCTCTGCCAGCCGCCAGCCAGCCCAAAAGCCCTCGACAGAGGCCGCGGCAGAGGCTGGCTCGGTACCTGGAGGTGCCGGTAGAGCCTTGGAACTGCGCCGAAAAACCACCCAGGTCATGAAGCCTGACTCCAGAGAGAGCGCTGGTGCCGAGGTGGAAAAAGGAAAGAAACGGAGCCGAGGGCGGCCACGGATTGATTATTCTGATGTGACGGCTGCCGATGTGAGTGTAGCCCCCCTCCTCCGTCCACATGTAGCTGTCAGATTGCTGAATCTCGGAGTAGAAGAGACGAACTCAGATCCGACTGGCGCAGAGAGCCTACCGCAATCGCAAGGAAAAAACCATCCGCTCGCTAGAAAAGAGAGTAGACACGCTGGCAGAGGCCAACGAGGCGATGAGCAACGCGTTAATGGATCTGCATGACCTGGCCCTTCGCCACGGCCTCCTCGAGTCCCACCCGGAGTTTGCGCACCAGCTCCGCAGCACAAGAGAAATGCTTCTTGGACTGGTGCGCCAGTCCAGTGACGAGGACGATGGCATAGGACACGAAGATGATGAGACCAACTCCGGTGTTGTATCAGAGACCGCCGAAAAACGCAGAATAGCAGGGGCTGCCAAGAACTCCGGCTTGCGCGCACACGAAACGTCCAGCTCGCCCAAAGTGCCTGCTTCCGTGTTCTTTTCAGTGCCGACGGCCGCGTCCTTTGCCGGCAGCAGCCGTGGGGTTGCGCCCAACGACGAGCATCTCCAGGGTGACTCGACAGCGATCTCGATCTCCGAGGAAATCCCGGCTGAAAGCTCCCCATTTTGCGACCAGGAAATCTTTTTCGGCAGCGGCTGGGAGGACCTCGGCTTCCACGGACCCAACGGTGCCGAGCAGCCGTCCTTCTTTACTACTGGCGAACCTCTGATGCCGTCCGCGCCGACAGTCTTGGACAACTCCCACCACTCGCAGCAGGCATATCGCCGCCCAGTGTATGCCCCCTACAACGCAACCTACCAGCACCTCCTGATTCCGTTTCCGTCCACCGGGCTGGCCATGGAATCCCCCAAAGCAATGGCCAGCAACTGGGTGCTGCACCGATCGCTGGCTAGATTTGAGCCTTCGTTTGCGCAGCGGCTGCTTCGACTGGCCTATGAGGAGGGCTATGGCCTGATCATCAATCCTGGCTTGTCACCCGAACTGTATGCGCGCGTTTTCGGGCTTTGCAGCCTTCATGACATGACAGAGATCATCCGTGATCGCATCCGGGCATACCTTGAAAAAGCGCCAGAGTCGGGCGCTCCCGTCCCGTGGCTGGCGCCCTACGTCTGCAAGATCACCAGCCCTGCTGCCATTCCAGACAATCTAAAGATGGATGGCGTGTCCAGGGATCCCGATCGGTTCGACCCCGGCCTATATCTCTCCGTCCCCGGTCACGAGGGCTTCTTCTTCGACCCTGGCCAGGTTGACTCCTATCTGCGCAAGCGGGGTGTTTTCATACCTCCAGGATTGGACCGTGTCCATGCGGAAGTCGACGCTGCTGATTTTGGGCTCAGTATGGGCGAGCCACCAGCACTCTTCCAGGACAGCCCCGGCGACAACAAGGCTGATTTTGTCTTTGACCAGCGTGGTGGTGGACTTGGTCTCGATTTGTCTCCCGAAACTGCCCAGCTCTCTTCGTCCGCACAGAGCTGGGGCACTGGGCTTGGAGAAGCGGCACCTCCTTTGGACAGGTTTTTTCCCTCGCAGAGCCGCAGCACACACAGTGTTCCGGGCCCGCATACACCTACAAGTACTGTTGCGCGACGGAAAAAGCTGCGTTTGGAACTGGATGTGGAGCGATTCTTGCAAGGTAGGTCTGGTCCATGATGGAATTTTAAGACAGGGAGTCAGAGCTGACAGCCAGAATTGATCCTGCAAAGCAAATGTCTCGGCGCCACGCCGGGATACCGACCTGTGGAAGTGAACACGGCGTTTTGGCGGGCAGCGCGACGCGTTTCCGCACGCTAGAAGCAAAAAAAACATTGAGATCTGTGAGAAGACCACCAAACACTATTTTCTAGCTTTGAACACAACACGAGTCAAAATATAAAACAACAAAACCTTGGTGAAACAACTAAATAAAAAAACAATCGAAAAAACCCCCCCCAAAAAACCCCCCCAAAAAAACGTACAGCAGCGGGTATTCGCTGGTCGTCACCGACCCAACTACTAATCCACCGATTACTGGTTTAACTAGGGGAGAGCGGACGGGATCCCGTGCTTTCCAGTATCTATGGCCGTACGTGCTGGGAACAGTGCCGGCCATGTTTATATGGCTAATGTCAATGTCGTGTATGTGCCATTCAGCCGATGATTGCAACGGAGATATGCGCTAGAGCCAAAAATGAATTACAGAAACGCTCAACATCATTGGTCATACAACAGTCCGACTTGTTGTGGTCTCTCAAGTTTTCTCGAGATTTCTTCACCTGCTCCCCTTATTCGAGCTCTTTACCTGCTCCTCTTATTCGAGCTGGTATAGACCCTAGAATCACTTTATGCAAAACTGCCTTGTCCAGACCATAATGATTTTGGGCGACAAGTGTAGAACTGCCTACAGCGGTCGTGGCTGGAATTAGCAACGCAGCTTATAACAAGCGACACGCTCTTCAATGTCAACTATGACAAATTTGATCTTTTTCTAATCGAATCAGGCGTGCAAGTCTGTCGGCAATGGCTGCTCATCTGTCGGTTTGCTACCACTACCGCGGAGCCGCTCCTCTTCCTTCATTTCTTGCTCTGCCAGCGCTTTCTCTGCATCCACAATCTGCAGCAACGCCTTGGCCCGGGCCATGGTGTCGGCCACGTCTGCATTGAGCTTTCCAGCAACGTACTTGACGCCGGCCCGCACGGAGCTGGCGTAGGAGCTCTCTGGCCCGGCATCGGCCGTGCCCGGAAACGGCCCGCCCCCCCTCCCGTCGCTGCCACCGCGCCGCAGCATCTGCCGCACCGCGCTCTCCCAGGCATCTTCCTGTTCGGCGAGCGGCAGGTCCTCCCGCAGGAGGCGGCTCACGAGCTCCTGGCGGTCGCGGCGGCGCCGGCCCCGCGTGCGGATCAGCTGCGAGAGCGCCTCGGGCTGTGGCCGGCGCAGGCGCAGAAAGGGGATGCCCGACGCATCCGACGTGAGGACGGGGACGCGCCGCCGGGCGCCCTGGGCCAGCTTGAGCTCGGACAGGGGCCGCGGCGGGAACGTCGGCACGTATTCGTAGTAGTGGTAGGCAAATTTGCCGTCGGCCGAGCGGCCGGTCGCGCCTGGAATCATGCGCCGGGTGAGCAGGGGGACGCGGCCCGAGGGCGACGGCGCCGCTGCCGCCGCTGCTGCTGCCGCCGCCGCCGCCGCCGCCTTGTCCGTCTTTCTGGACTTTTTCGCGGCGAGCTCGGCAAAGACGTCGGCGGCGGCAGGCTTGTGGAGGAAGGCGAGGATGGAGCGGTGGGCGGGCGAGGACGCCTCGCCGGCTTCCGCCAGGAGATCTAGAAACTAGAGAGCACCCCGTACGGGGGGTAGGTGTGAGTAAGTCGGCCCGTGCTTCTTCGCCCCGCCAGCGAGAGTGCGCAACCCATACAGACAGACGCACCTTGTAGCCATGGTGGAGAGCCGCATATACGAGCCGCGGGCTCGTGTCTCTTCGGTTTTGCCGGAACGATCTGCGCACCAGCGTCTGCAGGGGCTGCGGGGTCGACGCGACGTGACCCTCTGGGACCGGGACCTGGCCGGCCTGCCGAAGCAAGGCCTTATATAGGGCGAGGCCTGTCCATACACAGTAAGCTTCCTGGGAAAAAAAAAAGACAAAAAGGCACGCGAGGGGGGGAATTCACGGACACGCTATGCGATGCCGGGGGTCGCGGGCGGGAATGTAAAACTTCGGCATTCATCTGTCGAGCAATAGCGGCCTGGGAGAGGCCGCCACGTGTTGAGGCAAATGGCTGCTTGGTTGGAGCGCTGACGGATTCTGCAGGTAAACCGTGAAGCTTTCGGACGGTTCGCAGGGCAGCTTATGCTCAGCCGTGCTTGCCTGACGGGGCGATTTTATCTGCTCCATTGGTGTCCCCACCGCCCCACATTAAGATGAGTGGAACGCAACGAGGCTGTAGACTTGATCCAAAGACAACCTATCTGGGCACAAGGTACAAGGGGTTTGTTATCCGACAGAATCTCTGAAAAGAGAAAAAGTGTTCGCGGTACGGTGTGTAGACTCGCGCCCGACGAGTTTTGACTTTTGCAAATCAGGAGGCGCAACCACTCTTCAAACGTCACGAATTTGAATTTTTATTCTTTGGGTGATTCAAAGCGAGTTATATCAATTTCCGGGATGAAAAAGGGATCAAGTCACCTGCATGTCTAAAAAGTCAGTCCCAAGGGAAAGGGCTTCGAGGCCCCCATCGTCCTTGACAACGGCCCTCCACGCAGCCCGCTCTTGCTGCGTCTTCTCTTGGACGTTCTCGTTCCCCGGCAAGCGCCGGTCCACCTGCAGCACGCGCTCGCGCCTGGATACGCCTCTTGGCGGCGCCTCGACCGCGAGTGCCCGCGCGCTCCATGTCATGCCGAAGCGCACGTTTCCGTGCAGGTCCTGGATGAGCCGGTCCCGCTGCTCCGCGCTCGGCAGGCAGATCCAAGACGTGGTCGTTTCCGGGTGCATGGCGGTCGTGACCGGGTCGTAGTCCGCAAACAGCTCACGCAACGCCCGTGCATCCCGCGCCACGGAACGCATTGTGCCCCGGTCCGCGGGGCGGAGAGAGACGGTGAACGGGTAGTCGCAATGCGGGCTCGGGCGGTGTTTGCTAGCCTGTCGTCTTTCTGGTGTCGGCGCCCTTACTCGCGGCGGCCGCATCGGATACTGGAACGGGTGTGGGGGAGAGGTGTGCGTTGTAGGCTGCGCCATGGCTGCGTCGGCCGCTTCGGCCGCTTCGGCTGCAGGCACACTGCCAGGCAAAGTGTCTGCCGCGGCTGCCGCGTCTCTTTGGTGCGGCTCCTCTGTTTCCCCTCCGATCCCCTTCGGCGGATGAGCACCGGCTTTTACGCCGGGGACTCGTGCCGTTGTCTGGCCAAAATGCAGCATATGAAGAAGAACGGTGAGCTCTCGCACGACATCATTGCCGGCCCTGTGCAGGCCCTTTCGCCTCCGCGGAGCAAAGGCGCCGTACGGATACCCGAGCGCCAGGATTGCGTTGGTGAGGCTTGTCGCATGGCCGAGGGCTTGGCGGACAAGCTCGCTCAGATCGCACCATGCGGAAAATAATCCGCAAGAAACCACCCTGGGGAAGTGTGAACAGAGGACGTGGTATTCCATGGCCATGGCATAGCCCACAAGAACCATGGCCACCGGCGGTGCCCCCCCTCCGCAGCAGGCGGCGCTGAACTGGCTCTGGGCTGATCTGAGCAGCGCAAGCAGCCTGTCTTCCAGCTCGTCCTCGTCCACCCACACGGTCTCGAACAAGCACAGCGCTTCCTGGTTCGCAATGGCATTGCGCGTCAGCGGTCGGCCTCTTATGCGGAACGAGTAGCTTTGGATATTGTTGTCGCGCAGTATCTCGGCAGCCTCCAGCGACGGGGCAGGAATGGCCGCCGGATCGTGATCGTCCTTGTCTCCGGAGTGGATGTCGCTGTTGATGGGCTGTCGTTTCTGCAGAGCGGTTGGAGGGATGATGGCCACGCCCATCTCGGAGACGCCTGCTATCGAGTTGTTGTGTATATTGTGAACACCCTCGAAATCGAGCGCCACGTAGGCTGTCTGGGGCGTGTGTTGTGCCAGCAGAGCGGCCCAGTCTGCAAGGGGGTAGTTCCAGATGTCCTCGGGCTTTCCCCGGCGCCTTTTGAGGATGTTTTTCATGGTAACGATTTGACCTTGTTGAAATGGCCGTGAATGACTTTGTACTAGACCTTGGTTTAAAAAGGCATTAATTTAGGTTCAAAGCGTTAATAAAGCAGAACTAGTCTGGCCCCCTGGACGAGGCTGTTTCGATTGTCCCACATGCTATCCCTGGCAAGGCTGCGAGCCAACATACTTCAGCCTTACTGGCAAACTCACACGCCGCACCCGAAAACATGGCTGACGCTCCCAGTGTCGTGAGTCAAAAAGAAAGATGCATGTTGAGATGGGGGACTGCGTCTTTTTCCCTCCGGGACGGCCCCATCTCGAGTGACTTGTCCAAAAGATGCCGTTGGTGGACGTCATGGTTATTCCTCTGACCGCGCTTTGCTTCCTCAGCCTACCCATTTCAAGAGCTGCCAGGCGCATTCTGCGTATGGCTTGCCACGACTGCAAAGGCCGACTTTCTGCATGCAATTGGGCGAGCTGCAAACGAAAAAGAAGCAGATAATTGAAAAGGGTCGGCTCAAATCTGCTCGCTGGTTGGGGTGGATAGCTAAGATGTCACGTTACAGTTGTAGTGTAGCCGGTCGTAGCATAAGAAACGACCCAACAATACACAGAAAATCAAAGACCACAAGACCCAAGACCTACACGTCTACACCCGGAATCAGAACACGAAAGCTAGGGCAGAGGCGGAAAGAAAAGAATGTTGAAAAATAGTCAAACAATAAAGAACGCGCAGACGCCACCTGATGCAAGAGTCTTCTCTTTCTGCCATGTGCAACGTCTGCCAAGGACCTTTCCTGGTTCATGAGAATTGCCAGCCCCGATAACCCCCCCCCCCCCTCTCCGCTGTGGGTCGTGTTCAGATCGTGTCCTTGTAAATCGCATACCGAGAGCCCTCGGCGGGCTGCGGAAGCTTCTTGTGCTCTTCCATGTACCTGCGGGGGGAAGAAAAGTCGCATGTCAGTATACATGGTACAAAGCAAGCGATATCAGGGGGCAACATACTTTCGTATCGCGATCAGGGCCGCCTCCAGACTGAGGGGGTCTTCCTTCGGGCGCGGGTTCTTAGACAGCTGCGCCGAGATGGCTTCCCAGTCACGAAGAATGCCAATGGCGTTCCTGTCCACCAAGCCGTTCACACCGTCGACGCCGGGGAGGTTGATCTGGCTGACAAAGTAGATGATCGGGGGCTCCTTGGGGTAGTTCGCGCCGCAGTGCATCTTCAGCTCGTATATCCGATTCTCGTGGTTGCCCTGGACGACACGACAGGTCAGCCTCGACAAGCCAGCGCCCGCACACAGGCCAGAAAGAGTGGAAGCGCTGCAGTCTTACATGTGGAGGGCCCCAGATGGTCCCTCTCCAGTTGGTCATCATGATGTCCTCGGGGTCTTCCAGGCCGTAGGAGCACGCGCCTGCCGCCACATTAGCACACGCACTGCCCACGCACAGTGTTCTGTCAAGCGGCCGTTCTAACCTGCGCCCATGCCCTTCTCGCCCTTCTCCAGCTCGGCCAGGAGCTTGAAGCTGCGAGGAACTTGTGCCACCGCCATGGCGTTCAGCTAAGCCAAACTCGAATCTCTGGTGTTGTGGTGTGCGCGGAGAAGTGTTGCGTGCGAAGGGGACAGCAAGGACGGGTTCGCAAACGGTGATCACGAGAGTTGAGAAAGGCTCGGGACGGAGAGGAGGCTTATGGTGGCTTTGCTACGGGCAATGGCGGGGTTGGCTTTGGGGCGCCCTGTGGAAAGGCGGTGAGCATTTCTGCCGCCGTTCTGGGAACCACATTTGTCCACGTAATTGCCAATGCGACCTCATTGGCACAAGCTTTCCCGGCCAGCGCGCGCCTCAGCTCCGGCACCGAAACGGCGACATTGCACATCGGCGCACCCCCAAGACCACAGCCACCTCCCCCCTTTGCCCAGGCCAACGCAAAACCGCCTGCACCTCCCGGGATAAGCAACTATGTCGAGAGGCCCTGCCACGCCCACGTGTAAAAGATGACGGCTCAGCTGCTGAATTCTGAGCTCGGCAACCTCATCCAGGAGAGCAAGCGCAAGCACAACGACCTCCGGCAGGTGAGCAGCCTGCCTTTTGCCTCGCATGGCCCTGCCGCCCTGGTCTGGCGCTGGCACCAGATCACTGACCGTGCACGCAGGCGTCTGAGAAAGCCCTCGAGGAGCTGAAGAACCTGAGAGATAGCTCCGAGGCCCACATTGGAGCAGGTAACGAGATCCTCCTCGATCTGCCCTTTTTTCTTTTTTTTTTCCTTTTTTCTTTTTTCTTTTTTCTTTGTTACCTCGGAAAACCGCCCCCTGGCTCACCGCTCACGTGCAGAACTCTCGCAACGTGCCAACTTTGTGAACCCGTTTATCATCGCCTGCGGGACGCGCAATGTCAAGTTCACCAGCATCGCCATTGTCTGCCTGCAGCGGCTCATAGCTGCCAAGGGCGTGTCGCGGTCCCGGCTCGACCAGGTCCTCCAGGCCCTTCGCGATGCCTCCTCGGTTGCCCTCGACGTGCAGCTTCGCATCCTGCAGTCGCTGCCCTCGCTGCTGCATAACTACGCCGCCGACGTCGCCGGCGACCTCCTCGTGACCGCCCTGAACATTTGCTTTGTCCTCCAGGCAAGCAAGAATGTCGTCGTGAACAACACGGCTTCTGCCACCCTGCAACAGCTGCTCGTCTCTGTTTTTGACAAGGTGGTTGCAGAAGACAGTGAGTCGGGCCTTTGGACCATCTCTCTGGGGGGGGGGGGGGGGGGGCGGGGGGGGGGGGGGGGCGCGGGGGGG
>JADHKI010000016.1:255598-354869 GCA_019925645.1 Graphilbum cf. rectangulosporium
GGCCCCCCCGCACCCCCGGGGCGTGTCTTTTTTTGACAAGGGGGTTGCATAAACCATTGTGTCGGGGCTTTGGCCCAACCCCCCCCCCCCCCCCCCCCCCCCCCCCTTGTGGCCGGAGCCGCACTAACCTGCGCGGAAACGCGTCTAGAAGCCAACAACCCGAGATCACCGCTCGCTGGCGAGGCACCGACCCAGGATGGAACCGTTGCCCTCCACACCGCGGCCCTGGACGCGTATCGGATCTTCAACGACGTGTGCTTGCTGGCCGAGGCCGGCCGGCCCGAGTACTTGCGCTTCTCCAACTTGCCGCAGACCTTTGGCCTGGAGCTGATCGAGTCCGTCCTGACCAACCACGCCCTCATCTTCGCCTCACACCCGGAGCAGCTGCAGATACTCCGAGCCAGGCTCATGCCCTTCCTCACAAAGAGCCTGCTGGGAAGGCCCAACTTCCCCACCGCCGTCCGCCTTGTCCGCGTCCTGTACACCATCCTGCGCCGGCACATGGCGCTCCTCCCTGCCGAGAGCGGAACAGGACTGATCGCGCTGGCCCACGTCCTGGACCAGGAAACGCTCCTGTGGAAGCGAGTGCTGTGCATGGAGGCCTTCAAGGGCATCTTTTTCGAGCCGACCCTGATCCGCCAGATCTACATGCTGTACGACGCCCAGGAGGGCGAAAAGAACATTCTGCAAGACCTGCTGGCCACCTTTGTCCGCGTCTCCACCGAGCGGCCGAGCGTGATCGGCCTGGGCCACCAGTCCACCATTCCCGTGGCCGGGACCATGGGGAACCTGGGCTCCTCCGCCGACCAGGCCGTCCTCGAGGCAAGCGGCGTCTCGGGCATCATCAGTGGCTCCGTCACCTCCGAGGGCGGCAGCACCGGCATCAGCTCGCAGTGGAGCTCCATCCGCACGCCCTGCATCGACCAGCTCGACAAGGCGGAGCCGCTGGCCATACCCGACTCGTACATTTTCAGCCTCATACTGTCCTCCATCACCTCGCTCTCCGAAGGCCTGGCCAAGTTCATTCTTCCCCTGACCGTGCCGGGCGAGAGCCGGAACAGGAAGCGGGCGCTCAAGCAGGAAGGAGGCCGCCCGGCCTCACCCGCGCCGGCCACGCCCAAGGAGGAAGCCGGCGTCCTGGAGCGGTCGTCCTCGTTCAAGAAGAACCCCGTTCCGGTGAACCCGCTGGCCCTGAAAGACCACCCGCTGTACTCGGAGGTGAAGGCCTATGCGGACATGATTGACGAGTGCTGGCCTGCTATCCTGGCCACGTGCTCGACATTTCTGTACTCGGCCCTGGACTCGGAGTACTACCACAGCCTCGTGCGCGCCTTTCAGCGCTTCACACACGTGGCCGGCCTCCTCCTGCTGACCACGCCCCGCGATGCCTTTCTCACCACCCTCGGCAAAGCGGCCGTGCCGCCCAACGTGCTGACGGCCTGTCTGAATTTCGGCGCCCGGCCGGTGACCCCGACATCGGCGGGCCTGGACTCACCGAGCAGCATCTTCAACAATGCCCGCGGTCTCCTCAGCGTCGACAGCCTGGTGAGCCAAGGATCCGCGTCCGAGAAGCCGCGCCAGCCTTCCGCAGACCCGGGCGCCATGAACCTGAACACGAGAAACCTGCTCTGCTTGCGAGCGTTGCTGAACCTCGGCATTGCGCTGGGACCAACGCTCCAGTCCTCGTGGCAGATCATCCTCGAAACCCTGCAGCAGGCCGACCTGGTCCTGTTCTGCTCCGGCAAAGTCCCCGGACGGATGACGACGGCCGCGAGGGCGGCGGACCCGCCGGCGGAAGCGGAAGCGAGCACGCTCCTGGCCAATTTTGGCTCCGAGGTCAAGGCCGTCGAGACAGCCGCCTCCCGGCTCTTTGAAAGCACCGTCGACTTTCCCAACTCGGCCTTTGTCGAGTTTGTCGTTGCCACCTGTGGCTTGCTGGAGAAACGGTCGGAGCAGCCGTCGCCAAGCGACGGCGGCGAAAACGACAACAGGCGGCCGCCGCCTCCCAGGGAGACCGGAGAGGACCTCGCCGTGAAGAAGGGATCAACGCTCAAGACACCGGTCGTCAAGCACAAGCGCGTGATGAGCATCACGACAACGCCCGCGTCCGGGCCTACGCAGGAGGACCAGTTTGTGCTGGCCAAGCTCGGCGAGGTGGCGTCGATCAACCTCGACAGGCTGCTCTACAACCCCCCCGACGTTTCGGGCTGGACCCCCCTGACCGCCGAGCTCTCTGGCGCCCTGAGCTCGGTGCCCACCAGTCCGGCGGTGCGCATGCGTGCGGCCGAGACGCTCGTCCGCATCGTCTTGGAGGCCACCACGGCCGTGTCTGCGGTGAAGGAGGACCAGCGGGGCGCGATACAGCTGCGTCTTTTGCAGACGCTGCGCGACTCCCTCGTCCCGATGCAGCAGCCCGACCGGGGCGGATCGGTCGCTACCCGTGCGACGGACATTGACATCCACAAGGTGATTCTCGACGGCACCAAGAGCCTCCTGGAAGACAATGGCCAGTCGCTTGTGAGCGGCTGGGACGTCATCTTTGAGATCATTGACAGTCTCTTTGTCGAGAGCGGGCCCGGTCTTGACGAGGCCAGCCTTTCCGACAGGAGCCTGACAACACACTCGGTGCGGCTGATCAAGTCGTCCTTCTCCTCGCTGCAGCTCATCTGTTCCGACTTTCTCCCCTCGCTGCCCAACACGTGCTACCTGCACCTTGTCGACACCCTCTACAAGTTTTGCTCTCAAGGCGATGATCTCAACGTGGCTCTTACGGTAAGTTCTCCATCTTTATTTTTTTTATTTCTTGTGCACGTAGCTGACTGCTCGCGGCAGACTGTCACCTTTTACTGGGCGATATCCGACTTTTTGCTGAGCCGGAGCGGATCCATGTCCATCACGGCCGCGATGGAGGGAGGTTCCAGCGACGCTGCGCTGGTGAAACTGGCCAATGACACGGCACATGCAGGGTCCAGCGCGGCGTTGTGGATGCTGCTCCTGCTGAGACTCACGGCCGTCACGACAGACCAGCGCCTTGAGCTGCGAAACAGTGAGCTCGCGCCCTCCCCTATTGCATTCATGATCTGTCGAGAGATCTGTCGAGATTAGACCAATTGCGTTCATGATCTGTCAGACGGCTAACCCGATGAGGCGCCACGCAAACACTGCTGCGCATCGTCCACGCATACGGAGACAGTCTCAGCGCCGAGGCGTGGGCGATTTGCATCCGCTCCGTCATATTCAAGCTGCTGTGTTCGACCGAGAAGAAGCTGCGCGCGACGTCGGAAAAGGCAGGCAGCAGCGCATCGCCGCTGCTGGCGGAGTGGAACGAGACGGCCGTGGTGATTGTGAGCGGCGTCGCGGAACTGATGGCAAGCTACCTGGATGTGCTGGTGGCGCACCCCGTGTTCTCGTCGCTGTGGGAGGAGCTGCTGGGCCACTTTGCCACGATGCTGGACTTTGAGGCCCTGGAAGTCAGCACCGCCGTGTTTGAGAGCCTGGCCCGGATCATGGCGAAGAACGACCACCGGTCGCGGCGGGCGCTCAACAAGGAGGCCGTGGATCTGGCCTGGGGCCTCTGGTCGCGGGGCGTGCCGGTCCCGGCGGCGGCGGCGGCCGAGGAAGAAGGCGGCGGCAAGCTGGAGGACAACCAAAAGTGCCTGGTCTCGTGGGTGGACGCGCTGATCGAGATGGAGCGGCTCATGCGCGCCGACATGGACCTGGCCCGCATACAAAAGATGATTGGGCTGCTGCGAGACGCCACGGTGCGGGCCAGCGCCGGCAGCTACTCGAGCGACATTGAGTACATGACGCCGCTGCAGGGCCGGGTGCTGGACGTGTTCAAGCTCGTGCGGACGGACATCCAGGGCGCGCCGTCGGCCATGATCACGCAGCTGGCCGAGTTTGTGGCCATGGCCTTTGAGGTGCCCATGCCGCCGGCCGCGTCGGCCTCGCCGGCGCCGAGGAGGCGGACGTTTGTGGCCATGTCCAAGGAGACGATGCCGATCCTGCACTACCACATCACGCAGAACACGTCGGATGCCGACATCTTTTCGAGCGGCGCGTTTGCGGCGGCGCTCTTTGCGCTGGCGAAGCCCATCACGCTCAAGTACCGCTTCCCCATTGTGACCAAGAGCATGCAGCCGTGGCAGGAAGCCGTGCGGGCGACGCTGGCCATTCTGGAGAAGACGCTGCCACACCTGCGCGAGGGGGCCGTGTCTGCGGCGGCGTTCCGGGAGGCGTGGGATGCCATTGCGGCCGTGTCCAACGGCATCATCAGTGCGGACCTGCGCGACGTGGCGCCCAGCGACAGCACCATTGCGCAGGACCAGCAGTTTGACATTGACGCGTTTGCCAAGCTGCGGGAGCTGATCATCCCGTCGCTGGGGTCCCGGGCGGTGGCCGAGGCGACGCGCAAGGCGTACGCCGAGGGCCTCTTCCGCATCTCCATTGTGCACCCGCCGGCGCCGGCCGACGCCGCGCTCATCTACGGCACGGGCCGCCGCCGGGAGGCCGCCGAGGCGGGCGCGCTGCTGAGCAGCAGCCGCCTCTACCAGCCCGGCCGGGGCTGCACGATCGACCCGCCGCCGACGAAGCGGGCCGAGATGAGCTACGTCTGCCTGGACGAGCTCTTCTCGCTGGTGACGGCGCACGACCATGCCGACGCCAAGCCGTCGATTGTTGTGCAGCCGCCGACGCCGCGGCATCCGCCGGCGGCCATGACGCTGCCGCCGGTGCCGGCCAACGCCCGACGGCCAGGCGCCCCGGCGGCGGCGGCAGCCGCGGCCGCCACCGCCTCGGAGGCGGAGGCAGAAACGGAGCACGCGCTGCATGTGCGCCTGGCGCAGACGGCGGCGCGGTACCTGATCCTGCGCTGCGCCCTGACGATCCGCGCGTACGTCTCGGACCAGCCGCTGCGCGGGCACATGCCGCAGCCGCTGTCGCAGCGGCAGGAGCTGGCCCGGATCCTGCAGTGCCTCGTGCATCTCCGGTCGGAGCCGGGCGCGATCCCGGACCTGGACGGCGTCGACAGCGAGGGCCGCAAGCACCTGCTGCGGCTGTACCCGCTGCTCACCAAGGCCGCCCAGGTGGCCGGCACGGCCGGCGACGACAGGACCCTTGCGCTTGTCGGGGAGGCTCTGGATGCGATTGGCACAGAGCTGGGGGTGTAGGGGAGGAGGGGAGGGGGGGGTGCGTCAGGAGAGAGGAGAGAGGGGGGGCGTCAGTGGGCGGATAGGAGACAAGACCAGGATACGTAATGTGACTTGTAGCTCGTAAGAAACGTGATAATGTCTACATGGTTGCAGAAAGAGAGTTGCGTAAACAAGGCCTTTTGACTTTTCTGTCCTTTTTCGTCTTTTTGTCTGGTCCGGAATGGGATGCCTTGATCTGCCCAGCCCATCCAAGCCGCCATGGCGCTTGACAGCTATCTATACAGTGTCCCCGTCCCTCGGCCCTCCTTCCTTGCTCTGTCACCGCACGCCGGCGGCCTTGTCAAAGTCGTCGACGATGCTGTCGCGCATAGACTTGGCAGAGGCTTCCGGGGCCGGGGCGTCGGCAGACTCGGCGGCGTCGAGGGTGCCGTTCTCCTCAAGCAGCTGGCGGGCGGCCGAGGCCTGCTGGCCGACCTTGCCGTAGACGCCGAGGGCGGTGGCGATCATGCCGGCCATGTCGCCGACGTTGCCGGGGACGACGACGGCGGTGCTCTCGCGGGCGAGCTTGGCAAAGGCGTCGACGTACTTTTCGGCGACGGACAGCGAGACGGCGCTGTGGGCGGCGTCGCGGCCGGCGGCGATGCTGTGGGCGACGGCGTCGATGCCGCTGGCGGTGGCGGTGGCCTTGAGCAGGATGGCCTCGGCCTCACCGGAGGCGCGGTTGATGTTCTCGGCGCGCAGGGCCTCGGAGGCCAGGATGACGCTCTGCTTGCGGCCCTCGGCAATGTTGATGGCGCTCTGGCGCTGGCCCTCGGACTCGAGGATCTCGGCGCGCTTGGACCGCTCGGCCGTGACCTGGCGGTGCATGGCCTCGACGACGGCGGCGGGCGCGTGGATGTCGCGGATCTCGTAGCGCAGGCAGGTCACGCCCCAGGCCTGGGCCGCCTCGTTGATGGCGGCCGTGATGTTGGTGTTGAGCGCTGCGCGCTCCTTGAGCACGTGGTCGAGGCTCAGCTGCCCGATCTCGCTGCGCATGGTCGTCTGCGCCAGCTGCGAGATGGCGTACTCGGCGTCCTCGACGCCGTAGCTGCAAGGTCAGCGGGGGAAGAAGGGTGGGGGGGGGGGACAGAGGGGGACGGTAAGAAAAGAGGGGGGGGACGGTAAAAAAAGAAAAAATACCTCGCCTTGTACGCATCAAAAACGCGCGTGTAGAGCACGCCGTCCAGCTCGAGGGTGACGTTGTCGGCGGTGATGGCGCTCTGGCTGGGAATCTCCAGGGCCACCTCCTTGAGCGACTTGACGTAGGCGATGCGGTCGAGGAAGGGGATCAGGATGGCCAGGCCGGGCTGCAGGATGCGGTCAAACTTGCCCATGCGCTCGACAATCCAGGCCGTCTGCTGCGGCACAAAGCGGATAATCGTATTGGCCGGCAGCGACGGCTTCTGGAAATACGCCGGCGGCAGCGACGCCGACGAGGACCCGAAGCCGCCGATGGCGCCCAGCAGGGGAGACGGGCCGGGCGCGGCACGCCGCGCGCTGGTCTGTAGCGCCCGGCGCTGGCCGGTGTGTGCCGAGGCCCGAGAGGCGGAGGGTGCTGCTGCTGCTGCTGCTGTTGCTGTGGCCGGCGTCATCGTCGTCATCGCGGCCGACGGAGGCCGGAGCTGGAGTGGGAGAGCTGCCGGGCTGCGCCGGAGAGCTGCCGGGCTGCGCCGGAGAGCCGGCAGCAGCGCCGCCCGAACATGTACTGCCGCCATAATGGACGGGCCCCGTGGGAATGCAGTGGGAAGGGTGTCGTGCGGGCACGCGCAGAGAGAGAGACTCGGCAGGTGGCAAGGATCTGACGAGAAAGAAAGAATCGAGGCAGCCGCCGAAGCTTGACGCGATCCGGGCGTGGTGGGGCATGCTTAGTAATCAAGTGATCTCGGCAACATTTCGTCCTTATTACTATATGGAACCTACAGCGGCTTCTGAGCCAGCACCCAGAGGAAGCTGGCGTCGCCGTCGTCCTCCACGCGGGCGACGACAATCTGCAGGCCGGCCTCGCGCACGCTAGCCTGCGTCTGGTCGCCGCCCAGGCCGCCCCAGAACATCCAGGCCCCCTCCTGCAGCCAGTGCTCGTTGACCAGGCCCGGCAGCGCGGCGGCGCTAAAGTTGGCCAGGAAGAGGCCGCCCGGGCGGAGCCAGCGGCCGATGCGCGCGAGGAGCTCGGCCTGCTCGTGCGGGGGCAGGTGGACGAGGCTGTAGAGGCCGACGACGGCGTCGAGCGCATGGTCCGGGAACGCGAGCGCCATCATGTCGCCCTCGGCCCACTGCACGCGGCTGTCGTCGCCGCCGGCCTTTTCGCCGTGCTCTCCGAGGGCGTCTCGGGCGAGCTGGAGCTGGCGCTCGGAAAGGTCGTTGGACACGATGCGCAGGCCCGGCACGTTCTGGAGGAGGCGCTCGGTGGCGGGCACGCCGGCGCCGCAACCCAGCTCGAGCATGTGGACCGGCCGCGGCGATGCTCCGGCCGCACGCGCTTCGCCGGCTGTTTCCGGGCGCAGGCTCTTCATCCTGGCAATCAGCAGGTCGAGGTACTCCATCTTCCGGGGCAGATGCTCTGCTGTCCAGGAGTTGTACGTCGGGGCGATGGCATCGTAGGAGGCTTTGATGCGAGCCTTGACATCTTGCGGCTGCAGCGCGGCCGAGGCAGGATTCATGGCAGGAGTGGAGTAGAGATCCAATTGTAATAGCAGGAGTAAGATGGAGATCCAATTGTGATATAGGCAGTGAAGTAGAGATGTGTAATGCTGGTGTGCGAACCGAGAAGACTGTGCCTTAATCCTTCCCCGCACTTATCCGCCTGACTCCGGAGCACAGAGGACACGGGTCTCGGTAGGTTGCAAAACGATTGTGACAGGAAGCATGCCTCACGCTCAAGATGCAAAAAGATAGCACACTCAAATGTTAGCCTGGCTTAAATCACCTTTTTTGCGTTTGGATTACCTTGTTCGAGAAAGACCATCTGACCGTTATAGTCGTTACAGTCTGCAAGGCGTGATGCAAGGAATTATAAGCCAGGACACGAATTCAAACTGTCACAACCGGCTGCTCTTTTGAATAAAATACCTAGACAATATAGTTCAGGATTACCCAGCAGCTCGCCGATGAGTCAGTATGTAAGTGAGTCACGCCGCTTTCCAATGCACTGACTCACAATTGCTTCAGAAGAGGAGAAAAAACGCCGGTACAACCACCCTACAGCTTGAACTGCTTGTTGAACCAGGCGATGCACTGGTCCTCGGCCTTGGCGGCCTGCTCGGCGACGTCGTTGACGGTGGAGTCGGCCCGGACGCAGAAGCCGTGGCCGCAGCCGCGGTAGAGGGCGAGCTCGCCGCGGGCGGGTTCGGGCAGCGCCTCGAGGGCGGCGCGCACCTGTTCAGCCAGGGGCACGGCCATGCCGGGGTCGCTGTCGCCAACGGCAAGCGAGAGCGGCACGGTGGGGGGTGCGGCGATGTCGGCGGCAAAGTCGAAGAAGCTGGGGTGGCCGACGAAGCCGGCGTTGATCAGCGGCACCGGGGTCGCGGCGGCACCATGGCCGCCGTCGCCGCCGTCGCCGCCGTCGCCGCCATCGCCGCCCAGGGCCACGGTCGCGTCGTGCGACAGCAGCAGCGTGTGCTTGCCGCCCCAGCAGAAGCCGGCGGCGCCGATGAGGGCGTCGGCGCCGGCGGCGCGGCGCAGCGCCTCGAAAAAGGCCAGGACGCGCGGCCACGACTTGCCGATGCGGTTGGCCCAGAGAAACGGCAGCATGCCTGGCAGAGCACGGAAGACGTAGAAGCTGGGTGCGTTAAGCAAAAGAAAAGAAAAAGAACAGGAAAAGAAAAAAAAGAAGAGAAAAAAAAAGAAAAAAAAAAGAAAAAAAAACACGGCGCTTGGAACTCACGGCCTGAGGCAGAACCGGCCGTTGATCAGGCCGCGTATGGCCTCAATCACGTACGCGGCAGCCGCCTTGCCTGGAGCGCCGACGGCGTCAGCAGTGCTCTGCAGCGGCGCCGGCTATGCGTCTTGCGCGCGGCCTCTCTCACCGTCCATAAAGTCGGGCAGGTAGACGGTGTAGTCGCCCTTGTCGGCGTAGTGGTCGGCTAGGATGCGGTTGTTGACAAAGGCCCAGCCAAAGGCGTCCGGGATGATGACAATGGTGGCGCGAGGCTGGTGGCCGTCGGCTGGCCCGGTGGCATAGGTGTCGAGGCCATGCAGTTTGATTTCTTTGCCGCGAGGCTTGCCGTCGTGGACGGAGCCGGAGAAGCAGTCGGGGCAGGACATGGCGAGAGCGATGGACCACAAGGAAAATAACAACGACAGCAATCTCTGTATTGTGCAGCTTGTCAACGTAGCCACCTTTTGCCCACAAGGGGAAAGAAACAACGACAGGCTGCCAAGCAGTCTATATTGTGCAGCTTGTCAACGTAGCCACCTTTTCCCATTCGTACAGCTCTATAAGACGGCAACTCTCCGGACTCCGGGCTTTAGCTTAGCTCCAGATTGACAGCCAGTCGGTGCCGAAACGGCGCAGGCGCCTAAAAGCTACTCTGTACGGAGTACTGCACTGGCCCCCCCCACGCAACTATAAGGTGGCCTCGACCTCGGCCACCTCGGCCATGCACTCGCGGCAGCGCTGCTTGTCGGCCTCGGCCGGTTCCAGGTAGGGCCGGCGGGGCAGCAGCTTGCGCTCGGCGTCGGCGATGTGGGCGGCGGGCCCGGCGGCAAAGACGGCGACGGCGTACTTGGTGGTGGCGATGCCGTTCTTGCAGGGGCGCTCGGCCAGGGCGGCGCGCTGCTGCAGGGCGACGGCCTGGGCGCGGTCGGCCTCGCGGGCGTCGGCGGTGCGGGCGTCGGCGGTGCGGGCGTCGGCGGTGCGGGCGTCGGCGGCAGCGGTGGTGGCGGCGGCGGCGACGCCGCCGGGGTGGCCGGTCCACAGGGTAAAGATGCGCACGGTGGTCTTGGGGAAGACGTTGGCAAAGGCGGAGATGCAGCCGGCGGCGCCGACGGCGAGGGCGCCGACGAGAAAGTCGGCCTGGCCGGCGTAGATGGCGAAGCGGTCGGGGGGCAGCTCGGCGGCGAGTCGGGCGACCTTGGCGACGGAGCCGCAGGTGAGCTTGACGCCGACGACGACGCCGGGGTGGCGGCGGGCGAGGCCGGCAATGGTGTCGGAGTCGAGGTCGACGCCGTTGCAGACGCCGGGGAAGTTGTACAGCACCAGCGGCAGCGGCGAGGCCGCGGCCACGTCGTCGTAGAAGCGCGCAATCACCGCCGGCGGGCTGGCCTTGGCGCCAAAGTAGGCCGGCGGCAGCAGCAGCCCGTAGTCGGCGCCCGCCGCCGCCGCGTCGGCCAGGTAGCCCAGCACCTGCGCCGTGCTGTGGCCGCTGACGCCGGCCATGATGGGGAAGCCGGCGCCCACCGCCGCCCGCGCCGTCTCCAGCAGCGTGCGCCGCTCCTCGCGCGTCAGCAGAAACGTCTCCGCGTTGGTGCCCAGCACCACCAGCCCGGCCAGGCCCGTCGACGCCAGGTAGCCAAAGTACTTTTTCTGGTCCTTCAGCAGCAGCGTGTCCGTGTCCGGGTCGAACAGCGTCACGGCGGGCGCCCACACGCCGGGCGGCGGGACGCGAGACGGCGTCGACATGGTCGCTGAAACGGTGGCAGCTGGCTGGATCGGGGGTTGCGTAGGAACAGAATGGAGGGGAGGGGGAAGATGATTGTGTGAGGGGGAAGACGATCGTGTGAGGGGGAAGATGATCGTGTGAGGACGGAGATTTTTTAGGCCCACCGGCACGAACAGCCAGCCGGCAGCCAGCCAGCCGGCAGGCGCAGCCGGCGCTACTTCTCAGTCACTTTTTCCCTTTAAGGTAGTTTAAAGATGTAGGGGTAGGGGTAAGGAGGACTCGCCCGCCAATGCAACTTTGACAAATTGGGCAAGAGCTCAGGCCACCGTCGCAGTTGCCCGAAGCGACGACGGCCCCCGCCATCAAGGCCGCCGCCGGGCGGGCTCGGACTCTTTGTCGACGCTTCAGGTGTGCTGTCGCTCCCATCTACCCACCGTCGTCTCCCCGTCTCGACACCGCCCGCTCGATATCCGACCGGAACACCATGGCCGAGACGCCCCGCAAGCCCCACGTGCTGATTATCGGCGCCGGCATCGGCGGCCTGTTCCTGGCGCAGTTTCTGCGCAAAAAGGGCGTGTCCTTGGCCGTCTACGAGCGCGACGAGAGCCTCTCTGCGCGCGGGCCCGGCTGGGCCATTGGCCTGTCCAGGTGGCTCTCTCTCTCGCGCTCTTTCTTTCTCCCTCTCCCTCTCTCTCCTGCCTCAAGCTAACTCGGCTCCGTCGCGGCACCCGCGCGCCGGCCGGCCGGACGCGGTCGGGAGTGCCCCGGCGGGCCGCCCAGACTGGACGAGTATGCGGCCGCCATGCCAGACGACGTGCCGCCGCTGCGCTCGGCGTGCCACCTGCGGCCGCTGGACCTGCCGTCGCAGTTCATCTTCTACCCGGCGCCCGGCGTGCGCGTCGGCGTCGAGGACTCGCCCGAGACGCCCGTCGTGCGGGCCAAGCGCAGCCTGCTGCGCCAGCTGCTGACCACGGGCCTGCCGCTGCACTGGGGCCGCAAGGCCGTGCGCGTCGAGGAGGACCGCCCGCGCCGCACGGTCACCGTCGTCTTTGCCGACGGCAGCTCGGCCACGGGCGACGTGCTGGTCGCCGCCGACGGCGCCTGGAGCCGGAGTGAGCTTTTCCCGGTAACGTATCTTTTGCGTCTGCGCCTCGCTTGGCCCCCCGGCTGACCGCCCAGTCCGCGAGCATGTGCTGGGCCGGCCCAACTCGGAGACGCTGCAGCCGGTGCCCATGTCCATGATCCACGGCGAGACCGAGCTCGCCGGCGCCGCCTTTGAGCACCAGCTGCGCCTGGGCCACAGCGGCTACATCTCCGCCCGCCCGGGCCTCATCTTCTTCTGCGGCCTCGACACCGTGCACGCCTCCGCCGACCGCGGCCGCTTCTACTGGTTCCTCTACTACCGCGACGACGCCGCCGCCGCCCCCGACCAGTGGCTGCGCTCCGCCTCGCCCGCCGACAAGTATGCCCGCCTGCTCGACAAGACCGCCGAGCTCGACCCGCGCACCACCGCGCTGCTGCGCCTCATCGGCCCCGCCGACGTCAGCAACGACTTTAGCCTCTATTACGACGCCATCATCGATCCGCCCGCCCCCGCCAGTGACAGCAGCAGCAGCAGCTCCCGCATCGTCCTCATCGGCGACGCCGCCCACCCGACCACGCCCTTCCGCGGCGAGGGCGGCATCACCGCCATCGAGGACGCCCTCAAGCTGGCCGACACCCTTGCTGCCGCCGCCACCGCCGACGCCTCCGATGCCGCCGCCGCCGCCGCCGCCCTTGATGCCGCCCTTGACGCCGTCCAGCGCGACATCTTCCGCCGCGGCGCCGCCGTCGTGCAGTTCTCGCGCGACGCCGTCCGCAACGTCAACCCGCCCAAGGGCAAGCCCCGCTCCTGGGGCTACGAGGTGCGGCCGATCCCGGAGCACCCCGAGAACGTTGTCCTCAGCGGGCTCGAGGCGCGCGCCCCGGCACCCTGATGGCAGGCTGTCTGTAATCAGAGTGTAATTTTTGTTTATTTGGCCTTCTGTCGCCTGTTTACTTGGCCTTCTGTCGCCAGGCCTTGCTGTCGCCAAGGAAGACGAAGCGAACAGCCCTGCCATTCGAGACGTCAGCCCCCCCCCCCCCCCCGTCTATTTTACAATCCAATCCAAAACGCCTGCCAACCCAGTTCCTTGACGAAGAAGAAGAAAAATGCCACGGTGTGAAAATCCGAAATGATAAAGGCCAATTGAGAGGAGTAGAGATGCGTCATGGTAAGAGTGAGAAGTCAGCTTAGCCCTCTAGGCGGGCATCGTGTTGGCCGGGAGTGGCGGCGCCTAAAAGTCAGCCATTGGCGGAGGCGCGGGGGGGGAAAGCAAAAAGACCGAAAACATACCTCCAGCTTGGTGCTGCCGGCCATCATCTTCTGAAAGGCAATGCCGACGCCCTCGATGACGGCCAGCAGCACGGCGCAGCCAATGGCGCCGTTGCGCGCGGCCTTGTAGCCGCCGCGGATGGCCAGCGAGCCGCCGGTGAAGAAGCCGGCAATGATGGCGTTGTAGGGGTCCTCCTTCTTGCGGATGCCCTTGACGGCGCAGTCAAAGGTCGAGAACAGGCCGCCCCAGACGCCAAAGTTGCCGCCCAGCACGGGCGCGCGCATCTTGATGGCCGTCATGGCGCCGATCCGCCGCTCGCCGTAGGGGGAGTTGCGGAAGCCTTTGATGCCGTGCCAGACGGTGCCGCCAATGGCCTGGAATGTTAGCAGAGTGCACGCAAGCAGAAGAGGAGTGGCACGTCGAGTGGCACGTCGAGTGGCACGTCGAGGTGGCACCACGGGCAAAACGTACCCCCATGCAAAAGGCGCCGCCGAAATCCGTCAGGATGACGTACGGGCAGGGATCGCGGCCGTGGTCCATGGCTGCGGCAAAGGGGCGAGGATGCGGTCGTGGGAGGAGAGAGATAAGAGAGCGGGAAAAGCGCCGAGCTTTCTTCGCTTCGATTCGCCGGCCCGGGAAACGCAGGCACGGGTCGCGACCTCGTCAGAGGGTTTTGTGAGGGAAAAGGAAAAAAAAAAGAGAGTCTGGAAACGCCCCACGCCGGTGCAGCTTTGCCGTCGGTTCGCTTGGTCTTGGTCGAGAGGGCGCGGTCGCGGGTCAATCGTGGGCTCTTGTTTTCTGCGTTTATCAATGCTCGGCCCTCTTGATTTTTTTTCCCTCCCGCCCACCATGGAATTTCTTCTGCGCTCGGCCGGCGCGTGATTGGCTGGCCGCGGCAACGGCCGGCGGGGCCATTAGGTAAGCCCTGCTAGCGCCGCTAGCGCCGGAACCTTTTGTCCCCTCTCCGCTCAGCTGCGTCATTTGTCGCGTGGACGCACTGTTTCTGCAGAGATCCGTCTGCACTCGGATACGCTCAGCGATCAGCCGCAGCTTCGTGCTTGTGCTTGGCTGGTGGCCTGTTTCTGTTGTTTCGGTCTCTGTGTCTCTTGGCTCTTCTGTCTCTTGTCTCTCTTCTGTCTCTTCTGTCTCTCTTGTGTCTCGCTTCTGTGTCTTTCTCTTCTTTCTTCTGTCTCCTCTCTTCTGTCTCTTCTCTCTTCTCTCTGCTGTCTTTCCGTCTTTCCTCGTTTGGGGCTTTGCCTTGTTTCGGTCTGTTGTCTCTGCTTTCCAGGTTTGCTGCCTCTGTGCCTTCCTGCAGTCGGCCAATCCCCGGCCAAGCTTATGCGGTCTGTTCGACTCCAGCACACCGGTAAAACCCGGCCCCAAGACTCGTGTGACTGCTACGGGCCGCTGCCGTGTAGGAAAGCTGTGCTACGTAGATCTTGCAAACAGATATCAAGCCGCGGTCTCCCCCTTCTCTCTGTTCCTGATTCTCCTTCATGGCTTGATCGCGTTGAACTTGCCGTTGGTGTTCTCGGGCCACTCTAGCTACCTACCCTTTTGAGTCTGCCAATATCTTTGCCTCCAGTTCCCAAGACGTACCACCCCCTTTACCCCCAACTGCGTCGTGCCACCCAGCGAGGCGGTGAGCAGGCAGCAAGCGGCCGCCTGCTTGTAGGCGTGCGCACACGTCCGAGAGCGGCATTTCTGGCCCGTCTTCGCCAGAGGACACTCGTCCCACCTTTCTTCCGGCCTTGCTTCCCGCCTTCTGGCCTGCCCAAAGCGGCCGAGCAGCGGTCTTGGACTCTTGTATCTGGCCGGCCGGTCCTGCATGATGCCATCCCATCTCGGCTCGCGTCATCTGGATCAAGCTGCCGACGCTGCCGCTGGTAGACACAAAAGCAATTGAGAACTCGTGGCCTTTCTCAACTCCATCATCACCACCACCACCACCAACACCACCACCAACACCACCACCAACACCACCACCAACACCATCGCCACCATCACCACCTCCACCACCTCCACCACCTCCACCAGTACCACCACTGCACAATCAAACAACACCGCACCAGCGGATCCTGCATTGCTGCAGGAACCCATAGAGCTTACAGAGCCTACGAAGCACACCGGCAGCCCGCTCCTGACCCGGCCGGTGCCGCACAAGCTGCGCTGGCAAGCCGCTGGCAAGCCGCAGTATGGCTATCACGCAATTCGGCACGGCCGCGCCGGCCGACCGGTTCCGCGAGGACGAGAGCAGTAACAGCAGTGGCGGCGGCGGCGGCGGCGGCGGCGGCGGCGGCGGCGGCGGTGGCGGTAGCATCGGCGGTCTCAGCGGTCTCGGCGGCATCGCCAGCATCGCCGGCATCGGTATCGCCGGCATCTTTGCAAAGGGCCGCGCCGACCGAGCCGTGGACGACGCCGGAGGCTGTCCCAGCTGCCTGAAACGCCTGGTCGAGGCCGCCGCCGAGCCGAGCCTGGACATTATACCACCAGGTAAGGTTGTTGAGGGGACTCCCTCAGCGGCGCCCCTTCTTCCCTCTTCTTTTCCCCCCTTTTCTGCCGTCTGTTGGACATTTCGGGGTTGTGGGCCTGTTGACCGCTCTTTGGGCTCCTGTTTTCGTGTTTGTCTTTGATTCGGACGGGCGGTGACGCGCTCGTGTGCTGCCGCTGCGCCTTTGGTTCTCCAATGGAAACAAGTACGGGAGGGCAAGCCGGAACTTGTGGCGCGCGTGCCTGGAATGGATTGCCCGGCACTTCAGCTGGGTGGGGGGAAAAAAGTGATCCTTTTTTTCCGGGGAAAGCAAGCGCTAGGGCTGGCGCTGCTATGGCGAGCCCGGCCAGGCAGCTGGCGCCATAGCGGCTCTCAGCCCATAATCCCCGAATTCTGTCATTTTTGGGGAGTCATCCTCGTTATCCTCATTCTTTCCACACGTCTACTTTTCTTACCCCTTGCATATGCTCCCACATCATCGTTACTCCTGACTCTGCATATGCTCCCACATCCTTGAGCGTTTGTTTCACCGGCATCTGACCCGACATAGAAGCGATTGCCGTCGTCATGCCCGGCGTCGCGCAGCCGCAGCCGCAGCCGCAGCCGCAGCCGCAGCCGCAGCCGGGGCCGCCGGCTCTGGCCCTTTCCGACGGCGGCGGCCACACCCCCCGGGGCTTGGCGCCCGAACGCGTCCACGACCTCAAGCACGACAGCTCCGTGCTGGCCACGGCCGTGAGCGACGACTACATCTTTGCCGGCACGCACGACGGCGAGATCCTGGTCTGGAGCCTCGACAATTTCCAGCTCGTCAAGCGCATCCAGGCCCACAAGCGAAGCGTCCTCTGCCTCTTTTTTGCCTCGTCTGTTCCGGGAGCCGCTGCTGGTGGTGCTTCTGGGGGCGCCGCCGACGCCTCTGACGCTGGTGGCGGTGGTGGTGGCGGTGACAGCAGTGACGGCGGTGACGGCGGTGACGGCGGGGACGGCGGGGACGGCGGTGACAGCGGGGACGGCGGCGGTGACGGCGGCGGTGGTTCTGCCGCTGCCGCTGACGGTGACGGTGACTCTGCCGCTGCCGCTGCCACTCCCGCTCCCGCCGCCGCCGCCGCCGCCGCCACCGCCGTCCCCGACCAGCTGCTCATCTCGTCGGCCGGCGACGCCACCATCAGCCTCTGGTGCCCGCGCACCCTGAGCCGCCTCTACGAGATCTACAGCACCTACGACGTCGGCGACATCTTCAGCGTCGCCTACTCGGTGCAGCAGCAGACGCTGTACATTGGCGCCCAGAACACCACCATCCAGTGGATCAGCCTGCGCGACCCGCGCCGCCGCGTCGCCCCCGACTCGGCCCAGCACCCCGACAAGCGCCACCACCGCTTCTTCGACTCCAAGGCCGTCGGCGGCGCCTCGACGCCGCGCCGCAGCGACGAGCGCTGGGGCCTGATCCCCAAGGCCCAGGCCGTCCTCGAGGTCCACCCCAGCGCCATCCGCCAGTTCGCCCACTACGGCTACGTATACTGCATGCTCATGGCCAAGGGCCCGGCCCACTGCCTCGGCGCCGACGAAGAGGTGCTCATCTCCGGCGGCGGCGACGGCACCGTCAAGATGTGGCGCATCGGCTCGTCCCCACGCGGCGGCGGCGGCGGCAGCAGCAGCAGCAGCGGCGCCGAGAGCGATGGCGAGGCCAGCGACAGCGAGGACACGGTCAACGGCATCTGCGAGGTCATGACCCTCGGCCAGGACGACGGCCTGTCGGTCCTGTCGCTCGCCATTGACGCGTCCTTTCTCTACTGCGGCAAGCTCGACGGCCTGGTCGAGCTCTGGGACCTCGACACGCAGCAGCGCCTGCGCGTCATCAAGGCCCACGACGGCGACGTCATGACCCTGCAGATGAAATGGGGCTACCTGTGGAGCGCCGCCGCCAACGGCTACGCGGCAGTAAGTGTTGTCTGCGTGTTCTCTGCGTTCTCTGCGTGTTCTCTGCGTGTTTTTGTTCAGTCTGCTGACTCCCCAGAAACACAGTACCGTACACTACGGCGGCTCCCAGTCGCCCTCGGAGCCCGTCAGCCAAAAGTACCAGTGCCTGGCCCGCTGGAAGGCCCACGACGGCAAGATCCTGGCGTCCACGGCCACCACGCACAAGCAGTCCCGGCTGTACATCACGGGCGCCAACGACGAGGTCGTGAGCATCTGGCGCGCGCGCGACCCCTGCGCGGCGGCCGCCGGGGAGGAGGCGGCGCCGTCGGAAGACGCCATGCTCGAGAGCCTGCGCGAGTTCGTCACGTACAAGACCGTGTCCTCGCGGCCCGAGTTCTCCGAGGACTGCCATCGCGGCGCCACCTTCCTCTGCAGCCTCTTCAAGCGGCTGGGCGGCGAGGTGCAGATGCTGGTCTCGGGCGACAAGGACCGGAACGGCGACGGCGACGGCGACGGCGAGAAGGAGGAGCACGCCGAGCAGGAGGAGCACAACCCGGTCGTGTACGCGCGCTTTGCCGGCAAGCACCAGCCCTCGGCGGCGCGCAAGCGCATCCTCTTTTACGGGCACTACGACGTGGTGGCGGCCGACACCAAAAAGGGCAAGTGGCTGGACGACCCGTTTGCGCTCAAGGGCACCAACGGCTACCTCTACGGCCGCGGCGTCAGCGACAACAAGGGCCCGATCATGGCGGCGCTCTACGCCGTGGCCGACCTGATGCAGGACAAGAAGCTCGAGTCCGACGTCGTCTTCCTCATCGAGGGCGAGGAGGAGGCCGGCTCGCGCGGCTTCCAGGAGACGGTGCGCCGCAACCACGCGCTGGTCGGCCACGTCGACTACATCCTGCTGGCCAACAGCTACTGGCTCGACGACGAGACGCCCTGCCTGACCTACGGCCTGCGCGGCGTGCTGCACGCCACCGTCTGCATCGACTCGCCCCTGCCGGACCTGCACTCGGGCGTCGACGGCTCCTACATGATGGCCGAGCCGCTGTCCGACCTGACGCTGCTGCTGTCCAAGCTCAAGGGCCCGCGCAACCGCATCATGATCCCGCGCTTCTACGACGGCGTGCTGCCGCTGCAGCCCGACGAGGAGGCCCGCTTCGACGCCATCACCGCCATGCTGATGCAGCGCAACCCCGACAACGGGCCCGCCGCGCTGCTCAAGGCCAGCCTCATGTCGCGCTGGCGCGAGCCCAACCTGACCTTTCACCGCTACAAGGTCTCCGGCCCCGACGGCAGCCTCGTCAGCAGCCACGCCTGCGCCAACATCAGCCTGCGCCTCGTGCCCGGCCAGGAAGTCGACGACGTCATCGCCTCGCTGCAGCACTTTGTCGCCGCCGAGTTCGCCCAGCTCGAGTCCACAAACACCTGCAGCGTCCATATCAACAACAAGGCCGAGCCCTGGCTCGGCGACCCGGACAATTACATCTTTCGCACCCTCGAGCAGGCCATTATCGAGGCCTGGGACATGGACGGCGCCGGCACCCCCGACACCGCCACCGACACCGCCACCGACACCGCCGCCGCCGAACCAGCCCAGGTCAAGGCCCGCCGGCCCCTCTACATCCGCGAGGGCGGCTCCATCCCCGCCATCCGCTTCCTCGAGAAGCAGTTTGGCGCCCCGGCCGCCCACCTGCCGTGCGGCCAGGCCAGCGACGCCGCCCACCTGGACAATGAGCGCCTGCGCGTCCTCAACCTGAGCAAGAGCCGCGAGATTTTCAAAAAGGTCTTTCAGAAGCTGTAGAGAGGGGTGCGGCGGCGGCGGCGGCGGCGGCGGCGGCGGCGGCGTCAGGGACGATTCTCAAGCCACAGGCCTCGACAAGGCGCATCAACGACGCCTGCCGTTTCTGCGACGGCTGCGGCGTGGCGGTGTAAGTCTTTTTTTTCTTCTTCCCTCCCTGTGATTCCAACCATAGAGCCAGCGTCATTGTTGTACTATTAGCAGCCGTGGAACGGCCTGTTTTCTTGCTCTCTATAAAAAACACTCTAGACCACCGACGTGCTTAAAATAATCTCGACCACCGCCGTGCTTAAAATACTCTCGACCACACCGTGCTTAAAATACTCTAGACCACACCGCCGTGCTTACCGAATCTTACGCGCCACAAGTCGGAGTTGTTGGTCTGCGAGTGCTGGTCAGGACCCGGCCATTCGTTCCGGGAGCGAGCCCAGGAAAAGGTAAAAATAGGCCATCCTTGAGGATCAGACAAGAGTCAGCTCGCCACGACTCGGCTTCACTGCCCTCCGCCCCGGCCTCTGGTTCTGACCTCATTCTGGCGTTCCGTATCCTCGTATACACAAAAATAGACTGGCTAGTCCTAATTCGGCAAGACGGTGTGGCTTGTGCTCCCGGCCGTGCAGGCCTAGCTAGCGGCGGGGAAATAAGGTTGTTGGGGCTGCTAGCCAGGAAAGGCGGCGCCCACGCTTGGCGGGCCCCGCAGGCCAACGGGCAGCCAGGCGCAGCTTTCTCTCTCTCTCTCTCTCTCGCCTCACCGGCGCCGCACTGCACAGAGCTCGAGCATCTCACCCGTCCAAGCCTCGTCACAGCGTCTGGGCGGTCTATATAAGGACGTCGGAAGCCATGGAGCCGGAATTTGTCGTCCATCTCATTACAACAGACACATCAACATCTTGAACATTTTCACTCGATCAATTCAGACTTTTTTTCTCACGGCATTCGCACCTCAACACCACCAGCCTCACCATGTTCTTCAAGATCATTGTCACGATTGCTGCTGCGGCCGGCCTGGCCGCGGCTCTGCCGACGCCGACGCCGGCCTCGCTTGCCTCGCGCACGGTGAGCCTGACGGGCGTCACGCACAGCGTGGTGGCCGGGCTGGGCGGCGCGCTGGTGTTTGACCCGGACAACGTCGTGGCCGAGATTGGCGACGTTGTCGAGTGGCACTACCTGCCCAAGAACCACTCGGTCGCGCAGTCCTCCTTTGCCGACCCGTGCCAGCCGCTCGGCGGCGGCGCCGGCGGCGGCGCCGGCTTCTTCTCGGGCTTCCAGCCGACGGCCGCCGGCCAGGCCCCCGACGTCTTCCAGATTGTCGTGCAGGACGCCGCGCCGATCTGGTACTACTGCGCCCAGACGGTCGGCAACCACTGCCAAAAGGGCATGGCCGGCGTCATCAACCAGCACTTTGACTCGCCCAACACCCTCGCCGCCTACAAGGCCGCCGCCGCCCTCACCGGCACCTCGGGCGTCCCGCCCGTGGTCCAGGGCGGCGCCGTCGTGGCCAACCCCAACCCCAACGGCGGCTTCTAGGCGGCTCGCACTCGGCACACGCTGCCATATTTCCTTTCTGTCTTGTCTGGCTGCATAGCATGGGTATGGGTGGGCTGCATTGGGGGGGGGGGGGGGGGTCCGGTTCATTTGGTTTTGCATTTTCGGTCGCATGGAATGAGCTTAACAGTAGGAAAAAGAATATGACTATTCCTCCAACATTGCCAACGTGCTTTGCGTGCCCCCCTTAAACTCTCTATTTTCAAACAATGTTAGAATACCAGACGAGCCGCGCTGTACACTCTCCCTGTGCACACTCCAAAGCCGACGCGGGCATTGCCGGCGGCGCCAACGGTCGCGCTCCCCCGAAAGGTAATGGTGTCGCCGTCCTTGAGGAAGCGCCGCGAGTCCATGCCGTACAGCAGGACCTCGCGCGTGCCGTTAAAGGTCATTTCAAGCAGGCAGCCGCTCTCCATGCCGCCGACGGGCCCGCTGATGGTGCCAGAGCCCAGCAGGTCGCCCGTCCGCAGCGGGCACCCGCCCAGTGTGTGGTGCGCAATCATCTGGGGGAACGACCACTGGAGGTGCTTGGAGGCCACCCGCATAATGGTTGTGGTGTCGCCCTCGGCAGCTGGTTGAGGAGGAGAGGAATATCAGTAGGAGCCGGTGTCGCCGCGTTGAGGGGGCGTTTGTGGTAGACAGAGGGGCAGCAGCAAGCACTTACTTGTGAGATCGACGCTCAGGTTGACGTTGAAGACGGAGGCGCCGTCGGGGACGGCCAGGTAGGGCTGCAGGGGCGCGGCCGGGGCCTCTGTGGGGACGTGCAGAGGAGCCAGCGCGTCGGCGAGGACGACCCAGGGGCTGATGGTGGTGGCAAAGTTCTTGCCGTTGAACGGCCCCAGGGGCACGTACTCAAAGGCCTGAATGTCCCGCGCGCTCCAGTCGTTGAGCAGCACGTAGCCAAAGATGTGGTCGGCGGCGGCGGCGGCCGGGACGGGCGTGCCGCGGTCGTTGGGCCGCGCGATGAAGCAGCCCAGCTCGAGCTCAAAGTCGAGCCGCCGCGACGGCAGCGTGCGCGGCGACGTCGTTGTCGGGGGAGGGCCGCCGCTGCTGCCGCTGTCGCCGTCGTCGTCCGCGACCAGGATCTGGCCCCACGGCCGCTGCACGGCCGTGCCCGACACCACGACGCTCGAGGCGCGGCCGTGGTAGGCCACCGGCAGGTGGCCGTAGTTGGGCATGAGCGCCTTGTCGGCGCCGCGGAACAGGGCGCCGGCGGCGCGGGCGTGGTGGACGCCGGCGTAAAAGTCCGTGTAGTCCCCAATGGCCATGGGCAGGTGCATCTGCACCTGCTGCTGCGGGATCAGGGCGGCTTTGCGCAGCTCGGCATTGTCGCGGAGAAAGGCCGGGTGTGCGGTTTCGCCTCCTTCTCCTCCTCCTCCTTCTCCCCCTCCTCCTCCTCCCCCCCCCCCTCCTCCTCCTCCTCCTCCTCCTCCTCCTCCTCCTCCTCCTCCTCCTCCTCCCCCCAGGATCCCCTGCAGGCCGCGGCGCACCTCCCGGTGGACCGGCCGGCCCAGCGCCGCAAAGCTGTTCAACGTCGGCTGTGCAAAAACGTCGGCATGCGCGGCGAGGCTTGGGAAGATGTCAAAGAAGCCCGGCTGGGCGGCCAGAACCTTGAGATCCACGACAAAATCGCCAATGGCGACGGCGGGGTGCGGCTCGCTGTCGTTGGGCGTGGTCACAATGCCAAAGGGCAGGTTGGCCAGCGAAAAGTCGCTCTGCGCGTCGATAGGCACCCAGGAATCCATGCTGGCGTGGTCTGTGGCCTTTCTGTCATCTGGGAGTGGCAGAGCCGGAGGGGACAGCTGGCCAAGAAAGCCAGAAGGGGGAAAGTCGTGGGCTCGAGTCGAGAGCAAAGTCCGATGGAAGCCGCGACCCACCGGCACTTTCCGTCCTGGGACGTCTCCGTTGGGTCTCTTGTCAGGCACGACTCGGCTCGCCATCCGCGTCTTCCTGCATTCGGTTAGGGCGATATGGCTTCTGCAGCCACTGCACGACCTTTATATCTTACGTGACGACAGCGCTCGGGGGGCGCTTCGCAGAGGCTCCAGGCCACTGCGCCCCTTTCATGGTGCTCCTTCGTCTGTGTAGGGCAGGCATTCATCCGTCCTGTCAGCACTAGCAGCCTGACTATCTTCTGTACCCAATGGCAGTCCTGCAAAGGATGCAGCTGGGCTTGAAGTCACAGATGACAGTCGAGAGCGTGTTATTGCTCCAAAGCAGTAACGACAGCGAGTGACGACAGTGGGTAGTGGCGGCGAGAAGCGACAGCGAGAAGCGACAGCAGTAGTGACAGCAGTAGTGACAGCAGTAGTGACAGACAGCGAGATGATGAATACCGGACCCGGCCAAAGCGGATCGACAGGAAAGGGCCATGCAAAGGAGACCTCGTATTCGTAGGGCTGAGTTGCACCGATATCCTGCAGCTTCAGGTATAAAGCTTGCCAGCCCACAACTCTCCCTGCTCCTCGCAAGGCCAGATACCCTGTCGACACTCATACAATGGCTCCTGTGTACGCCGACCACCCGTTCCCTCTCGTTCCCGATCCGCGCCGGGTCCTGGCCGAGGGGGAAGAGGCAAGTCGTTGGTTTGTTCGGTCTGGTGGCGGATGCCGTGATGTCTGCCCGGTCGGCTGACTTGCGCCTCGCCCGCCCACGCAATACGACGCCTTTGACGACTCGGCCAGCAGCATGGCCTGCGCGCATAACATTATCATCCGGGCGCTCAACTCCATCTACCTGCAGGCGCCGCACATTGCGCCGGCAGAGGCCCACGCCTAAAAGTTTGGTTCCTGCACGTGGTACGGCAAGCTGCAGCCTCTGTACGCGGTGCCAGGACGGCAGAGGATGAGTGCCAGTATCGGCTGAGCTGGGCATCGCTGGGCTCACATCTTGGACTATAAACCAATTACAGCTTCTATATATAATACATGGTCATACATGGGGTCAACCCGGTCTATGTCTGAGGCCGCTCCAGCCACGACGCGGTGTCGGGTCTCGCCGCACCGCCGTAGTAGGATGGCGTGCCCGAGGGGAGCGGCGGAACCGACGGTGTATCCTCCGAGGCCGTCGACTGGGTCGCGCTGCTCTCGGACCAGTACGACACGTACCGGGCGTTGGTCGGCGGGCGGGAGCGCGGGTCTGCGGCCTCGAAACCGGCCGGCCAGCTGCCGCCGGTCTGCCGGGCCTGGGCCGTGGGTGTTCTGGGCGTGGGCGTCTTGGGCGTGGGCGTCTTGGGCGTGGGCGTCTTGGGGGGCACCGACGGGGCAAAGCTGCCGCGGACGGTGGGAGGCGCCGAGCGGAGGCTGCTGAGCCAGCCCCAGACGGCATGGCCGGGAGCAGCCGACGACACGCGGTCTTGTGGTGTCTGCTGCTGCTGCTGCTGCTGCTGCTCGTGGTAGCTTTCGTAGCCGTGAAGCTTCTCATCAATGGGAAAGCCGTGGGGCCCGGAGACGCCGCTGTGGCGGTAGGCGCCGGCCTCGGCGTCGTAGACGGCGTTCATCAGATCAGCCATGACACTGCCGTCGCTCTTGACATGGGCGGCGGCGGGAGCGGCCGGCGCCGCGTTCAAGAAAAAGGAAAAGGGGGCCCTCCCCCCGCGGGTGCTCTGCGCGTCCGATGCGTCTGCGCGGTGCCGCCGTTTGCGCAGCCACTGCACGAGGAAAAAGGCCAGTGCAGCAGCGACGGATATAGACACTTTTTGGGGCACTCAGTCAGCTGGAATGCAGTCACCACTGTTGCCCCAACGGACGGGACGGACGTACGGATCACCGGGAGGACGACGTGGATGCCCACGCCCCTGCTGCCATCCGAGCTGCTGGCCTTTTGCTGGTTGCCGACGGCCGGTGCGCTCGTCGCCGCGGCCGTCGTGGCGGGTTCCGGGATGGTTGGCAGCGGGCCGCGGGTGCTCTCGGTGGCGAAAAGCGGCAGAGCTGTGGTGGGGACCGCCAGGGCAGTTGTCGACGAGTTCGCAGAACGTGTGGTGGATGCGGTGGACGAGGCGGAGAGAGAACTGGGAGTTGCCGTTGCCGATGTCGAGATTGTCGATGTCGAGGTTGTCGATGTCGAGGTTGTTGATGCCGAGGTTCTCGAGACTGACGAGGCTATTGATGTCGAGGCTGTTAATGTTTTCGATGCAGTTACTGGGAAAAAAGTAGCGGCCGGTGCTTTAGAGGTGGTGGCATCAGGGGCTGATTCTAGCTCTGCGTCTGCGTTCAACGTGTCGCTCGGGCTACCCGGGCTGGCCGGGCTGGCCAGGCTGGCCGGGCTGGCCGGGCTGGCAGGACTGGCAGGACTGGCAGGACTGGCAGGACTGGCCGGGCTGGCCGGACTGGCCGCATTGGCAAGACTAAAGATGGAAATACGGGGGCTCTCCCGTCTGCCAATGTCTCGGGGAAGCCGAGTGTCTATTCGCAAGTCGGCCCGCTTCCAGCCCGAGGCATCTGGCCCGCGCGACACCGGGGTGCTATCGGTCAGAGAGCCTTGGACGTTCCGGAAGCGGAGGACACTGGGACGTTAGAATGCGCACATGAAAGAGGCAAAGGCCACTAACCCCATATTGAAGCGACCGCAGGCAACAAACGCGAGCAAAAACGCAAGAAAAAAACAAGCAAAAACAACGCAAAAAGCAAAGAGAAAAAAAGCAGGCCAGCTGCAAAGTGGAGAAAAAAAGGGGAAACCGAAAAGAAAAGAAGAGAAGAAGAGAAGAAGAGAGCTGGAAAAAACAAGAGAGAAAGAAACAATGCACGGCAAGGCCTTGGCAAAGAGCGCCTTGATATAGTACTGCCCCATTGCTCCGCGCCAAGGCTGCCGCTGCAGCGTTGAAACAGGTGCGCGTCCCCGCCAAGGCGGCCGCCCCATTGCCAAGGCTGCGCATGGTGGTTGAGGCCACCTGAAGCGCTTGGCACTGCCTTGTTTCTGTTTGGAGCTGTTTCGGCATATCCATGGTTTGTTTGGCAGTGACCCTTTCGGCGTCCATGGTTTGTTGGCAGGGACCTTTTCAGCAGGCCCATGGTTTGTTTGGCAGTGACCCTTTCGGCCTCCATGGTTTGATTGCAGGGACTGTTTCGGCGTGTCCATGGTCTACATTGTTTGGCGTGTACTGGTGGTAATGTTTCAACTGCTATGAACTCTACCCCATCGGCAGTCAGCCGGTCTCGACGGCGGCCGGGCGCTGGGGGGCGGTCTCGGTGGCCGGCGCTGGGCGGACAGCCAGCTCGAGGCCCCAGACGGGCGAAGCGGGCAGGCCGAGGTGGAGCAGGGTTTTGAGGACGACCCGGGCGCGAAGAGCAGGCCCAGGCTGAACAGAGGCTGTAGCACATCTCAGGCCACCGCGGATGCGCACCGGGGCCACATAGGCAAAGCAGGTCAGCAGCGTCGACCGCGGGCTGCCGATGCTGGCGTTTATGCTGGGGGAAGGGACGAAGAAAAGGGGAAGAAAAGGGGATGAAGTGAGGGTGGTAAAAGATATGGCATACCCAATCCGGTGGCTGTCGGTGCTGACGCTAAAGGCAGCGATGAAGCACACGGCTGTGGCCGCCAAGGTCTTGGCCGTCTGCCAGGGCGTCAGGGCCTCGTAGGCCGATGTGGTCTGGCCGAGAGCGGCGGCATCGAGGGCGGCGTCTTTTGGGTTTGCCGGCCTGCGCGGCCTCTCCGACCTGTTGGCACGCCGCGACCGGCTTGTCTGCCATGTTAAAGCCCTCTTGGAGGCGGTCGCCAATGTGCAGATGGAGGAGCTCTCCGGTGGCTGGACAAGTGGTCTGGATGTCTTCTGCCAAGTGATTTACAGAGTATCTTACAATCTCTGCCCGGACGAGCTATCCGGAGATCGGCCGGGCAAAGGCTGCCGGGTGCGGAGAAATTGTGGGGATTCCAGGGTATCTCAATGGGTCGGTGACCTGGAGCTGCTGACTCCCGGCAGAGTGCGGCTAGCCCAGCGGGCTTTGTGCCGGCGACGGCTGACGAGGAGCCGGGCAACATGGCCGGACGGGCTCGGCGCTGTGGGAGTTGGGCGCGCGCACAGTGAGAGTAGAGCGCGCGCACAGTGCAGTTCACCAGAAGCGGCACGCAGCTGCAGCCAAGGCAGAACCGTGTCTCGCACTGTGTGTCTCGGCCGCGCCGAGCCCGGTGGCGTCCAGGTCTCGCTGAAAATCAACATGGCCCCTTTGCGAGGCTGGTAACGACTCTGGGTTTGTAAACTGCACTTCGCCTGGGGGTATCGATCAATACATGAATATATCCGCCGTGCCTTGGCCCGCCCATCCCGCCGCAATGGCCACTGCAAGAACGGCCAGGGAAAGAGGCGACAAGACCATTGGCCTTGCACTTCCCGAGGTTGAGCCCCCGCTGGAGGCTGAGGACGACGACGACGACGACGACGACGACGAGGCCAGCACCGTCTCGCCGCTGGGGTAGCGAATGTTGTAGACGGGCGCGCTGGTCAGCGCCGCCGGCGAGCCGAGCGCGTGCGGGCACGCGGCCTGGTTCTGGGCCGGCCAGTCGTCGAGCGAGCAGGCCTCGTCGTAGCCGTAGCTGCAGAGGGGGTCCATGATGTTGTAGAGCCGGTAGTGGTCCGCCACCCAGCTGGCGTTGCCGGCCGCGCGCGCCGCCAGGCAGCTGTTTAGAAAGTTCATGCTGTTGGGCGCGCTCAACGCCAGCACGCCGCCGCCGCCGCCGCCGGCGTGCAGGAGGCTGCTGCAGTGGCTGGCGTCCACATCCGCCGTCTGCATGGCCACGGCGCCGCCGGCCGTCGGCGCGTCCGTGGCCGAGTGGCCCGTCACTAGGTAGTTCCACGCGTCGTAGCTGACGTCGTGCGCGCCGCCCGACTGGTCAATGCGCAGCAGGTACACGCTGCGCCCGCCGTAGCTCAGCGACACGCACACGTTGTTGCAGTCCACCGCCGCCGGCCAGTACGCCACCCGGTTCGTGTTGATCTTGCAGCCCAGCACGCCCACCGACGATGAGTAGCTGTCGTGCGGCGTCACGTACACTGTCTGCGTCGTCGCCGCCGCCGTCGATGCCGAGGCTGCCGAGGCTGCCGCGACCGCCGAGCCCGCCGAGCCCGCCGCCAGGGCATACCAGAGGCGCATCGCGAGGCGCATCGCGCTGGAGGTTGTCAAATCGGGAAATGTCAAACGAAAGTGGTGTCCGCCCGTATGCGGAAATTGTGGTAGTCGAGCTGTAATCGCTTAACAATTAAAGAGAACGTGATATCAAAGGAGCGACGTCGGCCATGGCCAGAGAATGTGAGAGAGTGCAGTCGGCCGTCTTGGAGCGGCTGCCGGGAAACGAAGAGGTTGAAAGAAGGGGGGATGAATGAAATGCGACCGTTGGGCCCGCTAGTCTGTAAATGGCTAGCTCGTTTCGGGGAATGGCCCCAGCACGTGCGGGTACTCCGTACTCCGTAATTACTCCGTAATCACGCTATCACTCTTCGGCCCCAGGGCCAGGGCCACCTGCTCGGCCACCACTTTGTGGATGGGGTACGTCGGGTGCAGGCTGTTGAGCCAAAAGTATTCGTTCACAGGCACGCCGCACTCGGCCGTCGAGGTGTCGCGGGCCGGCGTGCCGCTGGTGAGAAGAGTGAGAAGAGAAAGAAGAATGAGAAAGAAAGGGAAAAAAAAGAAAGAAAGAAAGAAAAAAAAGAAAAACCCACTTCTCATACGCCACACAGTAGTCGGTCGTGTTCTTGAGGTGTGCCGTCTGCGCATACGCCGCCGGGCTGTCGAGCACGCGGTGAAAGGGCGTCGCCGTGTCGTAGAGCCAGACGTGGACGTTGTCGCCGGCCCCGCCGCCGCCGCCGGTATGCGCCGCCTGCAGCTGTGCCGCCAGCGCCGCCAGCCGCCCGTTGAACGCGGCCAGGTCCGCGGCCAGCCGCGCACGCGCAGCGCCGTCGCGGCCGAAGCGCGCGGCCGCCAGCGGGCTGCGGTCGACCGGCGGCACCGACAGCAGCACAAAGTTGCGCGCGCCGGCCGCGTGGAGCTCGTCGAGGAGACCGGCATACCCGGCCATGATGCGCGCCTGCAGGCCGGCGGTGTCTTGTGCGCTGCTGCTTTGGTTTCGGCCCCGGCTCCGGTCCTGGCTGTTGACGACGTCGTTGATGCCGACCCACACCGCAAAGAGCGAGTCGCCGCCGTGCCAGGCCGGCGCATCCGGCGCGCTCGGCAACGTGCTGCCGCCGCCGCCGACATACCCCGGCATGAACTCGCGGTGCACCTGGTCCGCCACCGAGAGCACGGCCGGATCAAACGGCGCCACCAGCGTCGTGTCCACCGTGGCGCCGCCTCGGGCAAAGTTGTACGTCTGCACGGCCGAGGCGTTGTACTCCGTCGTCAGGTAGTCGGCCCAGTTGGGCCCGTTGCACGACGTCGCCCCCGGATACGCCGGGTTGCCCAGCGGACTCGCCGGCGACGGCGCCGGCCTCTGCCCGTACTGGAAGCCCGTCTGCGTGTAGCTGTCGCCGCTGTTGCGCCGGTCAGCCCAGAGCACCGTGGCCGCCCGCCCGCCGGGACCAACTCACAAGATAAACACATATCGAATGCCGTGCCATCCCGGCCACGCCGTGCTTTGGCAGCTGCGAGACTAGACGCATCGCGGAGCCAGTGTTAGACAGTCGAGGGCGATATACACGCCATCCGCCGCCAGGCTGGCCATTCACACAGCATCCCCGACAGATGAGCCAACTTACACGCCATCGCCGCGGACAGACGACCAGCAGCGTCGTCACCGCTGCCGCTGCCGCCAGCATCCCCAACAGCAGCCAGCCGGCGGCGGCAGCTCGACGGCGCCGGCTCCGTGACGCGGACATGATTGTTCGACGGCTCAACGGCGCAAACAGGAGATGCTAAAGGAGCCTTTGATACTGTCAGAGTCTAAGTTCCCAGGGATCACTTGGGTTTTCGAATCCGTCTGGCCGTCGTGGGTGTCTGGCCAGGGCTTCTCCAAGCAGTCTGGCTCGTCCGTCCCCAAGGGCTGAAAAATGTCACATGCCGAAAAAGCAATGTCGTCATCAATCCAAGATATCCAAGAGAAATCATAGAAACAGTTGCACACAAAGGGCGTGAAAACACAAGAAACAAGCAAGCGATTCTTCTGAACTCGACATTTTCGAAAGCTTGTTACTGTTCAAATCTTGTCCAAATTAGTTTCATAACTCACTCGTCAGTCACATTCAATCGTCCAGATCACATCCAATCAATCGCATCATTCGTCCAATCCATCGTCTGTCCAATCACAAAAATCCAAACTGCCTCTTCAACCGCTCGTGTCTCATGTCAACGTGGCCAGCATGGCTCTCATTATGGCGGGTGGCGGGCCTGGAACAGCGTCAGCGTTCAGTGTGCCGTCTCGCAGCAGCGCCTCATCACACAGACCGCACCTTTGTCGCCGCGCTCGTCCCGGCTCAGCGGTACCGCGGCACGCTGATGGCCATCCTACCTTTCTTGTCCTTTTCGATGCGCACGCCGTGGTGCGGCTCGTCGTAGTGGTCCACCTCCTCCTCGTACACCACCAGCTCGCCCGTGCTGAGCCGCTCGGCCTTGACCACCTCGCGGTCCGAGAACTCGTACTCGCGGCCGTGGTCGCGCTCGCGGTCGCGCCGGCCGTGGAAGTGCGCATACAGCGCCCCGTCCCCGCCGTGCGAGTGCGACCGGTGGTGGCTGCGGCTGCGGTGGTGGCTGCGGCTGCGGTGCCGCCGCCGGTCGTCCACCGCCACCACGGCCAGCTGGCCGGCGTCACGGTATTCGCGCACGTCGCGCACGTCGCGCACGTCGCGGTACGACGTGTACTTGTCTTCGTACGCCGACGGGCCCGCGTCCACAATCACGGCCTGCGGCGCCTGGTGCGTGGTGTAGGCCGTCTCTTGGTATGTGGTATAGGCCGGCGCCTGGTGCGTGGTGTAGGCCGGAGTGGTGTAGGCCGGAGTGGTGTAGGCCGGCGCCGTATAGGCCGGCGCCGTATAGGCCGGCGTGGGGTAGGCCGGCGCCGGCCCCGAGGTCACCGTGTAGGTGTCGGTGTGGCTGCGGGCCGGCGACACGTCCCGGATCTTGACCGTTGTGGTGTAGTCAACCACTGGCGGCAGCGGCGCCGGCGGCGGCGGCAGCGGCGGTGGCGTCTGGGGCACGCGCACAATCGTCGTCGTGGTCGTGGCCTGTGGCGCCGCCTGCGCCGAGGGCGGTCTCATGTAGTATTCTTCGCGGCGCCGCTCCTCAATGATCTCTTCGCCGCCGCCGCCACCGCTGCCGCCGCCGCTCTCGGTGATGCGAGTCGTCTTGGTCTTGGTCTTGGTCTCGATCACTTCCTCGTCTGACAGTGTTAGAAGTGCTCTTGCAGCCAAAAAAAAAAAGAGTAAGAAAAAAAAACAAAACACCTTCCAACACCCACCCTTCTTGTAATCTTTGCTGAGCTTCAACACATCGTCGATATTGTCCTGGCCCAGGGCCACCTGGACTACAATCGTCTTTCCCTAAAGGCCGTGGTCAGCAACGCGTCTCTCTCCCACTGCGTGCCACAACACAACGCAGCACGCACCTCGCGGATAAACGGGTAGCCCAGGTCGGCCAGCGCCCGCTCCGACACCAGCCGCGCCGGCATGCGCGTCTTGCCCTTTTTGGGGTACTCGCTGCGCACCACCTTGAGCGTGGCGCCGCCGCCACTTCGCGTGCTCGACGACGCTGACGACGACGACGACGACGAGCGCCCGGCGCTGCTGCGGCGGGTCGAGCGCGTGATGCGGGTCGAGCGCGATTCGCGGCTGCGGCTGCGCTCGCGCCCGCGCTCGCGCTCGCGGCTCTCGCGCCGGGTTGTCGTGCGCACGAGCTCCATTCCGCGCACGCGCTCCGGGAAGGGCATGCGGAAGCCGCCGCTGCTGCCTTTGCGCGCCCGCCGGCTGTCGTCCTCCTCGTTGACGACGTCGACCTCGTAGCGCCGGCTGGTGCGCCGGCCGCCGCCGTGGTCGTCCGAGATGCGGACCGCTTCAAAGCGAGCCGAGAAATCCCGCTCACGCTCGCCGTCTCCCCGGTCCCGGTCCCGGTCCCGGTCCCGGTCCCGGTCGCGGTCGCCCGGAACCATGGGCGCCGGTACAGGCCGGTGCTGGGCCAGGCGCTCGCGCATCTCGCGCATATCGCTGCCGTACGCGAGCTCGCTGTCGTCGTCGCCGCCGGCGCCGTCGTCGTCGTCCAGCCCCGGCCGGCGCTGCTCATGCAGGCGGCGCGCCGGCCGGCGGTCAAACGTGTCGAGGCTCGACTGGCGCCGCAGCAGCATGCCCGGCCGGCGGGGCGGCGAAGGAGGACCAGACGGCCGCCTGCCGTCACCGTCGCGGTCGCCATCGTCAATATCGTGGCTGTCGTTGTCGTGGCGCACCCGCACCCTCTCGATTTCCTTTTCCACAACCACCTTGCGTCGTTCGTCGCGGCCTTCGTCGCCGTCAATCACGTTGGGCGGCCGCGGGCGGTGGAACGAAGAGGACCGGCGGCCGCCACTGTGTCTGCGCTCCATGTCGTCCTCCTCGACAACGCGGCGCTCGCGCACAACACGGTCGTCTTCAAAGGTGTGGCCCCGCGAAGTGGCACGACGGCCGCTGCCGCCGCCGCCGGAACGGCGGTATTCATCCTCGTCGACCTCGTCGTAGTGGACAACGCGCTCCGAGGCGATGCGGCCGTCACGGTCACGCTCGCGGTCGAATTCACGCCGCCCGAGATCGCCCGTCGACGATCGGTACGGATCACGAGACATGAGATGGGATACCGAAAAGCGGATATTTTTAAGAGGCTGGTGATGAAGAGGCAAAAGGCAAATGGCAAAGGCAAAGGCAAAGGCAAAGGCAAAAGCAAAGGCGAGATCAAAGAGCAGAGATTAAAGAAAAAAGGAGCTGCAGAAAAGAGCCGCACCTTGCCTGGAAAGAAACAGAAGCCACTAGGCCGCTGATGACGACAGTGACGCCAAACCAAGAATACGAACGGAGGGGCACTGGACGCTCGGCGGGGAAGGCGCCGCCGGGAAGAGGTGGGGGAGACACAGGCTGCCTGCCTCAGTGGCAGTGGCTGCACAGCCCCTAAAAATGAGACAACTCACAACCACACAGCCACACAGCCACACATCTACACAACAGCCACACATCCACACAACAGCCACACATGGCCACCGCAGCGGCCTTCCCGGGCTGTGCCACTATCGGGCCTGGGACCAGAAATCTCGCAGAACGAGGCGGCGGCCACCTGCGGCTTGTTGGCCGTTGTCCTGGCTGTCTCCTGCTAACGACCGTTTCAAGCCTCGTGCCGCGGTGGCGCCGAAATCCGTCCACGGCGCTAGTGCCGGGATAGGCCTAGACCGCCGAATCTGCAGAGTGACGTAAGACAGTCGGTACTCTTCGCTACAAGTCCTTATTCCTGGTGCTCTTCGCATAAGTCCTGATTCCGTCGTTACTACGCGTTGCCCTTGCCCGTCTATGCCTCATCCAACAGCCAACAGCCTCATGCGAAATAACTCTTCCAAAGAACGCCCTCCAAGTCTTCCAGCTGCTCCGGCGTGAAATACTAAAAAAGTTAGCGTCCTCGCTTTTTTATGCTGCTTCTCTATCCGAAAAAAAAAAAAAAACACACCTTTTGGTCCACGCTCCAGCTGTCTTGCCGAGTCTTTTTGAATTCGGCCAGGATGGACTTGGTCGCATTGCCCACCACCCCCGGGTCGTTGGCCGTGCGCGAGGCCAGGTGCGCCAGCACCTCTGGCATCCACGCCGGCGGCGGCGTCGCATACGGGAACGCCGACACCAAGGCGCCCAGGCCAAGCACGGCCGCGTGCCGGCGCACCACCTGCTGCTTCAGGTCGAGCGGCGTGTCACGGCCGCCGCCGTTGCTGCTGCTGTCGGCGTCGTCGTCGTCGTTTTGTGCCGCCAGCAGCGCCGGGCGCTTCCGCTTGGGCATCGGGTTGTCGCGCAGCTGCTTCTTGAAGCGCTGCTTCAGCGTCTCGATAATGGGGTTGCGGATGGCCGCCGGCGAGCACCGGATCATGCCGGCCAGCGTGATGGCCGCCGAGTCGCGCACCTCCAGCTGGGCGTCCGCCAGCATGTCGCCCACGGCGTCAAACAGCATGTCCCGCTGCGCCGCCCTGGACAGGAAGAGCCGCCGGAAGTAGAGCACCTGCATGTTGATCAGCGCCCGCAGCCGCTGGTGCCAGCTGCTGGCGGAGCGGCCGACGCTGATCAGCTTGCGGATGAACTGGTCGTCCTCGCCCTCGCGCAGCGGGATGTTGGGCAGGTGCCGGTACACGTGGTAGGCCAGCTGCATCAGCTCCGGGTCCTCCTTCACGTCCATCATGTGCAGCAGCTGGTCCATAAACGGGTCCGGGAAGAAGCTCACCAGCTCCGTGCACTCCTGCGACGCCAGGATCCAGTCCAGCCAGATCAGCACCGTCTTGGACCCCGACGTGTAGCTGCTCTGCTCCTGCTGGCCGGGCGCGCGCTCGTGCCGCCACCGCTCCAGCCGCTCGAACACGTCGGCCATGGTCGCCCGGAACTCGGCCGTCGGCTGGTACGGCTGGATGCCCACCGACGAGGCCGCCTTGTTCTGCCGCAGCAGCTCCGACACCGTCGCAAACGACTCGTGGTAGCGTGTGCGGTAAATGGTCGCAATCGTGCGCCCTATGGCCTCGCGCACCGCCTTGTACGGGTGGTCAATGTGCGCCAGCAGGTCCTGCAGGATCGGCTTCTCGTTGCGGTAGTGCCAGCCGCCGTCGCTGATGGTGAACTCGAGCAGCGCCAGCTTGGACGACTCCTTAAAGGCCGCGTTGGACGTCAGGTCCAGCCGGAACGCCCCCAGCCCGAGCTCCAGCTCCCGCGACCGGCGCGGGTCTCGCATGCCCGTGATCATGTGCACGCATGTCATCCAGTACTGCAGGTTTTCCGGCGTGAGCTTGTCGTCGATGATGCCGAGCAGCATCGGCGCCGCAAACGCCCACGCCCGGTCGCGGTATTCGCGCGGTTCCTGCACGCCCCGCGACAGGAGCGCCGCCAGGATCTCGCTCGTCGCCCGGTGCTGGTGCCGGTCCGAGCCGTCCCCGTAAATGTCCAGCACGACCTCCTTGACCTCGTCAAACGTCACCGCCGCCAGCCCGCTGTGCACGAGCTCAAACACGTGCGACATCAGCGACACGTCCTGCACCTTGAACCGGTCCGCGTTCGCGTCGCGCGGCTCCTGCTTCATAAACTCAAACAGCTGCCGGCACCAGTCCTTGGTGATGATGGCGCCGATCTGCCGGCGCGCGCTCGTCTCGATCTCGTCGTACCCCGTGTACACCTCCGGCCGCGCCTTGTACGCCACAAACGACTTGCCCCAGACCAGCCACCCGGGGTAGTCCGAGTCGACGTAGTACTCCACCGGCTTTTCCTGCGCTGCGCCGTCGCCCGCCGTCGCGTCCGCCGCCGTCGCGTCCGCCGCCGGCAGCGGCCGCTGCTCAAAGGACGCGAGAAAGTCGCGCGTCCACTGCTCGTCGCCGCCCTCGGGCGGCACGGCAATGTCGAGCTTGTTGTCGCCCCTCTCCTGGTCCAGCAGACACAGCCGGTAGTCGTGGTTGTAGCAGACGCGCAGCTCAATGTACATGAAGACGCTGGCCAGCGCCATCTGGAAGCTCGTCCGCAGCGACGGGTGCTGGTCAATGGCGCCGCGGACCACCGTGTCGATGAACTCGGGCGGGGCCAGCTTGTCAAAGCGCAGACACAGGTTGTTAGCAAACACGGCGCAGCGGCTGGCCACCTTCCAGTGCGCCGTCTTAGAGAGCTCAATCAGCTCGATGCCCAGCGCGGCCTTCTTTTCCTCCACCTTGTCGCGCCGCTTCTGCACAAAGGACCGGCGCTTGGCAATCTTGCCGGCACAGTCGGCCAGCGCGGCCTCCTCGGCCGGCGCGACCAGGGCGAGGACGCTGCTGTCCACAATGGGCATACGGTCAAAGGGCTTGCCGAACTCGAGCAGCGGATACATGGCGTTGGCGCCGAGGTGCTGGATCGAGGCCTTGTCCACGCTGGCCGTGCGGATGTAGAGCCGCATGAGCCGCGGCGCAAACCGCCAGTCCCGCACCAGCGTCTTGGCCAGCGTCGTGAAGAGCAGCGTGTACATGGCGCCCTTGATGCGGTCGTGGTCGCCGGCGTCGAGGGCCGCCTGCAGCTTGTCCAGCAGCACGGGAATCACGAGCGGGCGGCCGCCAATGAGCACCCGCAGCGACGAGTCCTGGGCGCTCTGGGCGATGCGGCGCACCTCGGCGTAGGACGACACGGAGGACTCGGCCAGGTCCAGGAGCAGCTGCCGGTCGAGCTCGCTCTTGAGCCGAAAGGCCGAGTTGTACTTGACCCGCTGCAGCTGGTAGGCGTCGGCGCGGCGCACCAGCAGTGCGCGCGGGTACGCTTTCCGCAGCCCGTTCAGCTTGAACGGCGCCGTGTCGCACTTGTACAGGCGCAGGAGCCGCTCCAGCGGGTGGGCCGATCGCTCAAAGCCCACGTCGGTGATCCAGATGCGGTACGTCGCATACAGGGCGGTGAAGCAGGTAACGTCGTCCTCCTGGTGCTGGCTGAGAAAGGCGTGCGTGCGCGATATCAGACGTCCGACCTCCTCGCGCAGCAGGTGGATACGTTCAAACATGGCGCTCTTGCGGTCTAGTAGGTACCCAGCCGGGTAGGAATACTGGCGACGCAGCTCGTCGTCGTCGGCGCCCTCTGCCAGCAGGCTGTCGCCCTTTTCCGAGGCGTCGTCGGCTGTCGCATCCACATCCATGTTGTCGTCGTTGTCGTTGTCGTCGTCACCGCCGCCGCCGCCGCCACTGCCCGCTTTCGTCGTCGACGCACGGGTAGGATCAAACAGGGCCGACACGCCCGAGATGACGAGCCGGATCTGGGACAGTGCCCTGGACAGCTCGTCGCTCCACTCCTTGTTCTTGCCGGTGCGGCTGACGGGCGGCTCGTCGCTCATCAGGGCCTCCATCTTGCGCTTGGCGGCGCCGATCTGGGACTCAAACAGCTCGGCGGCAAACTGGATCTCGGGCTCCTCCGGCCGGTACCAGTTCACGGTCAGGTCGGCGGGCGCGGTCAGGCGGCCCCAGTCGGCCACGGTGATGCCGTTCTGCTCAATCGACTTGCTCTCAAACATGGCGTTGTCAATGGGGTACGTGTGCGCCAGGTTGAGCAGCAGGTGGTGGACAAAGTTGGAGACGTGAATGGTGGGCAGGCCGCGGCACTTTTCCTGCATGTACTCGGCAATGCCCATCAGGTCCTGCTTGTACTTGACGACCTCCTTGCCCACCAGGACCACGCACATGCTGAGGATGCTGACGTGCCAGACCAGGGCGCGGTCGCGCGGCAGCACGTCGGTGCCGCTGCTGCGGTCCGAGGCGGCGCCGTTGGAGTCGATCTCGTGGCGGATGTTGGCGATCAGCATGGGCACAAACACCTTGAGCGTCTTTTCCGGGTTGACCTTGCAGAGCGCGCTGCAGATCCAGGCGACGGCGTCGCGGGCCTGGTTGACGACGTGCGAGTTGACAAAGTCGGACAGCTTCTCGAGCGCAATGTCAAACAGGTCCGGGGACAGCGCGGCGAAGAGCGGCGTGAGGGCGGCCGGCAGCGAGTTGATCACGTTGTCCTCGGGCGAGCCGGCGCGCACCTGGGCGGCGTCGGGCAGGTTCTCGACCAGGGTGAAGACCTTGCCCAGCAGGGCGAGCAGGAACTCGCCGAAGCCGGCGGTGGAGGAGCGCAGGATGCTGGCCTCCTGGTCGTCGGTGAGCTCGGCGTCGTAGTCGATCTGGACGTCCTGGCCTTCGCGCTCAAAGCGCTCCATCTCGCCCTGGACCCACTGGACGGCCAGGCTGGTGTCGTGGATCTCGCCGTCGTCGCTGGCGAGCGAGACAAAGGGGATGGTGTAGGCGACGCTCTGGATAAAGTTGAGCGTGTTCTGCGTCTTGCCCAGGTCGTTGGCGTCGATGCCGGGCAGGGCCAGGGCGAGCAGGGCGGTGATGTGGCAGCGGAAGCCCTTTTCGCGCGCCATGATGCTGGAGAGCATCTGCAGGCTGCACAGGCTGGCGGTGGTGCGGTGGACCTCGACGAGGCCCTGCAGGCTCGGGTAGAAGCGCTGCAGGGCGCCGGGCAGCACCAGGCTCGGCTCGAGGTAGGCGAGGCACTGCAGGGTGGTGTAGTAAAAGTTGGCCACTTTCTGGCTCTTGGCAAACAGGCCCATAAAGGTGACGTCGCGCAGGGCCAGGACGAAGCGCCGCTTCAGCTCGGGCGTGATGCGGCGGTCGGCCGGCGTCTCCAGCTCGCCGCTCTGTTCGCGGTTCCAGCGGCTGACAAAGATGTCGGCCAGGTAGTGCGTGAACTGGGCGAGGAAGTTGGTCCAGCTGCCCTGGTTGGAGGGGTGGAAGAAGGTGTCGATGGACTCCATGAAGCCCTCGAGGCCGGTGAGGATGTTGCTGCTACTGTCGCTGTTTGATTGACTGGCTCCATTCTGCGGCTGTTTGGATGCCTCCAGGCAGAGGGGCGACAGCGAAAAGACGATCCAGCGGGCGGCCATGTAGGGCACCGGGTGCCGCTTGCGGTCCTTATCCAGGAAGACGGCCAGGCCGGAGGAGTAGTCCAGCGAGCTGATGTAGGGCGAGTTGGCCTGGCCAACGGGGATCTCGGTCAGGCGCAGGATGGCGGTGAAGATGAGGTCGGACTGGCTCTTGGTGAAGATGCCATGCTCGGTAAAGGGAACGTCGGCAAAGTGCAGGTAGTTGCGCGCCATGCGAGACAGGATGTCGAGGAAGGAGATGTCAAAGGACTTTGAGCGGGTGACGAGCGCCCAGAGGTGGAAGTAGGTGGGCAGGAAGTCGGACGGCTGCGACTCGGGCGCGGTCAGGGGCGCGGGCGTGGTGGGCACCAGGATGGTCAGCAGGCCGACGACGATAAAGGCATTGGAGATGTCGGGGGTGCTAAAGTAGGGCAGGATGGTGTCGAGCATCTCTCGGCGGTCGCTCGGGTCGAGGTAGGACTGGACGTGCAGGCAGATGCGCGTGACTTGCTTGTACAGGCGTGCCTGTATCGACTGGTGGACGACAATCTCGCTGGGCAGGACGATGCTTTTGAGCTGCTTCCATAGCGGGCGCCAGTCCAGGGTGAGGTCCACGCCCGGCTCGAGGTAGTGGCTCTTCCTGAGTGTGTTAGATGGGGGTTGCCTCGTGCACAGGGTTGGGGGGTTCGTCGGGAGAGGTAGAGGGGGCTCGCCCGGAGAGGTAGGGGGTCGTCAGGAGAGGTAGAGGGCTCGCCAGGAGAGGTAGAGGGCTCGTCAGGAGAGGTAGAGGGCTCGTCAGGAGAGGTAGAGGGCTCGTCAGGAGAGGTAGAGGGCTCGTCAGGAGAGGTAGAGGGCTCGCCAGGAGAGGTAGAGGGGTGAGCAGACTGACTTGGTGAGGCTGATCAGCATGCGGCCAAAGCGGTCGCTGGCGCTCGCGTCGATGCCTGGGGCGAGGGCCAGGTAGTAGTAGAAGCGGGCGAGGCGGGCGCGCTGTTCGCGAGGCATGTCGAACTTGAGGTTGAGCCAGCCCTGCAGTTCGCGGGTCCAGTGCAGGGCGCCGCGCGAGTAGTCCTCGGCCTCGGCGGCCACGTAGAGGTTTTTGAGGATGCTGGCGAGCGTGGCATCGCGCATGGCCTCGTCCTCGACGGGGTAGGGCAGCAGCTCAAAGTAGCGAAAGGTGCGCGGGCGGTGGCGCTTGTCGTTGAGGGAGGGGGGCTCGGCGGCGGCGGCGGCGGCCGGCACCGAGCCGGAAACGGGCGCGCGCTCGGCCATGTCTGGTGGACGGCGATGGGGCAAGAGAGGGACAGGAGAAGGAGAGGTAGGTTGCTGGTTCAGAGTGGTAGATGGAAACGACAGATCTGAGCCGCAAACGGACGCGCCGGCATGTCGTCTCTCCCGAGCAGCCGAGCAGCGAGGCGCACGCGAGACGCAGAACACGCAGCTGTATTGTCCCCCTAAAGATAAGAGGCCGGCCGGAGGGTCAGACAGTGGCGCGAAGGCGGAGAGAGAGATGTTGGCAAAGGATGCTGTTCCCTGGTGATGAAAAAGAAAGGAAATGGAGCCAGTAGAAATGGGACACGCCAGGAGATAGCTCGTCCGGCGGCAGAAAAGACAAGCTAGCGGCGGTGCGGGGGACAGGCAGGAAGAGAGACTGCCCGGGACGGAAAGAGCAAACGACGGAAGAATAAACCTATTTGTTCGTGCGCGGCGTCGGCGTCGCGTTGCTCGGGGGGGGGGGGGGGGACCTTTTTTCGTCGAGGTGGCTGACGTACAGAGCTCGGAAGCCTTGAGAAAAAACGGGCAGCCGTGCGGGCGGGGGGCGGGCGGGCGGTCGCTCTTGCTGCGTCAGCAGCAGCAGCAGCAGCGGCGGCGGCGGCAGCAGCAGCAAGCAGCAAGCCGGCGCGGCAGGAGAGAGCTGGAGAAAGCTGGGATTAGGGCGCCTCGGCCGACCCGACCCCAGACGTAAGCTAACGCCTGCCTGGAGCTAAGATAGATTTAATATATACGGAGCAGGTCAGGGTGCCGGTGCCGGCGCCGGGAGAGGCAGCAATGTCAGCCGGCCACGAACAAGGCTACGGCAGAGCAGCAACGTCGACGGGAGGCGCACAATTACGACATGGACACGGTCAAGTGACGGCGGATGGGGGCGCACGGCGTGCCCGTAGGAGACTGGAATGTGAAGCCAGAGCGCAAGAGTCGCACGGCTTGGAATTAAAGTGCGGCGGCCCACTCCAAGACTAGGGTCCCAAGACACCGAGAGACTCGCACAAAGTCACGCTGAACCCAAAATAGACTCGGCAGGTTGTGGTTACAGAACACGGTCGTATTTTCCATTACAGATCCATACAAATACACACACGACTTTCTGTCCACGGCACGAGCGGCCAGCCGCTACTGCAGAGAGGCGGCATGCAGGCGCCGGAAAGCCGGAAGGCCAGCCGGCCGCCATCAGCGTGCCTCGGCCAATCAGCGAGGATAGGCGGGCGGGCGGGCGGGCGTGCATGCGCTGGCGAGGTTCAGGGATCTGCCAGGACGCTGGCCATGTCGCCGTAAAACGCGGCGGCCACGACGGCCAAGACGACCAGCGCCCCGGTGACCACGCCGGCCGACGCGTGCCTGGGCCTGCCGGGGGTGTCCGTGGGGCTTTCAGCGGTGCTTGTGCCCGTGCCCGAGCTTGTGCTTGTGCCTGTGCGTGTGCCTGTGCTGTGGTCGGCTTGGGCGACCTGCCGGCCGACCTGGGTGCCAAACTGGCCGACAATGTTGCCGCGCGGCCAGTACTCGCACACGAGGAACCAGCCGGTGTTCTTGCTGCCGGCGGCGGCGCCGCGGCACAGCGTGCGCGCGCAGCCGACGGTGGTGCTGGCCTTCCAGACCAGCTGCGTAAAGTGGCCGGTGGCCTCGCCAAAGGCCGGGCGGGCAAAGTCGTAGACGCGGCGCTCGTTGCCCCAGGCGTCGACGCACGAGGCCGCGTCCGAGCAGCCAATGGCAATGTTCTCGCCAAAGGGGCCGCCCGAGTGCGCAAAGGTGCAGTCCGTGTCCTGGGCGAGGTAGGCGGCCGCGAACGCGGCCGTGGTCGCGTTCCACGTCGCCGCCGGGGCGTTGTGCTCGCGCCGGAAAAAGTTGGTGCTGTTGAGGATCGCCGAGATGAAGAGCGCCTCGGACACAAACTGCGGCGCCGTGCTGGGCAGCGCCGCCGCCACCGTGACCGTCTTGGCCGCTTTGGCGCCGACTGCCGGTGCCGCCGCCGTGGCCGTGACCGCACCGGAAGCTGTCACGGCTGAAAACAGAGAGCCGAATAGCAGTGTGCGTGGAACGAGTATCATGTCGTCTTGTGGATCAAGTCTTGCGATCAAGTCTTGCGTTGCGGATGTTCGGCAGCCCTCTTTAAACAGCAGACAACGTTTTCCTGGCAAGTCCGGACAAAGAGTCGCATCACGGCCGGCAACAATCGATTCTTTGACGCCCGGCGCTTTTCATTGTTCTTGGCTGGAATAGGCGCACGCCGAGAGCGGAAGCCACACCGGCGCGGCGTGTGCTGTGCTATACATGTCTGCGCTGCATTGTTGTTGCAGCTGCATTGCTGCTGCATTGTGTGTGTGTTGATTGGAGGTGACGCAACGAATCGTGGGCGCGTATTATGCCGGTAGAGGAGGCGCCCGATTGGCCGGTGTTGGGGTCACGAAACAGCGAAACAGCCCAACAGGAAGGAGCCTTTGCCACCGTTCACAAAGTGGGCAGGAACGATGCACACGTGGCTCAAGAGCCGCCAAAGCCTCACCGTCCACAACGCGACTTTCTGCGGCATCACAAGCCGCAAAAAAAAAGTCCCCTCGCAACCAAAGTCGGGCCTCATGGGCTTCTCCCGAGGCCGAGATGCGGGCCGCCGCTAACGCTGTCCAGCCTGAGCGCAACTCCAGCGCGGACAAGATGCATGCCCGAGCTGCTGTTCCAACGGCCGGCCAGCCAAGAAATTACCTTTTCGGCAGCCAGGGGGGTTTACCGCCTTTGCTCTACCTACCCACCCGCTCTGCCACGTCTGCCAGAGTCGGAGGCTGCTTGCTCTTGGCTGAACCGGCCCGGCCTGGCAGCTCCAGGACCGACCCCGGCGTGGTCCTCTCGGGCCTGCGGGCCTCGCTCCAGCATCGGCCGGCACACACCAGCCACAGTGCCACCCGACGTCGGCACGGCGCCGGGCATCTGGGACCCTGTGAGGGCGGCGTGCCATCTTTCGCAGCCACGGTGGCTGACGTGCTTGAGGACATGGCGGACAGTTCCCGGCACTGGCCACGAAATGGGTCATCCGTCTTCTTCAGCAGCAGTGAGGGCCGTCGCATGCGAAACGGTGGCCGTAGACGGAAACCGACCAAAAGAGTCTGGCGTACGGCCGCTGCTTTCCACGTGGACCCTCTCTTGCATCATGCGTTGGAGCTCGCTACCGTAAGACTCTACAAAGGGACCCCCGAGAATCGCAAATCGGTCGGCATGACCGCGTCAGCCGCCCTCCATCAGCCGGGCCGTCTTCGTGTTTTCTTTCCAAGCGGCCCTCGCTGGGCGAAGCAGTGCTGAGAACTCCTCGCATTCGCCTTCACCGTCTTATCTCTCGCATCCGTTGTGCGCACTGCCTGTCCGCCACCGTAGAGAGTAGCGAAAAAGCCCCCCCGGCCCACCTGAACCGTTTGCTCTGCGCATCTCCGCTGCTCCGAAAATCGCACGCAATCGTCGTAATCGCGGGGCAGGATTCGTAAGACTAGACGCCTCACTCAGGCTCAGCCACAGCACAGCAGCCTTTAGTAAAATACACCCCCCCCTACGCAGCGCATTACGCGTGAGATGGCAAAAAAATACCAGGCGGGCAAACTCGCACTCCGCCTGGACGAATCACTACGAATCACTACTCTTCCAAATCAAGCCTGACGCTCTCCTCTCGTTTCAGGTCGGAAGCGCACCAGGCCACGGCTGGTCTCAAAAGTTGAGCAGGATTTGGCCGCTTTCTTGGCCTCCGGGGCCCGTTCCAGACCGCACACATTCCGATTGAGAAGACGTCAACAGATGCGAGGCTAATGATGGCCTTGTATTATTGGGATTTTGACACCTGTCAGAGGGTGTAGCTATATCGTGGTATTATAAGTAAATTTGACAAGAGTAAAAAGGAAAATGCTGCAGATTGTGTCAATCCGACTTGTGTAATGTGTTGCCGCCAGATCTTCCTTCCGGGCAAAGTAGCCCTCCAGGGTCCAGGGCTCGCCCCTCTGTCCTCCTTTTCATGTCCAAACCTTCCGTTGTGAGGTCTCTCCCTGAAGAGCCTCAGCCGCCATAGCCGAGTAAAATCACAGCGCAAAACTCTAAAGACAAATGAATAAACCATCCGCTAAACGCCAGTGTAAAGGTACCGCCCAACGCCACGCTTTAACAAAACGAAAGGAAAGAATGAAAAAAGGAACAACACAAAAAAAAAGAAACAAAAAACTCAGCGGGAAACGCCGCTGGAGCCAAAGACACGGCCCAGCATGCCGCGGACGCGCTTGACACGGTTGCCGCCGTCCTGGATGTCGTGCAGCTCCTCGACGCTGATCTCGTAGGGGAGCATGGCGGTGGCGCCCTTGGAGAGCGGCGAGGGGAAGCGCTTGTTGCCGGCCAGGCTGTGGGAGGAGCCAATGGCATGGATGGTGGGGTGGTGGTGGTGGTGGTGGAGGTGGTGGCGCTCGTCGTCGGCGGCGCCGTAGATGTAGGCCGGCTGGTGGTCGTCGAGCTCGACCGAGAGCGGCGTGGAGGCCCGCGAGTGCGAGCGCGAGCTGAGCGACGAGGCGTAGCTGGTGGCCGAGCTGGTGCTGGCGCTGTAGGACAGGTCGGGCATGTTCATGAGCATGGCCACGTGGTCGGGCGTCCCGGCCGCCTCGACCGAGGCCGACCGCGGCGGCGTCAGGTAGGCCGCCGGCAGCCAGGCCGCCTCGGCCTGCTGCAGCTTGCGCTGGCGCTCTTCGGCCTGCTGGAGCAACAGCTGTTGTTGTTGTTGTTGTTGTTGCTGTTGTTGCTGCAGCTGTTGCTGCTGCAGCTGCAGCTGCAGCTGCTGTTGCTGCTCCAAGAGTATGCGCTGGCGCTCTTCGACCTGCTGCTGCTGCTGCTGCTGCTGGCGGCGGCGCTGGCGGCGCGCGTAGCGGGCGGCCACATCCTGGCGGATAGGCGCCAGGAACACGTCGAGCTCCTCGTAGAGATTCTCGGGGGTGATGCGGAGATCCCAGTCGAGCAGAAAGAGCAGCTGCTTCTCCATGAGGTTGACCTCGGTGCGGCTGAAGCCAAAGTTGTAGCAGTCGGTGATGATGACGCTGTAGCTGGCCCAGTGCTTGTTCTTGGGCGAGCTGTCGTTGAGGTACTTGGCGGCCAGGATCAGCGCGGCCAAAAAGATGCGGTGCGTGGTGCAGCGCAGGCCCTTGGCCATGGGCTGCAGGCGCGCCTTGAGCCGGTGCAGATAGACGAGCGTGCTCATCAGCGTGGGCACCTGCACGTTGGAGGACAAGACCAGCTGGCTGATAAACTCCTCCAGGGTCGGCAGGCCGCCGTCCTCGCGGCGCACCACCCGGGGTATCGGCGAGTCGGACGGCGACTCGGGCGGCGTGGGCAGTGTCCGGCGCTGGTGGGCCTCGACCGAGCTCGGCGGCATCATGGTTGGGTCGCACTGGATCACGTTGAAGGCGGCGTCGGCCAGGTAGCGGACCATCTGGCGGTTGACCTTCATAAAGACAAACTGGTCCAGGGCCGCTGCGTTGAGCTCCGCCATTGTGAGTTCGGCCGGGGCGTCCATGGCGAGGGTAAAAAGTCTGGGTGGAAGTAGGCGGAGTAGGCGGAGTAGGCGGAGGATAGGAGTAGTGGAATGAATAGAACGAGGTAAAGTTGGTGAGGAGATACAAGTAAGATGAGGAGGTGCAAGCAGCTGGTAGATGTAGTCGAGGTTGAGTGTGATTTTGCGTGAGAAGTCGGTGTAAGTGAAATACAGTGTGGGACGGAAAGGCTTTCTATATGCCTGTCGACCAAGAATGAGGGAGAGGTGCACTTCCAAAGGACGGTTGGGAGATGACCAGAGAAAGCCAGAGCAATGCAGACAGGAATGCGAGTGGCCCTGGCAGTAATATATTCTCGAGAGGGAGCAGAGGCAGGGAGCCGCGTAGCTCACAGTGGTGGTGGAGGCGGGACGGTAGTTAGCTGTACTTGCAGCGAGGTTATTTAGGTGGGTCCACCTCACACTGACGGCCAGCAGGGGAGGGGGGGGGGGGTGGATAGACAGAAAGTGGATAGGGCAGGCACGCGACGGAAGAGTAGCGAGCGCGCAAAAAAGGGAGCGGTGGCCACCAAGAGGGCCGGTCTCTCAACAATGGACCAGGTGGTGAAGTTGCAGTGGCTCAGACGGTTGGCCCGGTGGACGCGCGCAAAACGGAGCCGAAAAGGCCCACGAGGCTGAGTTTCTTGGGAGGCCGGTGTGGGGGTGTGAGCGACAGCGTGCCAGCCAGTGGTTGACGTTGACGGACGGAAGAGACGGTGAGTGTTTTGGGGTAGGGGCGTGTGATTAAAAGGCCAAACACACACACACGGTGGTGCCGTAGAGGGAGGGGTGACCCAGCTGGAGTCGCGTAGCGCAGCGCAGGGGGGTGGGTTGCTTCGGCGCTGTTAGCGGGCAAAAGCGGGCAAAAGCTGCTGGGAAAGTGTGCTATGTAGGCTGGGGGGGAGGGGCAGATGGCAAGGTTGCCGTAGGAGGCGAGGGCCAGTCCGGGGGAGGAAGAGAGTCGAGGAATGCTGGAATGCTGAAAAGAAGTTTTTTTTTTGCCAGGCACAGGAATGCCAGAGGAAGCCGTTGCCAAAGGCAAGGAGCAGGAGCAGCGAAGCAGGCGACGAGAGGCGGGAAAACTCGTTTTAAAGGGATCTGCCCTGTATCTGAATTGCGGGCTAAGACAGGCTGGAAGTCCTTTAGCTTGGTGTGCAGCACTAGGAGAGTAAGGGAGAAGGCGAAATCTACTCCAATTGGAGAGAGAGAGAGAGCGAGAGAGAGAGAGCGAGCGAGAGAGAGCGAGAGAGAGACGGCGAAGCGAGAAGCCAACGGAGAGGCCGAGAGGTCGCACGCAGAGCACAATAGCAGTGCAGGCGGTACAATAGGCAGAGCGATTGCCAGATCAGGCAGTGAGGACTCGCAGGCCGCTATTGCCAGTCCTGTCCGTGAAAAGCAGAGTCACAGTGGGGACTGAGTAACAATGCGTTCCTGCCGGCAGATCCTGCTGCACGGAGAGACAGGGGGGGGCCAAAAGAAACAAAAGACGGCCCAAATGGAGCTGTTTGAGGAGTCGCCGACTGTGTTGCAGAGCACGGGCGTCAAGGAGGCAAAAAAAGGTACTGCGTAGAGGTTCGTTTGGCCGTGTCTGTGTCTGAGTGAGTAAGTCGCTCAGGAGCAATGCCGCACGACCTGGAGCCGGACGGGACGGCGCTGGAATGAAGGGCAGAGGGACGAAATGAAGCCGTTGAGCGAGAGCGGGGACAGACGGGCGTGCAAGAGGCCAGCAATTGCACTTGAAAGGGCGTGAGAGGAATAAGAAGAAAAAGGTCCTGGATTTGCAAGGCCTGGATTCAAGGGATGGATGGCACGATAAGAGGCAAAAGCACAGGAACCGGGCCGGGCGGTGATTTTAATATTCGGCCGCGATTCGCGGCAGGTGCAAGCACGACGTGGCAGCGACGGTTGTCGCTTCTCTTTTCTGGCCGTTCGCTTCGCGCTCGCGGGGGTTTTGAGCGCCTCCCTTTGCCCTACCTACCACCTGCTCGCTGCTGCTGCGGCTTGGGTGGCGGTGGAGGGCCTGTCATCTGCGGCACAAGGCAGCAGCGGCGGCGAGGCGGCGGCGGCGGCGGCGGCGGCGGCGGCGGCGGCGGCTTCCATTGGTTCCATTGGCCAGGACGGCAGCGTTTGCCAGACCTGGGCCGGCCACATGAAACAAGCGACCAGCAAACGAGCGGCCGCCAGCACGCGAAACAGAAGCGTCTGCGCAGCCCGGCGCCTGATTGGCCGCGCCAGTGCGTGTCCGGGCCTGCTGCCCCTGCCGCTTTGGGCCTTGCTGGCCGGCGGGGCCCCCTGGGCGGCGCTGGCATCCAATCATCCAGCCTGACTCGTCCATGATGACCCCTCTTTTTCGCTTTTTTTCGCTGCGACCGCTTTCCCGCCATGATGGCGCGCACACACGCGTATTACGACATTGAGCTGCTTCAGACAAGGGACCCGGCTCGGCAGCTCTCCTCAGACGTCGCCATCTCAAATTAGATCTCTCGCGAGCCCAAAAGGCCAACCTCGGGCCGCGACGGCGGACGCAGGCCAGAATATCGGCGGGGAATATACACGCAAGACGCATCGCAGGAGCTTGTCCTGCCCCTGACTATCGCACAACGGCCTTTTGCCACTGGCCGCCTTTTCGCGTAAAGTGGCTCGCAGCCAAAGGCGTCGTCCCTTGAGGCCCGGAAGAAGAGGCCGCGGTTTTCGCGTCTAGCTTATCGCTCTCCCTGCAGTGCCTGGCCCAGGAATGCAGGGAGACTGCGATAGGCGGCCCGTTTTGCAAAGGACCAGAGCTCGGAAAACTCCTAGTCGTCCGCGCGGGACCGCGACTCTCTTGACTTGTGTCCCTTTATCTTTTGTGTCCTTGTCTCTCTTGTGTCCTATCTCTCTTGTGTCCTTATCTCTCTTGTGTCCCTTTATCTCTCTTGTATTGGGTCCCTTTATCTCCTTGTCTTGCTCTTTACTTCCCCTGCTCTCCTTTGGGTTGCTGGCCCGAGGAAAGGGATGCGTCGGGTGGCTCCCTGGGGCTCACAAGGAAAGCAAGTACAAAGGACACAGCACTGGAATGCAAAAAAGGGCGAAAACCTCGGATGCTGCGTTGTCCTGCATCTCGGCCCAACTGTAGGAACTCTTAAAAACGGGTGATTGGTGCCCCCCCCCCCCTGACTACTGTTTCATCCCTGTAGGAACGGCTGCAAGCACTTAACTCCTTGGGCTGTCGATAATCTCTCTCTCTCTCTCTCTCTTCCTGACTGTCAGACGAGTGATCCTGCGAGACATTGGGCCTCCCGTGTTGCCGTCAAGCACGTTCACGTGCGCAGCTCACAGTGATGTACGTGGTACTCGTATACCTGGACGGGAGACAGCTCATGACTTTCATGGGGTCAAGTGCCTCGCTTTCGGTCACTAGCCTGCCTCGCCTTTTGACATGGACCACCCGTGCGGCAGCTGATCGGACGATACGAGTATACCTTGGTGGTAAACGAGGCACATCTCCACAACGAAACGGAGAGAACGCTCCAACGGTGGCCCAAAGAAGAAGGAACAGGGCTGCCGCGCAGCGCAGCGCCTTGCCCGGCCGCTCTGGAGAAGGCGAGCGAGGCAACCGACAGGCCTCGCCTCGTATCAGGTAGACGATGCGGAGAGGGCCAGGGCCAGGGTCAGACCAGGGGCCCGGGGGGGGGGTCAAAAGGGCCGAACGGGGGCACAAGACTTGGGACTGGAAACGGCCCCTGCCATTGGCTGGCTGGGCCCGAGGGCCCGCGAAGCCCTGCCAGGACAGAGGGCGCTGATTGGCTGCTTCCAGGCCTAGACGTCACTAGTGTCCCCGGCGTTCAGCTCCCTCCGTCCCCCCTGCTGGAAGGGGGAGAGCCGACGCCCGACAGGGGGGTCGCCTGCCGGCCAGAGCGAATCCTACACATACATACTATGAGTGGAGAAGCGCTTCCCGCTCAGCCACGGCAGCAGGAGCTGGGCCGGGCCTTGTCTGCCAGTGGCCTTTTTTTCGATCATGAGATTTGATGAGCATGGAGTCGCTTTTGATGATCTCTGGCTCTGAATCCCTTGTTTTCAGCCGGACGGGGCGGGAGCGCGGCGATCCGGAGAGCCGAAATTCACAATCTCGGTGGGTATGTCCACTATCCGCAGTGGGTAAAACCGGGGTTTCGGCGGCAGGAGGCGTGAGAACAGCATCGGATAGGCAGGAGGGAGAGAGAGAGCAAGAGAAAGAAAGGGAACGAGAAAGAGAATGAGAGAGAGAAAGAGAGAGAAAGAGAAAGGCTTGCGTTTCAGCACAGCGTTCGCAGGTGCTGTTCCATTGCGCACTGCGCTGTAGTTTCAGCGGAAAGAGCGCTGAGCGAATCGTGCTTTGGCCCTCCGCCGCCCGTGTTACAGGCCCTCTTCAGCGCTGTTACTGGCTTCGGCACTGCGCGCAGCCGCGCTTCAGGAAGCGCCAGCGCTCGCGAGCTCTCATTGGCGGCTGTGGCGCCGCTGCTATTTCCCGTCTCTGCCAGAGCATGCGCATACATATACGACCAGACATTCTTTTTTTGGCATCCTTACCAGAGGCGCGCGTTTCTCTGCCCATTGCTCGACCCCGGCCAGACGGATCTCATCTCCGCTACGCATTCTTTGCGCTGGCGCAACAGCAACAGCCCTCTCGGCCGTAGCGCACGTCGAGGACGGCCCTCGTCTCAAACGGCGTGGAAATGAAAGGATGCCAGTCCTCGCGTCGCGCTCTGCCCGTGGCCGACTGGCGCTCTGTGTTTCCGTTACGCACGCATGCAACGGCCGCCGTCTTGGAGTCGTTCTGCGCTCTGGTCCGACGGTCCTTGCTTTGCGCTCTGGTCCGACGGTCCTGACCCCCGAGACCAAGACGTCGACACAATACGAGCCGCTTTCGCTTCGAATGTGTAGAGACCGGATGGACTTTGAGCAGCACGCGATGGCGACCTGGAATGCAGCCTTGGAAAGGACGGAGATGCCCCGGGGGCGCAACCCCGTTTGGTCTCAGACAAGTCGGCCGTAGGCTGCAGCAACGCAATGACAGGCCCATAGCTCGCTCGGGGGCCCATCTCACAAGCAACAGCAACGGGAATGCCGGTCCAGACGGGCATCTATCTTGCCGTTTGACCAACTTGTAGCTCACAGAGTACTGACAAGCGGCCCGATTGGGTGTCTCGGCAGCCCAGCAGAACCGACCGGCACACAGAACGAAGCACACTGAACGGATCGCCGCGCGAATTTCTGCACACACTGTAATTCCCTCTCCGCTGTCCAGTTGTGCATCAGCCGGTAGCGAGCGTGGTTACGTCGCCCCGGGCCCCCTTGCGTGCTGCCTCTCCGCGTCGCCGGCAAAACGGCAATGATGAAGGATGCGAAAGAGGAGAGTCGGGTCCTGGAATGCCGACCGGGATAGTCCGTTCTCTTGGTACGTGCCAGACACCAGCGTCGCGCAGCAATGTACCCCATGTGAGTGTGAGACGCCTCAATTTCCGTATCCAAGAGTACGGGGCCCATGGGGGTCGCCGGCAGAGACATATAGCTCGCCAATAGTGCATAGGGCCCATAGGGCCCATAGTGTCATTCGGCAGCTGCATCAGGCTCCAATCTTGAGATGCGTCTCGCCTCGACGAATCAGCGTATCCGGCCGGCGTCTTTGGGGCCGCCTTCGTCCCCGGTGTTGTTCCGTAATTGGTATCTGCCATTCTCTCCAGGCATCTTCCCTGCCAGGAAAGGACCGCAGACAGGGCGAAGATGTGTCGGGCCCGTAAGATTGCCGCTCGTACAACCGGTCGGACAGTCAATCTCGCATCACCGTAGCAGGGCATCTTGGCCAGGCTCAGACCGCTGGGGCGTTTGACAAAGAGTACGGAACACAAGCCACCGATGGATACGGATCTGCCGTACGAGCCATCCAGCCATCCAGCATCACCATCACAGCCATCACAGCCTGTCCCACGTAACGTGCCAGAGGCAGGCAGAGCCGTTTTTCCGGCATCACTTGTGCATCTGGCCAACTCTGCATTTGGGGTTTATAAATGTTTGCTCGTAAGGGTGTTCGTCTCGTATGCCTCCAAGGAATATATAATAAACGCCAATGTCCGAAAGTACAAAACGCAAAAACACATGAACCAAGAAACAAAAAAAAAAGACAAGGAGATAAGAAAAGAAACAAATAGAGTGCATATGTCGCAGGAGCAAAGACGAACGCAGAGGGTGGTGTCTTGTCTTGTGCGACAAAGGTGCCTCCGTGGTATTTTCTCTCCCGTATCACCACCGCCAGCAGCCCTTTTTTTTATCTTCTTTTTTCTTCGCTTTCTGTCTCCCTTTCTTTTTCGGCGCTCTGTCTCCCTTTCTCTCTCTTCTTCTTTCCCGCCCCCTCCAACACCGGCCAACCTCGCTCGTGCAGGGCTGCTTACTAGTGATATCCGCTTCCGTAGGTGTGGCCGGTGTGTGGCTTGGCCAGGTCGTCAAAGTAGGGGTGGTTGCATGCCTGCTTGGCCGAGATGCGGCTGGCGGGATCGTAGACGAGCATGAGTTCGAGGAGCTCCTGGCCGAGGGGGTCCAGGTTCGGGCATATTGGCACGTCCGGGTCCTGCAGCCACCGCGGAAAGGAGGCCTTGAAGTCGGGGTAGGTCGTCACACCGGGCCACACATCCTCGGTCGGCGTGCCCAGGAGCCTGCACAGCGTCAGCATCCCGTATAATGTACGACACACCGCACTTGGGCGGGGGGGGAGGGAGAGGGAAGGGAGAGGGAAAGGGCTCACCGGAAGATCTTGAAAATCTCGTCAATCTCCGAGTCGCCGGGAAAGAGCGGCTTGCGCGTGGCCATCTCGGCAAAGATGCAGCCGACGGACCACATGTCGACGCCGGTCGAGTACTGGTGGCCGCCGAGCAGGATCTCGGGGGCGCGGTACCAGAGTGTGACGACCTCGTGGGTGTAGGTGCGCAGCGGCACGCCAAAGGCGCGGGCCAGGCCAAAGTCGGCCAGCTTGAGGTTGCCGTCCTTGTCGATGAGCAGATTCTGCGGCTTCAGGTCTCGGTGCAGGATGCGGTGGGTGTGGCAGTAGCGCACGCCTGAGCACAGCTGGCTCATAAACTTTTTGATAATGTCGTCGCCGAGGCCCAGGTGCTGCAGGCGCGGGCCGCTGCCGGCCGGCAGGGCCTTGCCGCGGCCGCCGTCCGATACGGGCAGCGCCTCCATGTACTTTTTCAGGTCCAGCTCCAGCAGCTCAAAGACCAGGTACAGCTTGTGGCCCTCGGCGTGCACAATGTTGAACAGCCGCACCACGTTGGGGTCTCGCATCTCCTTGAGCAGGCTGATCTCGCGGATCGCCGTCGACGGCACGCCCTCGTCCTCCGCCTCGAGGCGGATCTTTTTGAGCGCAACGATGCGCCCGCCCGCCGAGAGATCGCGCGCCTTGTACACAACGCCGTACGTGCCTGCGTCCAGGGTTAGCCCACCACGCTCTCCTCCCATCACGCCTCGCCACGCTCATCGCACAACGGACCTTCGCCAATCTTCTCCAGCTTTTGATAGTTATCCATGGCCGATGTGGCGAGCGCGCAGTCGCTCAGTCGCTTGGGCGTAGGGATGTGTTGCCAAAAAAGAGCTGTTGTACAAGGCCGGAGACCGGAACTGGGCAGCCAGTCGAAAAGGCTAGATGAGCGGCGGGCTGAGAGCACGACAGGCCAGGATCAAAGGGTGTCGGATGCCACACGGGGGGATGGGCGACAAGATTCGCCGTCAGGCACGGAGATGCTTCTAGAGCGAGCGGTGGGAATGTCTCAGAAAGGCAGCCAAACAACTCGCAGAAGGAATCAGAGTCCAGACGGTGAGAGAGCAGTGGTGAGAGCAGTGGTGATAGCAGTGGTGAGAGGTGAGAGCAGTCGGTGAGCAGAATCACCAAAAGGCTTCCAAAACGACGGGTGGCCACAGACGAAAAATGGTCGACAGAGAGAAGGACCGAAGAAGAAGAGAAAGAGTGGGGGGGGACAGGATGTGGAAAGCCGGCAGGATTCAGAGCCGCTCGCTGGGAGTGAGAGAGAGGGTGGGCGCCACTGTGCAGGGTGGCGGGCGTGATCGTAATTTCTGGAAGCCGCACGTTCACCGTCGTATTTATTTACTATTATTGTGTTTACACGCGGGCCCTGCAAAAATAAGGGATCGGTGGGCTCCCGGGGCTGAACCGTGGCTGAAAACCGACGCGTCCCGCCGCGCACCGCGTCGTGCTTATCTTATCGCGTGGCGGGGCAATCAGCAATGTGGCAATGTCTGACGCCACAAACCACAAAACTCTGTAAACTTCTGTTCACACAATACACGTCCTTTGCACACCGGCAGCGATGACGGCCGCCATTGCGACGCTGGATGCGCACGAGCAGCCCTCGGACGCCCTCCGCAGCCAGTGGAAAGCCTACGCAAAGGCAGCGCCGGCCGAGATCCTGGCCGGCGGCGAGGTCGACGAGATTGATGCTTCGAACCCGTTTCCCTTTTGCCGCGCCGGCACCCTGCCCGCCGCCCAGGTCGCGCGCGCCTTTGAAGAGTTTCTCGCCGCCGCCGCCGCCGCCGGAGACAATGGCGGCCCCGGAAGCACCGGCGGCGGCGGCCCGCCAACCACCCCTGTTGCTCCCGAAGCCGACGTCCCCGTCTTTTTCCATCCGCTGCTGCCAGGTCTGTCCTTGCCCCCCCCCCCCCCCTCCCCCCCATCATCCATGAGCGCCAGCTGGGGGCGGCCCGCCCTCTTGACGACACAGAGCATGGACACAGAGTGTTGACATGGCACATACAGGGCTGCTCATTGTGCCTTCGCTGGTGCCTCTGCAGGTCCAGAAGCGCCTGCTCGACCGCATGGTCCACCGCGATCTGAGCTCGCCCCGCCACCAGACAAACTTGCACCTGCACTACCACCTGCCGTACCCCGAACACGGCGCCTCCTTCTTCTCCTACCCGCCAGACAGCAGCAGCAGCAGCAGCAGCAGTGCCTCGACCTTTGTTCCCAAGGACCCGTCCGTCCACCGCCCGCTCGCCGTCCAGCAGGTGCTCAACCGCCGGCTCCACTGGGTCACGCTGGGCGGCCAGTACGACTGGACCCAGCGCGTCTACCCCGGCGGCGAGGAGGCCGACGGGGCGGCGGAGCAGATGCCGGCCTTCCCGGCCGACCTGGCCCGGCTGCTGGCCGGCCTCTTCCCCGAGACGATCGCCCAGGCCGCCATTGTCAACTTTTACACCCCGGGCGACACCATGATGATGCACCGCGACGTGTCCGAGGAAACCGACCGGGGCCTCATCAGCCTCAGCATGGGCTGCGATGCCCTCTTTATGGCGGCGCCCACGGGCGAGTTTGCCGCGCCGCCGGCGGCCGCCCCAGACGACAGCACAGAAGACGGCGCCGCAAAAGACCACCCAAACACGGACGGAGATGCCCCCAGGAAAAGGCCCTTTGTCCTGCTCCGCGTGCGCTCGGGCGATGCCATCTACATGACCGGCCACGACCGCTTTGCCTGGCACGGCGTGCCCAAGGTCATCCCGGGCAGCTGCCCGCCCGAGCTGGCCGACTGGCCGGCCGGAGAGCACCAAGACGGCCGCTACGAGGCCTGGCGTGGCTGGATGCGCAACAAGAGGGTCAATCTCAATGTGCGGCAGATGTGGGACTAGAGCGAGGCCGCCGTCGAAGCAGATTTCCCTTCCTGGGGTGGTGATTTCTTATACTCTAGTCAGAGATACGCAAAAGTTGTACAGACACACGTCTTCAACCCACCCACGTATCGGAATCAACACTGCGCCAAGATACCAACGAGGCGGCTGATGAGGTCCTCGGGCCCCGCCTCTCCTACCCTATCCAGAGGCCCGAACACGCCAATATCCAGCTGCGTGCCTCGGATAGCTACCTCGACGTCGACCGAGTCCTGGGCCGGTCAGCTTGCCGACGTCCCGAAAAAACAAAAAAAAAACAAAGGAAAAACGACTCGCTCACCTCAAATGCATCGAGGACACAATTACTCTCGAGTCCAGCATAGGAGTCGGGCGAAAAGTCAGCTGCTGGACGGCTGCTCTTGTCGCCTGCCGGAACATTGTCGTGGTTGGTGAATTCCTCCAGGGTCACGCCGTTGCCGGCCGCTGGCTCTGGCGTCGCCGAGTCCCCGTCTGGGCGCAAGAAATTGACAAACGAGCCGACGGAGACCCCCGTCCATTCGCGAATATCCCAGAGCGCCGCTGTGGCGAACGCGGGCGCGCCTGGCCTCGGCGCAGACGACATGGCATGGATGTCGCTCTGGATCTGAGAGGCCACGGAGACCAAGCTATGCTTGGCCGGCTGCGCGACACGGAGCGGCACCAGGCAAAGCATGGGATAGCGTGCTGGGCTGTCAGGGCTGCCATCGTCTTGTGTGCGGTTTGCCAGATAGATCCCGAATACGGCGTCGGCTTCGAGATTTTCCCCGCAGAGCACCTTTGCATAGGCGGCAAAGAAGATGCTCTGGATGCCAAGACCGTGCTGCAGTGCCATTGCACGCAGAGGAGCTGTGTCTGGCATGGCGGCTGGCCGGAAGCACGACGTGCGCTTTGAGGCAAACGCCCGGGGAGAGCCCGCCGGCATCCACGCCTTTACCGGCCGGAGTAGTCGCGTCCAAAACTCTTTCTGTTCCTGATATGTCTGCTCTGTACTCTGCTGGGCCACCGCGTCTGCCCAGGCGGCAGAGATTGTTCCTCTGGTATCAGCCGAGGGTGATGCCACCGGATCGGCACCACACAGCTGTCGAAATCTCTGTAGCATCGCCGACAAGGAAACCGCATCGTACAGGCAATGGTGTATCCTGAGTGTCAGCCGAAACTCGCCCTCCCCGGCGCCAGATGTTGCGGACAGGCTGGCAAAGCAGTTGGTCAAGGTCCCCAGCGCCGGCCAATCGGCCTCCTCCCAGGCCGCCTCCTGGTGTTCTGGGGGGGGGAGCCGCAGAACGACCTGGATCATGGGTAGTCTTCGCGATGTCGTGGCCAAGAGTAGGGTGCGCAGCACGGGAAACTCGGCAACGAGCCGCCGCCACGCTTCGTAGATGGCCCTCCGACCGCCTCCGGCGACCGCCTTCAGGCGGTAGTGGAACTCTGGGAAGAAGACCTGGCCAGCAGACTTTTGCCAGACACTGACCATGTGCACCTGAGCGGCGGTGGCAGGGAGAACATGCAGGACATCCGGCTGTCTTATGCCGGCCTCTCGAACCACCCGCTGGGCGTCCACCGACTCCAGAATGTCCGGCAGCGCACGGCCGTGCCCAGCTTCGGCCGCAGGCCCGTCAGCCTGTCGGCGTCTCTCAGAGGCCGTGGCCATGTGCTGGATGGACGGACAGCCGACGAGGTCACGCACGCTTAGCGAGATGCCCTTTGTCCTCTTCAGGAGCGAACTGGCTTTGATGGCACTGATGGAATCGAGACCGAGGTGGTAGAGCGTCTGGCCGGTCCTTTGGATGGCATGCTCCGGCACTCCCGATACGGCCGACAGGACCGATCGGATGGCCGTCTCCGTCGCCGTCCAGCTACTCGTCTCCGTCCGGCTACTCGAGGCGGCGTCCTCTCGCGGGGTGTCCAAGCTGCCGCCGTATTCTTTGACCGCAATGGCAGGCAATCCGCAGACGGAGACGCCGTCGTCTTCGAAAAGGAGGGCGTTGGCCCCATCGCCCGACGGGGTCGTCGAGGCCTTTACGAGATAGCGAAGCGCAACGTCGAGTTTGTGAAGAAGACGGGCCGCCCCGTCTTCCGTGACGTACCGGCCGTCGCAGGCTGTCCGCCAGACCATGGTCTCGCCGGCGGCTCCGTTGACAACCTCCATCTCAACGCACACGGGATACTCCACATCCGAGATGCCTCTGACAGACGTCATAATGGGTTCTCGGGCCGGCCTGTCGGAGCTGGAGCGTTTCTGGAAGATGAATAGCGTGTTGAAGATGCCGCTTTCGTCGTCATCGCTTTCTCTGGCCACGTATCGCTGTGCCTTTCGCAGTGGGTAGTGCTGGAAATCGCGAATACTAGTCATGTTGGCCTGCATGTATCGAAGCAGTTCCGGCACACTGCCGTGGAGCACAGCGCGTATGGGCACCGTGTTCATGGTAGGAAACATGAACCTGTCGGCGCCTTGCGTGTCTCTCCCGGACAAGACCACGCCAAACAAGACGTCCAGGGACCCGGTCAGCGTGGCCAGGACGGCGGCCCAGCAGGCCTGTCCGACAACCTGTAGACTCGTCGACTGGCCTTTGCAGACACCCTGCACCTCGGCCACGGCGACGGAAGATGCTTGCTCGACGTGGTGGACAAGCTTGCTGTCTTTCTTGCTCGCCTGGTGACTGTTGGTCTCGAGGCGGCGGTGGCGGACAAAAGTTGGCCGTGCATCGGCTAGAAATCCACGCCAGAAGCTGTCCGACTGGGGACCACAGGATTGGAGGATCCGGGCCAGCTGGCCGGCGTAGGGCGGCGGCGGCTGCTGCTGGTCCGCCGAGTGTCCGTCCTCTTGGCCGCTTTCTCGGTAGGCTGTCTCGACGGCTTGGTGAATGAGCTCCAAGGACCAGCCATCGTACAGAGCGTGCGCGATGGAGAACACGAGAAACCAGCGGCTCTGCGGAGCGACGTGTGCCAGCGAGAGCTGAAGCAGATGCTCTTCGCCGCCGGATTTGGCCGCCTTTTCTCTGGCGCGGGCTGTGATTCCCACCAGGTCATCCTGGCTTCTGACATGATGCTCTTCGATATCTGCGGTACCCTGCCGGACAACCTGGCAATATGCCATGTCAAAGTCCGGGCTCTCAACGTGCATAAATCCCGTACGCAAGACCGGGTTCGCCCGGATCACACTCGTCCAGGCCGCCTTGAACCGGGGCAGGTCAATCTGGGCATCGAGTGCCATAATGTCATGGTTAAAGTATCGAGCAAAGCCGGACTGGACCATGTCGGCCACCATGGCCTCTTGCAACGGCGTTGGGGGCAAGACCTGTTCCACCCCCGAGAGGTCCTGGCCAGAGTCGGAGAGGTATGCTGCCAGCTCCGCGGAGAGGGACATGACTGCCGATGTGGACCTCTCTTCTTGGTCTCTGACAGAAGAAATGTGCCGAGCGCCGTCTGAGAGCTCAGGTGCTGCCAGCAACTGGAGAAACTCCTGGATGCACTGCCCGCGGATAAGCTGACCTGTAGTCAGCCGTATGCCGGCCTCGCGCAGCTGGGCCGACAGCTTGATAGCATCGACACTGTCCAGCCCGAGCTCGAGAAGCGTGGTGTGTGCCTGGATGGACTCGATAGTCGAGCCGCTCAAAGTGGCCATTTCCCGTCTCAGTACAGCGGCGTCTCCCTCCCAGATCAAGTCGGAACGGCGTGGGCAGTTTTCGGGAGTGTGGTCCGGCGAGGCGTCGCCGAGGTGCTTGTTCCTGGTCTCTGCAGCCGGCTCTGAAAAATCAACATTGCTACCAAATATGGGTGCAAGGGGGTTCTCTGCCATGGCATTCGCCGCCGCCTCAAACTCGGTGAGGATTCGCCTCAATGCGGCTTGATCAGCAACATCTCCTTTGGCCACGAGGAGAAGCTCGAGATAGGGGCTGCCGCCTTGTGGTCCGTGGTTTGCTTCCGCGTTGCCTTCTCGCAGGACAGCCTCCAGGGCGAGTGGGTAGTCGGCGTGTGTCTCGGCCTCGACGTTGGTCCACAGGGCTCCGCCAGTCGGCGTGGATGGCGCAATCTGAAACGAGAGGAGAATCTCAAACAGCGGCTGCCCGGCAGAGCACCACTTCTGGATGTCGCGCAGCGGGACCTGTTGGAAAGGAAGCACAGTTGTGTTGAATGTCTGGCAGGCCCGCGCAAGCGATGCCCAAGTCTCCCCCCTGTTGCGTGGCATGTGAAAGGGAAGCGTGTTGAACAGCGGCCCGACCACTTCCTCGGCGTGGTCCATATTGTCGAGTGTGCGCCCCGAGAGAACGAGGCCAATGGTGGGACTGCTCGCGTAGCTTTTCTGGAGAACGGATACCCATAGGGCCTGCACGAATGCTGCGTGGGTCACCCCCAGGGAAAATCTGAGGCTGTCGAGGCGGCCAAACGCAATAGCATGCGTGGCAAAGACATCCGCTGCGCTCGGGCTGCTTGTCCAATCAAGACTGGCAAGCGGCCTCGGAGAACGGCGGCCTCGGAGATGGGCCTCCCAGAACGGGCGGCTCGCATTGTGGTTCTGGAGCGGCCCCTGAACCAAAGCCTCCCAAAACGTCGGCATGTCTCCGTGAGGAGGAGTGCCATGGTAGGCAGCCGTGACCTGGCCAAGCAGCAGCTCGAGGCTGATGGCATCGTACAGACCATGGAACAAATGGACGATCAGACTGTGCCTCGCGTACAACATCTCAAAGGGCCGGGTGATGTTGTCTCCCTGGTTCTCGCCAATCCATCTGTCGCGGCTCGCAACCAAAAAGTCCTCAAAACGTTGGTCATCATCGATGCAGGGCCACTCCGACCAGGGAAAATCTGCTTGCGATCGCAGTGCCGCCTGGACATAACCGTCACGCGTAGCAACGAAGCGAGTGCGAAGTATCGCCTGAGCGTCGACCACCGTTCGCCAGGCCTCTTTCAAGCGTCCAATGGATGTGTCTGCCCCTAGGCGGAAAACAAACTGGTTGTAGTACGTCTTTGTGTGCTCGGGCCCGGACTTGGAGCGAGAGATGAGGCCCAGCTGCAGCGGAGAACAAGGCGCAATGTACTCGATCCGATCAAACGGGACGCCGAGGGCTCTGCAAACCGCGCCGCCGTGTCGGTGCTGGCAGGCATCCACAAGCAGACGCGACTCCAGACGAGAACTCGGCGAGCTCCTTTGCGCCTTTTGACGCTCCAGTGTAGCTGCCAGGTCGTCAATGGTAGGGTGCGACAGGATAAGCGATGGCGTTGCCGGGAGCCCTGCCCGTCTCAAAGACCGGGCGAAGCGAAGCACCGAGATGGAGTCGATGCCAAGCTCGAAAACACTCGCCCTCGGGTCCAGCGACTCGCCCGGCCCGAGAAGAGAGAGCTCTTTGAGAACGTGGAGAAGCTTGCTCCCGACAGGGCTGCTGCTCAAGAGGCCCGCTTCTTGGGGGGACGTGCTGCTCACACCGGCTGTCTGCAAGCGTTCCTCGGGGGTGAGCGAGGCAAAGAGCCGCTTCAGCCCCTTCCCCTCGGCCTTGTTGTTCGCCGACAGCGGCATGAACGGAAGCTGCACCACGTAGGTTGGCACCATGTAGGCCGGCAAGCGCTCGCGGCAGGCTTTGTGCACCTTGCGAGCAAGCAGGGCTGCTCCGTCCCCCGAAAAGATCCTGAGTGCGTCCGTCTTCCGAGAGGCCATGGCAGGGCTCTCCGCGTCCGACTCGACCACAAACGAAACGAGGAAATCCTTGTTGTTCTCCGCGTCACGTATGACCAGGGTCGCCACATCAGCAATGGCCGGGCTGACTCCGAGTCGTATGGCGTGGTTGATCTCGCCGATCTCGAGACGTTGGCCGCGCAGCTTCACCTGGTCATCGGCGCGGCCGAGAAAGTCAAAGCACCCGTCGTGGAGTGATCGGACCAGGTCGCCTGTCCGGTAGATGCGTTCTCCGTATCCCGGATGCCCCCTTTTTGCCAGCGTGGGGAAGCGATCGTTGGTTAGATCTTGGCGGTTCAGGTACCCCTTTCCAACCAGCTTCCCGGAAACGCATAGCTCCCCAACCCCGCCGCGGAGGACGGGCGTTTGTGTCCCTGGCTTGAGAACAAAAGCTCCGACGTTGGGGAACGGCCGGCCAATATTCGAGGCCCGGCCGTTGCGTGGCACCTGGGGGAACGATGTGACGCCAATGGTGGCCTCTGTTGGACCGTAAAAGTTGTGCACGGCACCCGTGGGCCCCCAGCGGTCCAGCATCTCCTGCTTCAGCGGCTCGCCCCCCGTTATGAAGACGCCTCGGCAGAGGCTGGGCACGTCTTTCGGGTCGAGAAGACGGCCCAGACTGGGTGTCAGGTCAATGTGGGTGATGCCGAGCCGGGAAATGGTGCCCGCAAGATCTTCCAGAATCAGATCTCTGGGCGCGCCGACCACCACAAGCCCGACCGACCAGGTCCAGTACTGCTCCAGGACCGAAACGTCAAAGTGGAACGAGGCGAACTGAAGCCACCGCGAATCTTTGTCCCAGTGGCCGCGGAAGAGCACCTGGAAAGCCAGAATAGCCTGGACTGCATTCTCGTGCGTAATGGCACACCCTTTTGGAGTGCCTGTGGTGCCGGAAGTGTAGAGACAGTAACAGGTATCGCTGGGGAGCGTCGCCCGCCGCCGAGTTGATCTGGCGTTTGCACCTGGTGGCCTCGTCGCGGTCGTTGCCAGCGTGGCATCATCAATGCTTACAATGGGCACGCCGCCTAGGTTTGAATCAGAGAGTTCCGCATGAGCTGGACCGGCAGGTCCGCGTGCACGGGTTGGATCCGTCAGGAGCATGACAGCCCCGGAATCATGCATGATGAATTCTTTCCGGGCCGGTGGTGCCGTCGGATCCAAGGCCAAAAAGGAGCAGCCGGCTTTGAGAATGCCGAGGATAGCAAAGAACGCCTCTGGGCATTTATCGAAGCAGACGGCGACAATGGACCCCGGATGGGCCGTTTGAGAGACCATGTCGGCCACAGTGTCTCCACGGTGGTTCAGAGTTGCGTAGGACCACTCGCGCAAGACGGGTTTCCCACTGCTGTCAAAGGCCGTGACAAATTGCAGCGCAATCTTGTCCGGGGTCTTCCTAGCCTGTACCTCGACAAACTCATGCAGCAGTTTGATGTCCGACTCGAGCTCTGGCGTCTCTGCCGGAAGCACACTGTAAATTGACGGCTCCGACGATACGAGGTCGTCTTCTGTTCCGTCGGGATGGAAGACCAGGTGGCGGACAGTGGCATCAAACTGGCCGAGTAGTATATTCGCGTGCTCGTCGGGTAAAACGGCGTTGTCGTAGGTGATCTGGTAGTCCAGACATCCATCCACTCGCGGGATAGCTTCGATGGACACGGCATAATTCACCGCAGCCGCTTCGTCGGTCGTCTTCCAGGGGCAGACGATACGCGAACACCCCTCGCCCAGAGCTCTGTCCTCCAGCTTCTGGTAGACGAGGAGTGTGTCGAAAGTGACCGAGGAGTCCGGTTGGCCGAGCCACTTGTGAATTTGCCCTAGGGGAATGTGTTGCGACTTTTGAAGTAGAATGTTGAGCCTCATTACTTTTTCCACTAGGACCCGGTTGGACGCATCGTTCTCGCAGATAAAGGGCATGGTAGAGAGGCAGGGAAAGACAGAGCTCGCCGTTGCTTCCGAGTTTCGCCCTGCCAATACCGTCCCAAAAACAATGGAAGCATCGCCAATGTAGGACGCGAGTATTCGAGTCCAGGCTGCCTGAAGCACGGCATGCATCGTGAAACCAGAGCTTTTCAGGGCGCGTTCGAGTGTTGGAAGTGATACTGTGCAGGCCTTTGAGGCAACCTGGATGCGAGACGGAGCCACTTTGAGCGGAGTCAGAACAGGAAATTTGTTAATCACCAGGCGAGAAGCCTCGCTCGCCCAGGACTTGGCCAAGTCGGAAGATGAGCTTGTCGACAGGACAACCTGGTGAAGAATGTCTGAGACTACCAGCTCTGTTGGGGGAACGGCCTCCAGAGGCTCGTCTCTGATACCCCGAGCCATGTTGTCCAGGATCGCGTTCAGGCTGGAAGCGTCGTAGAGTGCGTGGTGAATGGCCAGATGACATGTCAAGGTGCCTTTCTTTTCGTCTTCGACAACATCAACTTGCCACGGTGGGAGCTGCAGATTCGCAACGGCGGCCTCAACAGCCCTCTGACGCCAATCTTGCAGATCAAAGCCCTGTGCCCGAGTCTCTTGGACGCTTGAGATGAACCCCGAGCTGACTGCCGTCGGAGAGAGCTGCACCATTGCAAACGGGGATGAGATGCTGCTATCTCCGTCACCATCCACGTTGATAAATCCCGTCCTGAGCATGGGGGTACATCTCACGACGTCTCGCCAGGCCCTGGCCCAGTTCTCTGCGGACAAACTTGGGGATGCTGTCCTGTTCGCCTCAAAGGTGACAAAGTTGAAGTAATGCTGTCCCTGGGAGCGAATGAACTCGGCGAGGAGGCCAGATTGAAGTGGCGTGCAGGGGAGCACGGCCTCGATCTCACGAGCCATATACTCAGTCCTATCCAGGGCAGGCTGCGCAAAAGCACGATACCTTGCAAAGTCAAGAGTCGGCGACGTGGACAAGGGCGATGTTGTGTTTGATGCATAGCCGCGGGATGCCGGAGCTGGCGAGGATGCGCCTGATTGGAACAAGTCCGAGTCTGTAGAGGCCGTTGTCGTCAAAAACTGACCCAGAGCCTTGCAGCTTGGAAATTCCAAAACATCCACTGCCGAGACAAAGAGCCCCTGCTTGCGTAGCAAGGACGCGACCTGAACGGCTCGGACGCTATCGAGTCCCAGTCGGTAAATTGTCGTGTCGCGTCGAATGCTGTCTGCCGGGATGCCTGATAGATGGGAGAGAACAGAACGTATGAGGGACTCGGTCACGGTCCAAGATTCTTCGGCGGCAGCTGAGAGGTGTGCGAGAGACCGATCAGCTTCGGTTTCATCTTGTGTGATCCGCTCAAAGTAGAGCCCGAGTCTGTCAAGCTTCTCTAAAAGGTTGGGTGACAGATCCTCGTGGCTCGGGATACGAGATGCCAAGAATGTAAGTAGGATGCCGGCTATGTACTCGACAATCTCCAGAATCAAAGACGCTGCATCCACAGGGACGTGTTGCCTTGTCAGGCGGCATGTCAGTTTGGGCCTTTTCTCAGTATGATCTCAGTGACAGGGGAAGCTTACCCGTCGTAATGCACCGATGCTACAATCCGGTCGAGGCTTACATCTGGAGAAAGCTCACATACAAGTGGGATCTAGCAGGATATAATAAGCAAAAAAAAAGGAACCCTGCTGGAGATAAAAAGAGGGATCTCTTACATCCATTTCGCCATCATCCCTTTCCAGAGACCAGATGCTGCTGTCTAGGGATTTTGACGATTGCTGGAGCAATAACAGACTGTCAAAGATGCGAGTTCCGCCGCTGTGCTGTCTCTGTATATGCCGTAAAGGCGTAAACTGATGCTGGACCATGTCTGGATTGAGGGCTTGCAGGTAATCCATGAGCTCTCTGCCAGACCGCAGCTCTGCCAGGTCGATGCGGATAGGCAAGGTGTTGAAACACGGAGCGACAAGTCGCTCGACACCACCCAGAGGCACGGAACGGCCGTTGTACACATTTCCAAAGCAGACGTCTTCGCTGTTTGTCACCAAGCGCCAGACACAAGCCCAGACACTCTGAAATGCCGTGAGCAGACTAAAGCCCAGGTCTCTCGACTGCTTCTGAAAGGTGGACAACGGCATGCTCAAGGTTTTGGAGACAACGCCTCCCATGCTCTCCGTGTCCGACCGGCTGGGCCGAATCAAGGTCGGGTGGAAGCCTGACAGCTGGCGCCTCCAAAATTTCTCGGTTGTTGTGAGCAATGCCAGAGCCAGCGACAAAAAGGACTCGAACTGGGGCGGTTCTGCTAAGGGCTGGCCGCGAAGAAGCTGCTCGACCTCTGAGAGAAGTGCTCCCATTGCCTCTCCATCGTAGATGGCATGATGGCAGACAAAAGACAGGTAAGAAGAGCCGTGCTGGCGGATGATCCCAAACGAGATGGGGGGATGAAATGAATCCATAGGGTCGGCAAGGCTCGTGGCGTGATCCTCTACAAGACTGTCCACGGAGCCTATGGTGCTGTCGGAGCCCAGCTCAAGCCATGGCAAGCTGGCCCTTTTCAGCACGACCTGTGCTATTGGGTGCTGCATGTTATCTGTGGTGACAAAGCAGGTGCGAAGAATGGCATGCCGCTCACATGCCTGCAGCCAGGCGGTCTTGAGCTGCGCATCTGGGACGTGCAACCTGAAGAGCAGCCGATTTAGGTATGACATGCCCCGTTTTGGCGTTGCCAGCATGGCTTCCTGCAGAGGCGTACAGGGAAGCACTTTTTCCGAGGCCAGTCCTCGTGAGTGCAGTTCCGTTCCCAGCTCGGCGAGAAAACGGGGGGAGAACACATTGAGAGAGTATGTCAGAGCGCCATGATCATCCTGCTCCAGAATGCGAGCAAGACCGGCAACGGATGTGTATTTGAGAATGTCGGAAATGGCAACCCGACGATGCAAATGCTGCTGTATCATCCTAGAGACCCGTATGGCTGAAAGCGAGTCCAATCCGAGGCTCGCAAGGGGTGTCCAGCGACCCAAAGAAGGCACGTCGGCACCGAGAGCTTCAGAGGTAATTGTGGCGATTCTCCTTTCCAACTGTGTCCATTGAGAGTCGTCTCTTTTGTGATCATCTCCTGCATGTCTTGTCATGGCGGAGAGAAGCTCCGGACTCAGACCATGGAACAGGTCTTTGAGCAGTGCTTTGTTTGTCTTTCCAGCAGGGGTCACCGGGACGGCCGACACTGGTATCAAGAACGTTGGCACTGAATATGCCGGTAGCTGCGATTTCAAAATATCAAAGAGCATTTCAATGTCGTGTACTGTGTCCGCCACGTTGAGAATATGAACTGATGAGGTCCCTGCAGACGAGGTCGAGTGCTTGACAGGCACAAAAAAGGACACCAGATGGTCAGAGCTGGATGCCTTGTGGTGAAGAAGAAGCGTCAGCGACTCTGAAACCATTCCCGACTCTTCAAGAACGGCGTTGATCTCATTCAGCTCAATTCTCTGGCCACGAAGCTTGATCTGGTCGTCGATTCTTCCGCTGATCATGAGCGAGCCATCCGGAAGCATACGTCCAATGTCCCCCGATCGGTACAGGCGCCCAAAACGGGTGTGCTGGACGAATTTCTCTTTTGTAGATGCTGGAAGCTTTAGATATCCTCTGGCTACCTGGTCGCCCCCAAAGCACAGCTCGCCAATGGAACCCAGTGGGACCGGATCGAGGCTTTCGGGGTGGAGGACGATGGAGGAAGTATTCTCAAAGGCAAATCCGAGATGGCGGATCGTATCTCCGTCGGCCATTTTCTTGACTGTGCAAATGTTTGTCACCTCGGACGGGCCATAGCCTACGTTGGCAGGTCAGTTGTGTTTCAAAAAAAAAAAAAAAAAAAATCTGGCTGAGGATTGTCACCTTGATATAATTGCCCTGTCCAGGCGCGGGCCACCTTTTCGGAGAGAGGCTCGCCGGATGTGACCAAGAAACCGACAGACGGTGTATTTGCCGGATCGACCAAGGATGCAACCGTGGGTGTCATACTGAGATGTGTGATTTTCAGCAGTTGGATAGCACGCTCCAAATCGTCAAATAAAACGTCGTTGGAGGCCGAACAGAGGCACAGTCCGTATGTCCAAGCAAAGAAGATTTCGAAAACAGAAACGTCAAAATTTTGCGAACAGGATTGGAGGAGCCTGCCGTCGTCGGCTGGTATTGGGTAGATGCGTGAGAGAACGTCCAGGTTACTGCAGATGTTTAGCTGCGTCAGGCACACCCCTTTCGGCACGCCTGTGCTTCCTGACGTGTAGATAATGTAGGCAAGCCTCTCGGGATCAACGGGAACGCCAGTCGGATCACTGTCAGGATGGCCGTTGAGGGTTGCTGTTTGTAGATCTAGAGATGTCACAGGGAGATTCTGTACCAGGTCCTGCCGCGTTGCAGTGTCGGTCAGGCAAAGCCGCACACCGGCCTGCTCGACCACAAGTCTGGCCCGTGCACAAGGTATGCTCGGCAGCAGGGGAAGGTAGGTGCAGCCGGCCTTGAGGATGCCCAGGATGCCCGCGTAGAGAAGAACAGACTTGTGCATGACAATGGCCACAACGTCTCCGGGAACGGCCCCAGACGATAGCACGAGATGTGCAATGCGGTTGGCAAGACAGTTTAGCTCGCCGAATGAGAGGGACTCGCACTCGACGTAGCCGTCCTCTCGGAAAAAAGTGGCAAAGCATATCGCGGGCTTGTCTGGCGTCTTGTGGGCGGTTGTCTGGAACAGCGTGGCAAGGTCTGGACAGCCGCCAAATGGGCGATAGTCGAGGTTGTGGCACGACACGAGTTCTGGCGGAAGAGAAGCGCGGATGGCCACCGTTTCGGCGTCCATGTTAGCGGCCATGTATCGTACCACATGGCGGAACTGCTCGACAAGGGACGACACTTGGGCTTCGGGAAAGACTTGGCTATGAAACGTGGCCCGTACGCGGAAACCTGTCTGCTGGTCTGGCTCAATCTCCCAGAGCAACTTGGTCTCGAGATAGTCCTTGTGCGCAATCTCGGATACGGTTCCTTTGGATGTCCGGCGGCTGTAGAGGGACTCCTGATACACAAACAAGACGTCGTAGAGCGGATGGTGGCCCGGCCGCAATCCGGCCGCCTTCCTGATGCTGGAGAGAGGCAGAAATGCATGGGGAAGAAGGGCCCTGTTTGCAGTGTGTATGCTGGCGACCAGGTCCCGTATCTGGCGAGTCTGCGAGAGGATCACCCGAAGCGGCACCGTCTGGAGGCATGGGCCCACGACAGACTCTATCCCATTCAGCGGGAGCGTCCGTCCCGACGTCACCGTGCCCATGACAACGTCAGAGGAACCGACAAGTGAGCTCCAAAGCCATACCAGCGCTGCCTGGAAGATGGCCTGGGGGGCAACGTTGAGCTCTCTGGAGAGTGTGGCGATTCCCGCTGATGTTTCCGCGCCGATTCGAGCCGTGGTTGTGCAGATGGGCGCTTTTGTTTTTGCTTCTCGGCGGGGGTTCAGTTCTGGCACTGGCACGGGCTGGAACCCCGAGAGAAGCTGCGCCCAGAACTGCTCTGCTGCATGCGTCTGCTTTGCAGGCAGTGACAAGGCGTAGTCTGAGACGTGGCGAAATGGCAGTCTTTCGGCAGCTTCTTGGCCTGATATCAAGGCCTCGAGGTCGGCCTGGATCAGGTCCATGGACCATCCATCGTAAACAGCATGATGGATGCAAAACAGGACACGAGTGGCCCCTTTGGACCCATTGCCATCTCTTGCCTGCTGCCGGACCTGGATGTTCAGAGGACGTAAAAAATCGGCATCCTTGGTCAGCCTAAAGTCTCTGCTGAACGAGTCCGTTAGTTGGATCTGGGCAGGCAGTGCCCGCTTGAAGACCACTTGATAGAAGCTATCCTCGTACGGCCAGAAGCCCGTTCTCAGAGCCTCGTTTTGCAGAGTAAGACGCTCTAGGAAAGCGACGACCCTGCTGGGATCTTGATTGGCGATTTCCAGCTCGACCCAATTGCAGTAAGCTTGCGGATCTCTTTGCGTCTCGGCAAGCATGGAAGCTTGCACCGGTGAGCACTCTGAGATTAGCGCCACATCGTCTTTGCCTATCGAAGCCTCAGGTTGGGATCTGAAGAACACTTCTGCATCGAACAAGCGTCTGGCGGCTGTATCCAACTCTCCGTTTCGCGGTGTGGACTCTTTTTGGGTGATTTGCTGTATCTGGCCGTGCAACGCCAGCAAGGTCCTTGCATTTAGCACATCTACGGCTCCGACGCTGCGAAACCCAGCTGCTCTCACTGCCGCGGCAAACTGGATGGCCCGTAGCGAATCAAGCCCAGCGGAAGACAGTAGAGCGGTGTCGTCGGGATCGCCGCCCAAAACGTCCACCGCGATTCGGTGCAGCTCCCGGTGCAGGTCGTCTTTGTGATGTGACAAGTCCGAGTCAGAGTTGGCTGGTGCCTTGCGCGACGAAACGTACTCGTCGTGCAGGCGCCTGCGATCGACTTTTCCAGAGGCGAGTTGTGGGAAGCCTCGCACAATGACTACATCGCCCGGAATCATAAAGCGAGGCAGCCAGGACCGGCAAGATTCAAGGACCTTTTCTTCCAGGCCGCCGCCTGCCTCGGCGCTGTTTCCGACGTCGCAAAAGGCAACCAGGATGCCATGCACAATCGAGGCAACGCTGCCGAGGCAGCCGCTGGTTCGCAAGACGGCTTGCTCGATCTCGCCCAGCTCGATGCGCTGCCCGCGGAGCTTCACCTGCCCGCCGTCCAGACGGCCGTGGCATTCCAGAGTGCCCCCGGGGGTGATGCGGGCCTTGTCGCCTGTGCGATACAGCCGGCCGTACTTTTCCGTGTCGATAAAGGCAGCTGCAGTCTGCTCGGGGCGATTGATGTAGCCACAGGCAAGCTGGTAGCCGCCAACGGCCAGCTCTCCGACCTCCCCCCTCGGTGCAACGACCGGGTCTCCAGATGAGCTGTCCTGGCCTTGTTTGGGAATTTCAAGAACGTAGGCAGACACGGTGTCCAGGGGAAAGCCAATGTCTCTTACCGAGGCTGACCCGCTTAGTGATGGTTGGAGGGTGCTATCACGCTGTCAGGTGCGAAAAAGAAGAAAAATATAAGAAAAAAAGAAGAAAAAAGAAAGAAAAATAAAAAAAGAGAAAAGTCGAAAAAAAAAAAAGAAAAGAAGAAAAAACCACACAAGCTCGGCAGGGAAGCACGAACCAGTGTATGGCAGCCTCGGTAGGGCCGTACATGGCCCACAGGATGCTGGGCCGGACCGGGCTGGCGCCGAACTCGCTCACGACCGGCTCGGTCAGCATCTCGCCAATGGTGAGCAGCAGGCGCAGGCCCGGGGCGTTTTCGCGGGATCGCAGCAGGCTGCCTGCCACGGTGGGCGTCAGCTCGCAGGCGTCGACGCGCCGGGCGCGGATGACGGCGGGCAGGTCGTTGAGCATGTCGGAACGGCTGCAGCCGACAAGGGTGGCGCGGCGAAGCCAGGGAAAGAAGATCTCAAAGACGGACACATCAAAGGTGGGCGCGGCGAACTGGAGAAAGCGCCGAAAGGGCGGCACGTGGCGGTCGTGGGCCAGCAGGCTCTGGGTGGCGGCCAGGTGCGGGATGCCGACGCCCTTGGGCGTGCCCGTCGACCCGGAGGTGTACATGACATAGGCCAGGTCTGTTGCCGACGGCACCCTTGGCGGCGCCACTTGCTGGGCTGTCGACGCGTCGTCGTCGTCGTCGGTGGCGTCGGCGTCGTCGTCACCCCAGAGCCGCAGCTCGTCCACGAGAATCACAGTCGGTGCCAGGTCGGGCGGCAGCCTCGGCAGCAGCGCGCGCGTGGTCAGGATCATGCCGGCGGCCACGTCGTCCACGATGAAGCGGATGCGGTCGGCGGGCGCGTCCAGCTGGATGGGGCAGAAGGCGCCGCCGGCCTGCAGAATGCCCAGGAGGCCGACATAGAGCTCGGGGGCTTGCGGGATCAGCACGGGGACCACAAAGGGCCCTGTCCGAGGCCCCGGCGGTGGCGGGCCCGGTTTCCCGGGCGCGCTGCGGGCCATCTCGGCGGCGACTTTCTGGGCGGCCCGGTGCAGCTGGCTGTATGACAGCAGCACCCGCCGTCCTTGCGAGTCCTGGTAGTCCAGGGCTGGTAGCTTTCCGGATGTGGATGTGGGGCCGGCCGGGTCGCCGGCCGGCCCGCCGTGCTCTGCCAGCAGCTCGTGAAGCAGCGCCGGCCCCGGCAGCCGCCGCGGCCGGGGGTTGAGGATCGAGAGCTGTTCCTCGGCCGGCATCGTGTCGTGCACCACACTGTGCGCGTGCGGCAAAGACGTCGTTTGATGTGCAGATGCAGTTATGGAGGTAGATGGCGTAACGACTTTCTTGCTCTCCTCTTGCAAAGCTCAGGCCATGGCCGGAATTCGTTTCTCTATTACCCCCCCCCTCCCAAGCTGTGATGGACCAGGGACACGGGGCTTGTGTCGAGACAGTGGCGTGGGGTGACGTCGCGGCGGCCGAGGCTCTCGAGGCGTCAGGACACGCGCAGAGTTTTTTTTTTTTTTTTAATGTTTTTTTTCGACGTGGTGCATCGTTTGCACGCACCCCTCTCACTAGTGTGTGTAAGATATCTTCGGATGGGGAAGGCACTCAGTCTGAGCCGGGATCGAGGCGGCCTTAATGGGGAAGGCACGCAGGGCGGCAGGCCATCGGCGCACTTTCCGCACTGGTCAGTTTGGCCACTTGCTTAGGGCCTGCATCCGCCAAGTTTGGATCCGGTTCGCTTGTTTCGTCATGCATCTTACGTCGTATCTGCGTCGCTCCGAACGGGATTCTAGCCGTTGTTCTCGGGCAAAGATCGGAGTAGCTGCAGAAGAGATATGTACAATCACAAGCGGACGAAGCGGGCCCACCCTGGAGAGTCAGAGGGCGATGGGCTGTCGACGTATCGAAAGATGCCCTTTCTGGCCGAAGAGATCTTGCTCTGTTGTATGCAAGGAGCGAGACAACGGCGCTATCTTTTCTCTCGGCGCTCTTCTCTCGGCGCTCTTCTCAGCCGGTGAAAGGGCATGGTAAAAAACGGCCGAAAAACTACTGCGCTTGCCTGAAAACGGTGTAGCTACGGGAGGGGAAAAAGGGTGTGGGATGCAACGCCGGAGGGAGTGAGTCCAGCGATGGGAGCGAGGGCTTGGTCTTGTTCTTGTCACTCTGCCATCAGGTGGCCTGGCAGGTGTGTATTTTTTACACATTTCACATGCACGCAAAAGCAAAACACGGCCATGGTCAGAGGAGATGCCGCGAGGGCGGAACGGTCTGACCAGACGCCGTTTTGGGGCCGTTTGGTCGACGGGCCTTGCCTTTTTAGAGCCAGCAGACCAACACGGGCAGAGATGCCAGTCATTTCTGCCTCCAGGTGCCTTTTTTCTCTGGCGCGGCCATGCGTGTGGGAGCCAGGATTTTGCCCTGCATGACGGGCTTCTTGGGATTCGCCCCCCTTTTTCTCTACAGGTTTGCCTCTTTTTCTCCTTTGCAGGTTTGTCTGGTTCGCTTATCTGCACGCTTGCTTGCTACCTGGCTCTTCTCTCTGGCCGCTCTTTCGCCCTCTAGACGAATGGCTTCCCGTGGATTGGCGTTGTGATGACTTTTTGCCGCCTTCTCACTGGCTGGCCTCTTGTGCGTTGTGCCGCTCCCGTGCCATCGTGTGCCGCGTCAAGCTCGGCCGCGTCCCAGCTCGACCCGGGTGACACGGTAGCCCGCGAGCCCAACGAGAATGGCGTAAATGAATGGTCGAGTAGGGTGGCGTAAATGGATGGTCCAACAGGATGGCGTAAACGAATGGTCGAATAGGATGGCTCGCAATTCTGCTGATGCGCAAGACGTCCAAGAAGACACGAGTTGCCTCTTCCTTTTTTTTGCGCCCTCCGCGCTGTTTCTGGCAAGAGACTCCGTTGGCCCGGTCTCTCCCGTGCCCTGCTCGCGGCATAGTTGCAGGTATGTTTGATTTAGCAGGTAAAGGGAACTCGGCAACACCGCATGCTCTCGAGATGGGTCAAGTTGGTCGCTTTGGGAGCAGGGAATAGAACAGAAATGAACAGAAAGATTCCTTCTTGTTTAACAAAAATCTAATACCGTGCACAACCTGGAGCTTATTGCATGTCCGCCGCGTAGCCTCCATTTGTGCCGCGCGCATGCCCAAATAGAGACTCCACAATCTCCCCTGAGCGTGTTGCCAGCACAGATAGCAGTGTGTCGCTCAGCTGTGAAAAGGTCAGACACAGCCGGGGGCCGATAGCGGAGAGGGGGGAGACAAGACTTACCCCGTGAGTGCCCTCGCAGCAGCCCTGCAGGATGATGCCCGAGCCCGGGGCCACAGACCCGGGCGCAAACTTGACGCGGTAGTCGCGCGAGACGGTGAGACGGCGCGCGGTAGAGGCGGTGGCGCTGCCGTCTGCGGGCTGGACGGTCCAGCTGCCGGGGCCGTCGTCCTCGAGCGCGTCGGTAGCGGTGGTCTGGCCGGGGGCGGGGGCGGGGGCGGGCGGCAGGAGCGGCCACAGGTCCTGGAGCATGGTCAGATGGGCGTCTCGCTTGTAGCCGGTAGCGGCGATGATGAGGTCGACGTCGAGCGCCTCGGCGGCGGGCGGCTTTACGGCGTCGGCGTCGGCGTCGGCGTCGGCGTCGGCGTCAGTGTCGGGCGTCACAAACACGCGCAGCGCGCCGTCCTTGGCGCCCAGCGGCTCGACGCGGGCGATGCGGCGGCTGGCGAGCAGGCGGTGCGGCCACTGGTGCTCGTCGCTGCCAATGGTGCGGCGCTGGTGGTACATGCGCTCGTAGAGGGCCTCGATCAGCTCGAGGCGCACGACGCCGTAGTTGGTGGCGCGGGCGTCTGCCAGCAGGCTCTGGCGTTCGCGGGCCGGGCGGGGGAAGAGCTGGTCGACGTAGCCGGGATCAAAGATGGAGTTGACGCTGTCTGTTAGGGACGAAAGGGACCATTTTCCTGCTACCAAGACTCACAAGGGAGAGTCGTCGCTCGGGCGCAGAAAGGCGGAGCGCATGATCAGGTAGGTGCGCGAGCGCGGGTAGAGCACCTGGATGTTGTTGAAGATCTCGGCGGCGCTCTGGCCGGCGCCGACGACGGCGACGCGGTACGGCACGCCCGGGTCGCTGAGCATGCGTGGGACCAGGTGGGCGAACTGGGACGAGTGGAGGACGCGCGCATGGCCGGCCGGCAGGCAGCGCGGCAGCGCCGGCTGGCCGCCCACGGCCAGGATGACGTTGCGCGCGCGGTAGGTCCGGGTCCGGCCCGTGTGGACGTCCGTGACCACGACGCGGAAGGTGGTGACGGGACCGGCTCCGGCGCCGGCTCCGGCTCCGGCTCCGGCTCCGGCACCGGCACCGAGCGGCTCCTCGGCCGTGACGGAGACAACCTCGTGGCCGTACAGGACGGTGTCGGCAAAGGCGCTGGCGCACCAGCGCAAATAGTCCTCGTACTCGACGCGCGCGGGCAGAAAGGTGCCGAGATTGGTAAACTCGACCAGGCGGCCGTGGCGGAAGAGGTAGTTGGCAAAGGTAAAGGCGGAGCGCGGGTTGCGCAGCGTGGCCATGTCCTTGAGGAAGGAGATCTGCATCTTGGCCCCCGGCAGCAGCATGCCCGCGTGCCACGCAAACTGCCGCTGCCGCTCCAGGAACAGCACGCGCGGCGCCGGCGAGGCCACCGTGCCGGCCTCGAGCCCGTCGTGCAGCGCCACCGCCACCGCCAGGCTGGCCGGCCCAAAGCCGACACAGATCAGGTCCTGCACCGCCTCGGCGTCCGCCGGCCTCAGCAGCGACCGCACAGCCGTCCCGCGCGTGCCTGTGCTGTGGCCGTGGGCGTGGCCGTTGGCAGATCCCTTTCCATTGACACCGTTGGCATGGCCATTGACACCGGCACCATTGGCATGACCATTGGCACCGTTGGCATGGCCGTTGGTATAACCATTGACACCATTGACACCACTGACACCACTGACACCACTGACGCCGTTGGCACCGTTGGCAAGGCTGCTGCTGTCCATGGTCACTGGCATGGCAAAAAAGAGAAGGGGGGGGGCTGGCTTGGGAGCACAGCAAAAGCACCGCGCCGGGGGGGGCGCTCGGTTTAAGAACAACTGGGCGGACACAGCCGTGCCCAGAGTACATGGAGTGATGTCTTAGTCAACCCGAGCAAGCTTCGCCCGTAGGGGCCGAGGTGGTCTTATTAGACTGGCCGTTGTGCCCCCCCTGTTTGCCGTGACGCTGCCGCCTGTCGTTGTCGTACCTTTGTGTCTCTAGTCGTGCCCACGTCCCTGGATATCTACGGGCAGCTGCGTCTGAGAAACGATTCTGCCGTTTCTCCTCGCCAGCTGCGGCTTCTCGTGAGATTCCCGCCGTGGCTACGATTTCTTCCGCCCAGTCGCTTCTCAGGTACGTCCCGGCTTCGCAACGGTACTTTGCCGTCTCGGGGGGTCCTTTTTGCCCGTTTGCCCGTTTGCCCTTTTTTCCTGTTACCTCTTTGGTCTATCCACCTGCCCTTGCAAGCATCTTACGATGCCATGTTCTTGGCGCTCTCGCTCTGCAACGCACTAGCAGTCCTTTTTTTGCTTGGGCACGCGTGCAACGACCCGGCCAAACGTGGCCGTCGCGCCATTTTTCCACGCAAAATTTCATGGAGGGGAAGAGAGGGGTGGGCGGGTGAGTGGGTTGCGCGCGCTCCCACTGTACCTCTGTAAAATACCTGCAGCACGTCGGTGATTTCTGCTCCAGTGGGGGAGAAACGCCTAAGCCAGATCGGGCCGGTAGCGTCTAGGGATGGGAGGACGTGTGTTTTTTGGGGGGAAAGAGATGGGGATGGCCAAATGGGCGTGCGTGTCCGACGCAAGGATACAGCCAGCCGCCTTTGCTTGGCCTAGAAAAAAGAAGCTGCTGTCACGACATGGTCTTTTTTTGCCTCTGAAGGATGCAAAAGCTGCGCTATCACGTTTGTCCCTCCAGTCCGCAGAAAGATACACGTGCGCTTGCCGAACAAGCTCTAAAAAATAAAAAAATAAAAATAAAAATAAAAAAAGCTCGTCTGCATCTCTCGCTCGGCCTGTCCCAGCACAAAAAACGCGCTGATCTTTATTTTCGACACAGCGCACTCGTATTGGCCTCCGTGGTCAGGGCGCGAGGTCCACACATTTCTTCCTCCAAGTGGAGTCGTAGATGCGATGTCGGCGTTATCTCAGGATCTGATAAGATGGAAGTGGAGTCCCATCCCGGCCCAGTCCCAGCTCCTCTCGCCCACGCCGGCGCCCGGGCGGGGGGCAGACCAGCAGAAAACACTGCCGTGCGCTCCGAAGACCGCTGCTGCGCCCGATCGCCGCGAGGGCGGCCGCTTTCCGGCTAGCTCTGCACACAAGGATCGGCACAGATGGCCCGAAATTGGCCATTTCTTTGCACATGGTTTTCACACCATGGCCTCACTTTTGCGACTTGTGTGTCAAGGTTATTATTCCCTTGCCCCTCCCCTGCAGAAGCACACACCTACGGAGTCGTAACCTCGGCTGGAACCGGTGGCACGCGTCTGCTCGGTGAGCTTTGCCCGCATTGCACGCATTGCACACGCAGACAGCGCAGCGGATGCCAAGAGCGGCCATGGAAAACTCTTTCGTCCCCCGGGGACAGTTCCGGAAGCTGTGCGTGAGCGGACCAGTGGCCGCGAAAAGCGACAGGGGTTGCGGGTTGCGGAAATGCGAAAACCAGTCAACACGTCACCCAGGTCGGAGGAAGCCAAGCCAGTCAACACGTCACCCAAGTCGAAGGAAGCCCGGCCAATGCATCGCTAGCAAAGGCCAAAGGGGTGCGCGTTTTGTTGGGTGCCCATACGGAGTTCGGCGCGGACGCGCCCATTTCTTGGCCCGAGGGGGGGCGAGAAGCACGCCGAGCGAGATGGAGGCAGTGCCGGCACCACTTGCGTATTCATGGCAGACAACAATACACGGGCACCCTCGGCCGGGTAGGCACTGGTTGGGGCTGTGGTTCGAAGAGCTACGAGAGAATCAATCGATCTATTGACACTTTTCAGCTAATACTCGCTCGAGGTCAAGCCGTCGACTCGCTCGCCCGACGCACCAAAGCCGCGGCGACTCTCCCAACGCACCACGGCCGCGGCTTCACTCCACCTTGACGATGCGGCCGGTCTCGACCTGGTAGATGTAGCCGGTCATGGGCACCGGCAGCACCAGCGGGCTGGCGCGGACGACGGCCATGTCGTCGAGCACGCTCTGCCGCACGTCGGAAAAGGGCAGAAAGGCAATGTGGTCGGCCTTGTGGCCGAGCTCGGCGTGGACCTTGCTGCGCAGGTCGGCGTCGCTAAAGGTGAGCATGCCGCAGTCGGTCTGGCCGAGCGTGTCAGTCGCCCCCTCGCCCGTCGACACCGGTCCGCGCTTCCGTCGACTCACGTGGTGCACAATGACAATCTCGCGCGTGCCCAGCAGCTGCTGCGAGATCACCAGCGAGCGCAGGGCCTCGACCGTGCGCCCGCCGGCGTTGCGGATGACGTGCGCGTCGCCCTCCTGCAGTCCCAGGGCCTTGGCCGGGTCTGGCTGTCAGTCTTCGCCCTGGCCCTTTTTTCTTGCTCTTGCCCTCGCCCTTCTCACGCACCGAGCCTTGCATCCATGCAGGTCACAATGGCAACCTTTCTGTGCACGCGTCAGCATCGCGCCCGCCAGAGGCCGGTGCCGACGTACCGGGCCGGGGGCAGCGGAAGAGCGCCTTTGGTAAAGGAGGCCGCATAGGCCTTGTTGGCCTCCTCGAACTCGGGCGCCACGGTGGCGGTGGGCGACGACATGATGGGCAAGGGGAGGGCGGACAGGTTGCAGAGAAGACCAATTTAAAAAAAAAAAAAGGCCTCGGAAACTCGGTTGTTTTATTCCATCTCAATATGCTGCCATGTGCGGGCGCTGACGCTATCGGCGCAGCTCCTGGCGTCATCCAGGCTAAGGTCGCCTCATGGGACAGAATCATGGCTTTGTCGTAGCCGTAAGCCCGGCAAGCTCCACTCCGAATGATAGATGCTTCGCCGGTGTGTCCTTTTGCCGAAGAAGTGAATCGCCGGGGAGCCATGCCGCTATTCGCTGCTGGACTGCCTATTTGAGCCTGGTCACCTTGCCTTTTCTCTTTTTGAACACGACAGCCGTCCCGGCGGCGGCGGCGGCGGCGGCGTCTGCGGGCTCCGCCTCGGCCGCGCCCGGCACCCCGGCCGGCGCGTCGTTGATCCTGGCGGATCCCAGGCCCTGTGCCGGCTCCTCCTCCTTGATGTGCGGCTCTGCGTCCCGTCCGGGGTCGCCTGGGATGCTGTGCAGTCCGTCCTCGTCTGTGTCTTCTTTTTTGACAGCCTTGACGTGCTCTGCCTCTGTGTCGTCGCCCAGCTCTTCCTTCTTCACGTCTTCCTTCACGTCTTCCTCCTTCCGGGTGAGCGCGTGGCTCAGCAGGCTGTCCAGGTCGTCGTTGTCGCGGGCGGCTCCCGTGGCTGCGCGCGCATCGGCGCGGCCCCAGTGCCGTGGCCGTTTGAAGAGGCCCTGCACGGCCGCGTCAATGGCGGCTTCTTGGTCGTCCGGCCCGCCGCCGCCGCCGTCGCCGTCGCCGTCGCCGTCCGAGTCGTCGGTGTCGGCTGCGCGCCGCTTGCGCACCCGCGCTGCCGCGCTCTTGTTCTTGGCCCGCTCGTCGTCGCCGTCCGCCACGACCCGCGTCGCTGTCACCGTCCAGTCGCCGGCCATGGCCAGGTCGCCGCGCAGCTGCTCGGGGATGCTGACGCCGAGCTCGGCCAGCTGCTCGAGCTGCTGCCGCGGTGCCACGGCCGGAGCTGCGGCGGCCGCCGGTCCCGGCCGGCCACTCCGGGACTGTGACTGCGGGCCGCCGCCGCCACCAGCAACCAGTCCGTTGAGCCGCGCGACCTCGCGCTTCGCCATCTCCTTCTCGCGCTCCTGGCGTTCGTGGTCGCGGTGCAGGTCGCGCAGGGCCCGGCGCGCGGCCGACTGGTGCTTGCCGGTGGACTCATGGTTGGCGCGGCCGAGCTTCGTGTCGGTGACGTACACGGAGCAGATCTTGCACCAGTACTTGGGCGTGGACTTCCAGTAGTCGGCCATGGTCGCGACGCGCTTGTCAAGAGTCTAGGCTGCGGCAACAACCAGAACTCGAAATGATTCTCGTGGCGAAATCACGCGCGCTAAAAATTGATGACTAATCATGGCGCGGTCACGTGCGTTAAAGCCCAGCTCTCAAGAATCGTACAAGTCCGTTCTGTCTAGAGTACATGATCATGCCGTGCTGTGCCGTGCCAGGCCCGGCCTCGGGCTCGTTATTAACCCCCCTTTCCCAAACCAGCCCCAAATCAGCGATGCCAACCAGCGATCCGTTATGCCCAAGCCAAATCATCGCAACCCGAAGAGGGTAGAAAACAAGTGTCCCTCGTGGCGTCCCCTTTTCTCTTTTGTAGTCATGTTTTTTCTTTCCTTTTTTTCCCCCTTCTTTCCCTTTCTTTCTTTCCCTTTCCTTAAAAGGCCATGGCAGCGGCTGCCAGGCCGGCTGCCAGTGCAGCCAGCGAGCCCATGGCGGCGCGCGCGGCCCCGTTGATGGCGGGAGCGGAGGTGGCGGCGGAGCTGGGAGCGACGGTGCTGGACCGGGGGGCGGTCACCAGAGCGGTGCCCGGAGCGGTCACCAGGGTGCTGTTAGCGCCCAGGCCGGCCGAGGCGGCGGTCGCAGAGGTGGCCTGGATCTGGCCGTCCGAGTACTGGCTGACGAGGACGGCGGCCGAGGTGGTGCCAGAGGCGGCGGTGACGGCGGCGGTAGTGCCGGCGGTCGTGCCGGCGGCGACAGCGGCGGTGGTCGAGGGGGTGGCCTGGATCTGGCCGTCGGAGATCTGGCTGACCAGCACGGCGGTGGCCGAGGGCTTGACGGTGCCGGCGGTGCCGGCGGGGGTCACCTGGATCTGGCCGTCCGAGTACTGGCTGACGAGCACGGCCGTGCTGGCGGCGGGCGTGGGCGTCGTCGTGATGGAGGCGCACGGCGTGGTGGCCACCTGGACTTGGCCTGGGGGTCAGCTGCGTCCTTTCTCTTTGGTGTGCTCTTCATGCCACTTCTGTTTGCGGTGTGCTCTTCATGCCACTTCTCTCTGCGGTCTTGCTTCCACTTACCATCGCCAATCTGGCACATGGGGACGCCGACGGTGGTGGTGACGGCCTGGACCTGGCCGTCGCCAATGGTCTTGACCAGCGTGGTGGTGTGGACGGCCGTGGCGACGACCTGGCCGTCGGCGGACTGGCTGGCGGCGGCGCCGTCGTCGGCGTCGGCGTCGGCGCCGCAGTCAATGGCGATCAGCTGGACGGTCTCGCACTGAGCGGCCCAGTTGCGGTTGTACAGGTTCCAGAAGCTGCCGGACTTGCACTGGTAAAAGGTGGTGGAGTCGCCCAGGGCGATGGAGCCGTTGCCGCAGACGGAGAAGCCGGCCGTGTAGATGGCGCCCGACTGCGGCGGTCCGTCGAACTGGAACTGGTAGTTGGAGGCAATGTAGCCGGTGCGGTCCTTGGCGTCGGTCAGGACGCCGTCGTTTAGCGACATGACCAGCACGCCGTCGCCGCCGCAGCTGCCGCGCTTCTGCAAAAGGATCATTGTCAGCTGTCTGTCTTCTGTCTGTCTGGGGCGGCCGGCCACCCGATCAATGTCAAGGGGAACTCACAGCAACGGACGACCGCTTGGCCGACGAGGACGACTCCTTGACCACGTCCACGGACATTTCAAACTGGCCCGAGACGCTCTTGGCGCAGCCGGTCGGGTAGGAGCCGGCCGGCGAGATCACAGAGGTGACGGCGCCGGCGGCGGCAGCACCGGCCAGCGAGACGACGGCGAGGGCCACGGCAGACTTCATGGTTGTTGGATGTAGAAAAACGAGCGGGTGAGTAATTAATGACGGAAAAATCAGCCCGTGCCGCGAAGCGAGTGAGGAGACGGACTGTCACGGGTGAGCAAGTGAGCAGCGAGTGTGGTGGAGGTGAGAGCAGGTGAGTGAGTGCAAGAACAGGAACAGAAACAGCAAGGAGACCACAAAGGACCGGGAAGCGGGTTCATATACTCGGTCGATGGCCGGGCCTCTCGAGCTCGGCGTACGTACTTGCAGAAAAGAATGGAAGAGCGCAGAGTGGAGAAGGCTGGCGCTGGTGAGAGGAGGCAGGGGGGTAGAGGCAGGGGCTGTTACGGCAACGCCTGGGGTGCCGGCAGTTCTTTTGTGGTTCCGGTGGCTGGTCTGAGGGAGTGACGAAGGCACTGTGATATTGAGGTTTTTACTGGATTATGCTGGATCTCGCTGCTATTGTCGTGTGTTGCTTCATCCGAGCTTCTCGTCATGATCAATTTCTCGTTCATGCCACTTGTCTCGCATCCATACTCACTTGTCTGTCCATACTCACTTCCTTCATTCACTTCTCTTCATTCACTTCTCTCATAATCACTTCTCTTCATTCACTTCTCTCATTTCTCTTAGAATCACTTCTCTTCATACTCCTCCTTATACTCACTTCTCATAATCCTTCTCTATTGCCACTTCTCTCGTCACTCTGTACGCCCCGACACCATCACACCTGACACCTGTCCAGCTCATGCACCCCGTTTCTCTGGCGAGCAGCCCCTGACACGGCCGCGCATTCCAGTGGCTGGCGACGACTCCCTTGCTTCTCTTTTTACACTGCTCCAGCGCGCGCACGGGCTACGGGCCCAGATGCAGCGTCCCGGTGGCGATCCGTGGTGGCCCCCCACCGGCACTGGAGGGTCCTTTCTTGCGTCTGTTTGGCTGGGTGCTTGTTTCGGCTTGTTTTTGCTTGTTTTTGCTTGTTTTTGCTGGCTTTTGCTGGCTTTTTCCCTCTCTTTTCGCGGCCTCTTTTCGCGGCCTTTTAGCGGCCTTTTAGCGGCCTCCTTTAGCGGCTTCCCTTTGCGCCCCTCTTGCGGCCTCTATCCTCTAAAACACCACCTGGCCCCCTGCAAAGCACAGGGGAGCGGGTTTCAGATCCAGACACGCTACTGTTTAGCGGGCAGGAGTTCAGGCACGGCGAGTCCTCTGAATCGGCTGCTATTGTGGGCAGCTTTTCAGAATGTAGCTTGAGCGCATCGATCGAGCGGCCGTGCAGCTCGGCTGTGGTCTCTTTTCGGCTGTTCTCTTCGTCTATTCTGTTAGTCTGTTTCTCTTCATCTGTTACGTTCGTCCTTCGTCTGTTCGTCTTTCTCTTTCCACTGTTTCCAGTCTCTATTTCGGTCGGTCCCTGCCACTGCATCGAGACTCTGGGATCGGCAGTACCCACTGATTTTCAGCCGTGGAGGGGCAGTGGCCAGGGCACGAGCGGCGCTAAAACAAAATCCCCAGTCCCAGCCCCGCACAGTGAAGCCGGTCCAGGGTAGAAACTCTGCCAAAAAAAATAGGCCGATGCTCCCAGCAGTGGCTGGCGGCCTGGACGACAAAAACAGGGCCGCAGATGGCATCAGGACGTATTTCATCTCGTCTGGGCACAGGACACGGCCGTGCCGACGTGGTGGTCGCCCTGGAAACGGCCGCAGCCTTGCCCGAAGCAGACCCAGAGATTGAGATTTCCGGCCGGGACCCGGCCGGGTTCTTTGTCGAGCACCGGGCCTCGTTGGCATCTCGTAGCTTGCGTAAGATACTCCCAAGTGGGTTCTGGGGCTCATCGTCGGCGCAGCGGCGTCATCGATTTGTCCTTTTCTAGTGCTGTGTGCACTGTAGCGACAAACTACTCGGCTACCATTCTTACCGGCTGCGCGGCGGTGACGATTGTACTGAGCAGGAGAAGAAAAATAAGAAGAAAAAGAAAGATAAAAAAATAACAAAAAAAAATAAGAAAAAATGAAAAAAATGAAAAATGAAAAAAACCACTCTTCTGGCGTGTGGATAGCATCGAGCGGTGCTTCGTCAACGCATACGTATACTGCTCTTCCGATGCGGTCGCGGCAACGCGGCCTCTGGCTACGGTCACGACCAACGCGGCCTCTGCTAAAAATAGAGGCCGTCTGTTGGTCGGCTCAGTAAGCTACTGCGTAGCTCGGCATGAAGTGAAAGATGGTCAGTCTTGCGAAATACGGACACTATCACAAGTTGGACATTAGATATCAGCCTGAGCTTCCGCGGATGTAATGATGCTTCACGGAAGACCCGCCAACTTTCATTCTGAACAAAACGACCGCTCGCTCCGGAAGATACCCAGACATCCAGAGCACAAAACACCACTCCTCCACGACCGTGTCTACTGCTGAGGCGGGTAGTAGGGCTGCTGGGGCTGGGCTGGCGTGCCGGGATGCGGGTAGTACTGCACCGGCTGCACCGGCTGCTGCGGTGCCGGCTGCGGTGCGTGGTAGGCGTACTGCAGCGGCTGGCCGGGGGGCGGCGGGGCGGCGGCGGCGGCGGCGGCGGACGGCGGCGGTGCGCCGTACGTCTGCAGAGGGCCGACGTAGACGGGGGCGGGAGTGGGAGCGGGAGCATACTGGACGCTGGGCTGGTGCATGGTCTTGAGGTCGACGCCGGCATCGCCGCCGCCGACGCCGGCGGTCTGGTTGCGGCGGTGGATGCGGATCTGGTGGGCGAGGAGGGCCAGGGTGACGGCAAAGAGGATGCTGGGCAGTCAGCGGGGGCCTGGAGGCAGCAGACGAGGGATTCCCGTTCTCGTTTCCGTTTCCGTTTCCCGTTTCCCGTTTCCCGTTCCCGTTCCGACTCACAGCTGCAGGGCCGACAGGCCGGCAATGGCGCTCATGGAGGCGAGGCCGACGGAGCCGGCGACGGCGTAGCGGCGGCGCAGGGTGATGCAGTGGCCGGCGTTGAGGGCGCTGCCGTCGTCGTAGCACTCGACGGTGGCGGCGTAGCGGAAGGAGCCGCGCAGGGCGGCGACGGCGGCCATGGCGGCCAGCCAGAGCACGAGCATGAGGCTGTCGAGGGCGAGGACGGCCCAGTAGTTGTAGCCGGCGCGGCAGCCGGCGACCTTTTCGGCCAGGACGGCGTAGAGCACGACGGCCAGCGTGAAGAGGCCCTGTCGGTTAGTGCTGTCATCTCTCGCTCGTCCTCTCTCGCTCTTCTCATCTCTCATCCTCTCTCGCTCTTCTCATCTCCTCATCTCGCTCATCTCTCTCACGCACGCAAACCAGGGCAAAGGCGACCTGCCCCATGACGAGGCCGTGCATCAGATAGCCGGCCAGGCCCATGACCAGCAGCGCCAGGAGCAGCTGGAAGCCGCGGGCGACAAGCACGCCGGCATGCGACGGAAACACGGGGTACGAGCCGGGCGGGCCGCCGGACCCGTGGACGGGCGTGGCGTAGCTGTTCATGGCCGGTGCTGTGGACGGGCCGAGGACGGGCCGAGGTGCTGGATGGGCCGAGGTGCTGGACAGGCCGAGCTCTGTGGACGTTGACTCGACAGAGACACGAAGCAGGCGAGGCCTTTATACGAACGCGGGCTGGGGCGAGGCCTTTTGAACGCGTGCGCTGGGGAAGCCGGGCTGGGCCGCCGGGACAAGCAAATCAGCCTCGCCAGTGACACGGCAGACGTGCAGGCTTGGCGCGTCTCGCACAGCTAGCCCAAGCGAGCGCCGGTCCGCAGAGGCGCCTGGGGCTGAGATGCCAAGGCAGGGTGTCTCGCCGCGTCTGTGCGGCTCGAAGAAAGAGACCCAAAGGAGTTAGAGATGGCGGCGGTGCGGCGAAATGTCTGAGAAAGCTGTTAAACTACCAATAAACTAATCAAACTGCCATGCCCTTTTGCCGAGACGCAGTGGGGACGCGCATCGAAACGCATAGAGGCCGGCGCTCAGCACCGGTCACAGGCCGCGCACGGCCGAGGCTGGCCCGGCTTGCAGCAGGGCTCAGGGGTGCGGGTGCACGGCTCGCGAGGCTTTTGCTCACGAGGCTTCGGCTCCCGGGTGCACGGCTCGCGGGGCTTCGGCTCAGGGGTGCACGGCTCGCGGGGCTCCGGCTCACGATTGCACGCCTCACAAGGCTTCGGCTCCCGGGGCTTTTTCTCACAAGGCTCCGCACAAGGCTCCTCACGAGGCTCCGCCTCACAATGGCCGGCGCACGGCTCGCACTGCCGGCAGGGCCGGCCGCAGTGGCACTCGCCCTGCATGCTCTCCAGGGCGGCGGCCAGCAGGCGGCGCAGGATGCTGTGCAGCAGGCGCGACGAGAGCGCGTGGAACTTGTCGCGGAGGACCTGGTGGTGGCCGCAGGCGTGGCGGTGCGCGGCCTCGCAGACGGGGGCGCGGTCCGGGCCGGCGAGGCGGCGCGTCAGGCCGCGGACGAGGTCCTCGGCGGCCCGGACCAGCGGGCCGATCTTGTGGTAGACGGGGCCTGTCGTGAGTCAGTCGGGGAGGGCTCCGTGTTTGCGGGAGTCTCTGGTGTCAATGTGGCCACTCACCCATGCCGAGCTTGTCGGCCACGTGGTTGGCCGTCTTGGCAATCTCGTGCACGACCTTGGCCGCCTTGTCGAGGATGCAAAAGGCGTCGCAGTCGGGCCGGCCGCCGGCGCCGGAGCCGGAGCCGGAGCCGGCCGCTGGCCCGTCCGCGGCGCCCCCCATGGCCTCGACGGCGGCGGCGGCCTGCCCCAGCATGCCCTGCATGGTCTCCAGGGGCAGCCGGATGCGGTCGGCCACGTCGGCGGCCTGGCCGGCGGTCAGGTTGCGCGGGGCGCGGCTCAGGGTGTGGTCTGGGGCGTCAGTGTGCTGCAAAGAAAAAAGGTTCGCCAGACGCGACTTACTGATGCTCGAGGCCATCTCGGTGACGCGGTGGCCCAGCAGGTCCAGGATGGCCGAGGCGTCGTCGAGCAGCCACGGCGGCAGGTGCAGGCCGGCCTCGGCGGCGCAGGCGGCCTCGCCGGCCACGGCGGCCTCGAGGAGGGCGGCGGGGCCCGCGGGCTGTGCCGAGACCAGCAGGGCCGAGAGGCCAGCCAGAAGGAGAAACTTCATATTGGTTGAAGAGTAGAGCTGGTTGAGTGACGGAGTTGGGAGTTGGACTGATGGACCGAGTTGGGAGTTGGACTGATGGACCGAGTTGAACGGAGTAAGGCTGAGTTGGACTGTCGGACGGAGTTGGATGCAGGCTTGGTCGTTTTGATGCGTGTTAATTTCCTCGAAGGATCTTGATCTCGATGATGCATGATCTCGCTCAAATGCTCTCATTGCCTAATGATCTTGATCTCCCATGATCTCGTCCATGATCTCATTGGTCCTCTCATGATGCATGATCTCGCTCAAATGTTCTCTTCTCTCTCACCCTTCACACTATGCCGCTCTTGCGTCATCGCTCCCAGCCGGAGCCGCTCCGCCGTGGTGGCCAGCCGCTCCGCCATGGTGGCCAGCCCTGCGTGATCGGCGCTGACGAGGGGGCTCTGCCACGTGTTTCTGCCGCCGCTGCCGCCGCCCCGGACAAGGCTGCGCGTGTTGCCCAGCAGGACGGGGGCGCAGTCGAGGTAGACGGACTCGTAGCAGCCGGGCGGCACGACAAAGGTCTCGTGGAAGGCGGAGACGTAGCGGTGCGGCGTGGCGCGCAGCCAGCGCAGGCCGCGGGTGTGGAGGTCGCTGCGGGCAAAGGCCTGCAGGCCGGCGAGGTCGCGGAAGTAGAAGACGTAGAGCAGCGTGGCGTGGCTTTCGCGCTCGAGGCCGGCAAAGGGGGTGACGCCGAGGAGGCCGAAGCGGCTGTGGGGGTGAGAGTCGGGGTGGGGGTGGGAGTCGGGGTGGGAGTCGGGGTGGGAGTCGGGGTGCGAGTCCGGGTGCGAGTCCGGGTCCGCGTCCGGGTCCGCGTCCGGGTCCGCGTCCTGGCGGTCCCGCTGCAGCTCCGCCAGCATGGCGGCAAAGTGCGCGGCGGCGGCGCGGGCGCCCGGCGCGAGCAGGCCGAGCGGGTGGTTGAAGCGGACGCCAAAGTGGAAGACGACGAGCGGCGCGGAGGAGGGCGGGGTCTCGGTGGAGGGCGGGGTCTCGGTGGAGGGCGGGGTCTCGGGGGAGGGCGGCGGGGTCTCGGTGGAGAGCGGCGACGTGGAGAGCAGCGCCGTGGCGGGCAGCGCCGTGGAGAGCACCGAGGGGAGCAGCGCCGTGGTGCGGCCCGGGAGGACGGCAGACGCAAAGGCGTGGCGCCGTCCGGACTGACACAGCTGGCAGGCGGTGGCGGCGGCGGCGGCGAGGCAGACGGCGGCGGCGGGCAGCCAGCGGTAGGGCCGGGGCAGGCAGAGGTCGAGGGCGATCTGCAGGAGGGCGCCGAGGGCCAGCAGGGTGGGCAGGCGGAAGAAGCCTTTGACGCAGGCCTGGGGGTTAGGGGGGGAAGAGAGGGGAGAGAGAGAGGGAGGGAGCAGAGACAACTTGCCGACAAGGACGGCAGCAGCACGAGCGGCAGCCCGGACGGTCCAAGAGGCCGGACGAGCGACATGCTTGAGGAAGTGCTTGAGGAGATGGAACTTGTGAGATGGGCTTTGTCTTGCTGCGAAACGCAATGGCTCAGATGGTCAGACGGAGTCGCGATTCGCCGCCCGCTCACTCTCGCACTTGCTCACTTGCTCACTTTGCTCTCAAATTCATACGACTCGTCTCATTCCCGCTCTCACTCGACTCCACTCGACTCCTCAGTCCTCTCGTCTCATTCACGCCCTCGTCAATTCACGCCCTCGTCAATTCACTCACGATTCCTCGTCCATTCACGGCCTCTCGACCCCTCGACTCTCCCCCCTAATACACCTCCTCTCTCGACCCCCCCCCCTAATACTCCTCCCCCCCCCCCTCCCCCCCTAATACACCTCCAGGACGTACCGCCCCTCCTCCTTCAGCCGGTCCATCTCCTTGCGCGGGTCGACGCGGCGGCCGGTCTCGGCAGCATCGGCGGCCACGGCCTCCATCAGCACGTCGGTGACGTCGGGCACGGGCCAGGTGGGCCCGCACAGGTAAAAGGCGCCGGCGTCGCGCAGGTAGGCCTGGACGAGCGCGGGCATGCTCTGGCGCATGCGGTCCTGGATGTAGATCTTGTGCGGCTGGTCGCGCGAAAAGGCGGCGCCGAGCAGGGTGACGACGCCGGCGGCGACATAGGCCTCCCACTCTTCGCCGTACAGGTACTCCTCGCGTTGGTGGCGGCTGCCGAGGAAGAGCAGGATGGCGCCGACGCGCTCGCCGCGCGCCTTTTGCAGCGCCCGGAACTGCACAAACGCCCGGAACGGCGCCAGCCCCGTGCCCAGCCCGGCCAGCACCAGCGGCGTCGCCGCCGACGCCGGCAGCCGCATCACCGACGGCTTCACCGACACCGTCACCCGCGCGCCCACCCCCAGCCGCGACAGGAACCGCGACGCCTGCCCGCTGCGCGCCCGCCCGCGCCCGTCGCGCCACTCCACCACCACCACCATCAGCGCCACCGCCGTCGGCGTCACCGCCTGCGCCGACGCGATGCTGTACTCGCGCCGCTTCAGCGCCCCCACCAGCCGCACCAGCTCGCCCGCCGCCAGCCGTGCCGACCCAAACTCCAGCAGCACGTCTGCGTACGTCACGTTGTCCGTCTCCGCCCGCCGCTGGAACTCGGCCGCCCCGGCCGCGCCCCCCAGCGCCGCCAGCCGCCGCGCCTCCGCCTCGTCCGTCGCCCGCGCCGCCAGCGCCTCGTAGAACCGCTTCGGCGGCCGCCCCAGGATGTCCACGTTCTGCCGCAGCGCCTGTGCCAGCGTGCGCGTTTCCACCCAGCTGCCATTGCCGTTCTCGTTCGCCTCGCCGCTGCTGCCGCCCGCCCGCGCCGGCACCTGCACCAGCGTGTCGCCGTCCAGCCCGTACGCCTCCAGAAACGCCTGCACCTCGTCCGCGTCGTTGTCGGCGTGCACCCCCAGCGCCTCGCCAATGTCGTACGTCAGGCCCGTCGTGCCCAGGTCGAACTCGATGTGGAACACGTTGCGGTCGTACGTCGCCGGCGTCAGCCGCCGGTTCTCTGCCACCGTCACCGTCGCCGTCTTGACCGCCAGGTCCGGCCGCAGCGCCGTCCGCGCCCCAAACGCCTCCCGGAACGCCAGCGCCTGCGCCGCCGCCTGCCAGTCGCTCTCGCCCACCGCCGCCTCCGTCTCGCTCTTGTCAAAGGGCCCGAAGCTGGTCGCCCGCACGCTCGCCGGCGCCAGCAGCCCGTCGTCGGCCGAGGCCGAGGCGGAGACCTCGGCCTCGCCTTCGCTCGTCGCCCACTCCGCCGGCACCTCCACCTCGCGCAGCACCTCCGCCAGGGCCTCACTGCTGCCCGCCGCCACCCCCGCCACCCGCAGCACCGCCTGCTCGAGCAGCTTCTTCTCGTCGTTTTCCGCTCCGCCGCCGCCTTCCAGCACAAACAGCTGCAGCGCCAGCGCCCGCATCGTCTTGCGCACGCCCGCCGGCACCCGCCGCTCCACCTCGGCCGCCGTCCCACCGCCGCCACCGCCACCGCCGTCACCGCCGAGCCGCAGCAGCAGCGCCGAGCCCGCCCGCGCCCCCGCCAGCACGTCCACGCGACCCAGGATCTTTTCCTCCGCCACCACCGTCACGTCTGCCCCCTCTTCGGTCGCAAACGGCGCCGCCGCCACCGCCGCCGCCGCCGCCGCCGGGCCGCTGCGGATGTCGCTGCGCACGATCCCGCCCAGCACCGTGTTGTCGTACTCGGCGTACGCCGCCACGCTGCGCCCGGCCTGCTGCGCCAGCACGCTGGCCACCGCCGCCGCCGCGCCCGCCGTCGCCGCATCGTCTGCGTCCCAGAACGTGTACCGGGTCACGCCGGCGGCGACACGGTCGTGCACTTCTGTTGAAGGCGCCCCTGACGGCACCTCTGACGGCACCTCCGACAGCCCCTCCGACAGCCCCCCCACCACATCGCCAAAGAACGCCGCCGTCAGCCGCGTCGCCGCCGTGTACTGAATGTCCGTCACCGCCGGCGTCGCCGGCCAGCGCCCCGAAAACGACACCGCCGCCAGCACGTCGCCGTACAGCGCCGACGCGCCGCCGCTGCCGCCCGCCGCCGCCACCTGCCCCAGCACGCCCACGCGCCGCACCGTCGCCGGCAGCACGCCCACAAACGCCTCCTCCACAAACGGCCGGTACAGCCGCACGTGCACCGCGCCCACGCGCCGGCCCTGCGCCGCCAGCCGCGCCACCGTCTGCGCCGCCAGCTGCGCCTCGGCGCTGCCAAACACCACCAGCACCGCCTCCGCCTCGCCGTGCCCGTGGTACTCAAACGGCGCGTACGCCGTGCCCAGCTCGCCGTTCAGCGCCGCCAGCAGCTCCACCACCTTGCCCGCCGCGTCCAGCCGCCGGCTCAGCCCCGCCGCCCGCCCCGCCAGCGCCCCGTGCACCTGCCCGACCTGCCCCGCGCTCAGCGCGTCCCGCACCGCCACCGCCGCCCGCCCGCCCCGCACCCCGTCGTACACGTGCAGCATCGGCAGCACCCGCGCCGCCGCCGTCGCCAGCAGCGCCATGTGCTGCGCCTCCGCCGCCGTCGCGCTCGCCACCAGCCCCAGCCCCAGCTCCTCGGCCGTCTCCAGCGCCGTCACGTAGTCGCTCACCAGCCCGCTGCCGCCGCTGCCGCCTGCCTCGTAGTCCAGCGCCGCCACGTGTCCCACAAACGGGCTCGCCACCCCGTACAGCAGCGACAGCTGTTCCAGCCCGCCCCGCAGCTCCCGCAGGCTGCCCGTCACCGCCAACAGCGTCTGCGGCACCTGCCGCCGGCCCACGTCAAAGTCCGCCGAGAACACGTACCCCAGCGCCAGCGCCCCCGCCCCCGCCCGCGTCTGCAGCGGCACCACCGCCGTCGTCGTCCCGTGCACGTTGCCCTCCTGCTGCTGCTGCCACCCGCGCACCGCCGCGTCCAGCTCAAACGCCGCGCCCGAAAAACTGAAAATCTTGTCCGACACCGTGTACGCCACCTGCTGCACCAGCAGCTGCGCCGTCGCGTACGTCGGCCCTGAAATCTCTGACAGAGGCGTCGACGAAAGCTTGCTCAGGTCCAGCACGGGTCCCGCCTCCGCCACCGCTGTCGGCACCGCCGCCGCCGGGCTGCCCGTCGCTTCTTCGTGTTTCAGCTGCATAGCGAGGGCGTGTGTGAAAGAAGAAACGGAAAAATCAATAAAAAAGCGAGCAATCGGAGCGTGACTCGCAAAAGTTGTGCAGGAAAGAGAGAATCAAAAAAGAACAAGAACCCCGGCTGTCAAAAAACAAGAAACCCGGCTTCAAAAAAATCCATTCCTCTAGCCGCCGCCGCCGCCGCCGACTGCCGTTAGCTGAAGGCGAACAAAAATTGCGATGCGGTCGTTGCGATCACGCAATCGCGCTAGGCTGAGGCTGGCTAGCGCCCGGCTCGGCTTTCGGAGTCACGTGGCGCCGGGAAGGAGAGCAAGCCGAGTACAAAGACGTCATTTTCCACGGTGATTCCCTGTACACCAGACAGACGGATACCTGCAGACCTGGTAACTCCTGCCCTGACACCTGCAGGCCACCTGCTGCTCAGGCGCCCGCCTGCTTCTTCTTCCGCCGCAGCGCGTGCATGTCGGGCGGCTTCTCGACGCCGAGGCGCCGCAGCAGCACGTCCACGTCCGTCTCGAGCTCCTTCTCCCAGTAGACATTGATGATCGGGCGCGCGCGGCGCGCGCTGCGCAGCGCCCACGGCAGAAACACGCCAAAGAAGCGCTGCCGCTCGGCCGGCTTGAGCCGCGCCACCGCCACCAGGCTCAGCGCCGCCATCGGCAGGCCCGTGTTGACAAACTCAAACGCCTTGAGCGCGATCTCGCCCTCGACAAACTGCGGCGGCAGCCCCAGGATGGCGTGGTAAAAGTCGTGGCACTCGCGGTACCGCTGGATCACGTACGCACACTCTGCGTCGTCCACAAACCGCACCGCGTCCCGCACGTCCGGCGACATGTGGTACCGCTGCCGGAACTGCCCGTACGTGTGGCCCACCGTGCCCGCCGGCAGCGCCAGCAGCTCCGCCAGCGGCATCGTCTGCGAGTTGATCCGCGGCCGCTCCCGCAGCATCTGCCGCCCGTGAGCGTCGCCCAGCATCGTGTCCCGCAGCCGCTGCGCCACCGGGCCCGCCGACACCTCGCCCAGCGTCGCGATCAGGTCTGCGCTCGGTTAGCCAGGCACGACACCCACGACACCCACGCATCCACGCTCACAACCATCTCGCGCCTCTGCATACCCGCCCGCCGTGGATTGAAAAACGCCCCAAAGGCCGACCCCAGCGTCAGCGCCGCCTTCTCGCCCATGGTCAGCGGAACGTGGCCCTCGTAGTTGGGCGCCGGCCGGTTCAGCACCGAAAACGCCCGCACCGGCATCGCCGCCGCCGCCGCCGCCGCTTGCCGCCGGAGCATGAGCCGTGTCACTAGCATTGTCGGTTGTGTCGCTGCCAGCGGAAAAAAAGGGCAAAACGAAAGCTGTGGCCTGATTTTGTGGAGTTCGTCCAATCAGAGGCGCTAGCGCGTTTTCGGCTTAGTCATCCTGCCGCCGCACCCGCGGCCCCCTCCAAGAGATGCCTGAAGCAAATCCCTGGAACATGTATCCTACGGAGCTACACCGTTTTGGATACAGCTTGGTTGCCCTTTTGGGAGAGGAAAAAGGAAAAAAGGAAAAAAGAAAGGAGAATGAAGAATGGAATACTACCCGCTACAGCCACCCACTAGTCTGAAACCCGGCCACGCCGTAAGACATCCACCAGTTCCGCATGAAAGCGACAAATAACAGTTTGCTGCGGTGTGATCTGCTCTTGCGCCGAGCTCGTAAATTCAGACACAGCTCGAACGGGCAGCAGCTACGGAGCACGGGGCACATGCTAGCGTGCTGGTCGCCCGACATGAATATCCCGTATGATAAAGGATCCACTGGGCTGCATATTCAGCCACGCTACGCTCGTCCCGGCTCAAAACGCCTAGGCATGGGGGGGGGGGGGGGCTTGGGCAGGGGTAGACTTGGTACTGGGAGACGGCTGATGGCCGGAGGGTGTGTGAGGGCAAGGACTGGTCTCCACCAGCTGTGCCGTACGCTGATATCCAGTCGTTGCCTTTTGCAGTAGGATACAAGACTTACATGATAGATTAGGATACAAGCACATGGATTCGGAGTATAAGTAGGCAGAAAATGACCGTTTGAAAATGCCCAATGCAGACCACACCAGCACCACTGAAGCAGCAGCCAGAGCACAAAATGTTCCAAGAACTTCCGTCCACGGTCATCATCATTGGCAGCGGCTTTGGCGGGCTGGCCATGGCCTGCCAGCTGAAGCGACTATACGACCTGGACGACTATGTCATCTACGACCGCCACGCAGAGATTGGAGGCACCTGGGTGGCAAACACTTGTGCGTATACCGCAGACCCTTTGTTTTGTTTTTCTCTCTCTTCTTTCTCTCTCTCTCTCTCTAAACGGCTCAGACCCAGGAAGTGCCGTGGACATCCCGGCCATCTGCTACAGCCTGTCCTTTGCGCCGAACCCCGACTTTACAGAGCTGTTCCCTCGCCAGCCCGAGATTCTCGGCTACATCCGCAACGTGGTCGACCACTACGACGTCAAGCGGCACTTTGTGGGCCACACCGAGTGGAAGGGCGCCCGCTGGCAGGAACAGCAAAAGACCTGGCTGGTCTCGCTGCAGGACCGCCAGACGGGCGCGCTCTTCACGCGCGAATGCCGCATCCTCGTCTCCGCCGTCGGCGGCCTGGTCAACCCCAACAGGCCCAGCATTCCCGGCCTGGACACCTTTGGCGGCACCGTCATGCACACGGCCACGTGGAGGCACGACGTGGACCTGTCGGGCAAAGCCGTGGCCGTGATTGGAAACGGGGGTAAGATACGCTGTGCTGGCAGACCCATGCATCCGATATGGAGACAGACAGCCACGCTGACAGAGCCAGCTTCGGCGGCACAGCTGATTCCCGCTCTTGCGGGCAAGCCGAGGGCCATTACGCAGTTTATGCGGGTAAGTGTAGATGCACGGGCTGTTTAAATGTTTCACATGCCTTTGGGGGGATGAGAAAAAAACGAAGAAAAAAAAAGAGAAACAAGGAAAAAGAAAAAGAAACAAGGAAAAAGAAAAAGAAACAAGGAAAGAAACAAAAAAGAAAGCTATATCTGACGATCCCATAATCGCTCTAGACTCCACAGTACCTCGTCCCCAGCCGCAACTACTCCATCTCGCCGGCCTGGCGAGAGACGTTCCGGCGGCTGCCCTGGCTGCTCTTTCTTCTCCGGGCCGTCCTGTTTCTCTACCTGGAGCTGACCCTCTTCGCCTTCCGCACCACCCGCAGCGGACAGGAGAAGCGCCAGCGTGCGGCCAAGGAGTGTCTCGACCACGTCAGGGAAACCGCTCCAGGTGAGCCGAGAGCCGCCGTCGCAACGCGCCCTATCCACTTGCTCTGGTGCCTAACGTGTCTCACACCAGAAAAATACTGGGCTATGCTGACTCCGAGCTACGAGTTTGGCTGCAAAGTGAGTCTGGTGGAGGAGGGCCGTGCAAAGCCAGCCACCCGACTGTGAATCACAGGCACTGACAACAGTCTCAGAGGAGGATATTCGACCAGTCATATACGACGGCCCTCCGGCGAGCAGACGTCCGCCTGGTCAACGACCGCATTGCCCAGATTGGCCCCCAGGCCGTCACCACCACGGCCGGAGAGACCATCCCGGCAGACGTTATCGTAAGAGACCCCCCCTGACTGACGACCAGACAGGCCCAGGCCCGGCCAGAGCGAGGCGCTAATCTTTTCTCGCTTCCCTTGCCGCCAGGTTCTGGCCACCGGCTTTGCCCTGACGCACTACGACGTCGAGCTTCGGGGGCGCCACAACGTCACCCGCGAGGCGCACTGGGCCGAGCTCGGGTCCAAGTCGACCTTTAAGTCGGTCGCCATGCACGGCTTCCCAAACTTCTTTTATGTTCTGGGCCCCAATTCGGGCCGCCTGCACACGTCGACGCTGTACTCGATTGAGAGGTTGGCTTTGCTGTTTTTCCTGTTTTCCTGTTTTCCTGTTTTCCTGTTTTTCCTGTTTACCTGTTTTTCCTGTTTACCTGTTCTCGCTCAATGGGCTGACACCCGACACAGCCACGTCGCCCTGATCAGTTCGGTCATCCGGCCCATCCTGGCCGGGCGCGCCGCCTGCGTGGACGTCAAGGCCCAGAGGGAGCAGCAGTACACAGAGGAGCTGCATGCGGCCCTCGAAAAGACCGTCCACAACGACAGCTGCTCTAGCGTATGTCAGCCGGTGGTGGCAGGAGTGGCATGATTGGCCCGAATGCGACGGACGCACACAAACAAGCTGACCGGTCTGTTCTAGTTTCTCATCGACAAGCAGACGGGGAAAAACTGGTTTGTCTATCCCTGGGATTCGCTGCGCATGTGGCTCGACTCGCGCTGGAATCGCGCCAATGACTGGGAGTACTGCTAGGCCCCGCCAAGGCTCAACGGCCCAAAAGGGAAGGCTCGCAGCACGTTGCACATGCGCTGGGGCAGCTGGAGAGAGGAGCCGGCCCCGTCGGCGTCGGGCCCACCCGGATCCACCCGGATCCACCCGGGCCCACTAAATTGGGGGGGGGCTTGTAATGAGCTAAATTCGGGCGCTTTGAGACAAATGCCGGCGTCCCTGCAAGGCGTTCTTCCGTCGCTGGATACTGGATACGGCCACGCCGAGAGCTTTCCTCTACGCAGATGCAAAGTCTGCAGATAAAAAGAGGTAGCTTTGTAGCAGATTCAGTTTCTGTAGCTCGTCTAGTTTTCTGATAACCCTTACTTGCACTTTTTATCCCTCTGCTCCATCACAGGCAGCAGCCATGGCTCTCCCGGGTCGTTTTCTACGCCACGAGATTGGGCTTCTCGTGCTGTGCCTGCTCGTCCGGTCCCCGCTCTGCACCTGGCGCAACGTCCTTGCCGGCGTGCTGCTCGGCGTCCCGGCAGCGCTGACTGCCCTTGTGTGCGGGCTCCTCGTGCGCGCGCTGGTGCTGCCGCGCAAGATCAGCTACCGCCCCGACAGCAGCGAAGCCGTGATCGGGCGGCCGATGCTCTTTGGCGCGCTGGTCAGCCATGTGCGGATGCTGCCGGTGCGCGTTCAGTACACCAACCAGGTGCTCTACCTCGGCCTGCCCGTCGGCCTCCGAGGCCGCATCGGCGGGGTGGCTTCGCTCGACGAGCCGCTGCCGGCCGGCTATCCGGCCTCGCCCTCGTCCTTTCCGACCTGGGAGCGCGCGCGCTCCTGGCTGGGCACGTGGTTCTCGTGGGACCCCATTCCCTATCTCCAACGGGGCGACTACCAGCTCAGCTGCCGGGAGAAGCTGGACGCGTTTCTGGCCGAGCAGGTAGGCAGCCCAGGCAGCCCAGGCAGGATCATTACCAGGCCCGTTGTCTCCTCTCTCTAACATGACAGAACCAAGACCCGGCCGACTGGCCGTACGCGTACCTGATCAGCGTGCCCAGGTTTCTGGGCTACGGCCGTGACATTACGAGCTGGTGGTACCTCTATACGCCGGCGCGGGAGCTGGGGGCCATGATCTTTGAGATCCACAACTCGTACAACGAGTGCCGCAGCATGTTTATTCCTCTGCAGAGCGACGGCAAGCCCGCTCCCGGTGCGGGGTCGCATGCCGCCGCCGAGCTGCTGCGCGGAGAGGGCAAGACGGGCCCGGACGGGCCCGTCCGGCACCTCGCCTCCGCCTGGACGGGCCGCTTCCACAAGGGCACGTTCCGGAAGCGCATCTTTGCCTCGCCGTTTGAAAAGGTGGACGACGACCGCGTCAACGTGCGCTACACGGACCCCCTGCAGCCCAGCTCCTGGACCGCCGGCACGTCGCTGTCCAACACGACCACCACCGGCCCGGGCGGCGAGACCCGCCTGATCGCCCGCGTGTCCTGTGCGCAGCCGCCGCTCGACCCGACGCAGGCCCCGTGGTGGCAGCTGGCCGCGTTCCTGTGCTACTGGACCGCCACCAACATGGTCCTCGGCTTCACCGTTGTGCGCGTCGCCCTCAAGTTCCAGCTCCGGGGCCTGATGCGGATCATGTCCCAGCCCGTCCTCCGCCCGGACACCATGTCTCGCTACCCCAACAGCGCCGAAATGTGCGTCTGTCGTCTCTTGTCTCTTGTCTCTTGTCTCTTGTCTCTTCTTTCTGCGTCTGTCGTCTCTTGTCTGCCGCTGACCCCCTAGACACCTGGAGCACTTCTTCCGCAAGTACCTCGAGAGCTGCGTGGCGGCCTACCCCGGGGCCGTCGAGGTCGCCTACACCCCGCCGCGGTCCATGTCCGGCGAGACGGTCCGCATGCGGTCCCCTGCGTGTCAGCGCGCAGACGGCGCGGCAGAGCGCCTGGCGTTTGCGCCTCTGGAGCCCGGATTCTACGCCCGCATGGCCTGCTGCCCGGACGCGTGGACCGGCCTGTCGGCGGAGCTCGGGGCCAGCGGCGACGAGGCTGACCAGGACACGAGGCCGCTGTCCACGTCCAATGTGCCTCTGCTGGGCAAGCTGGTGGCAGGCAAGGCCACGGAGCCCGTCGTCCCCGGCCGCGCCGCCCACCGGCCGGCGTCGCTGCTGCAGGCGCTGCTCTACGCGTGGCGCGGCGTGGGCTTCCTGGACGCGTTCGTGCTGGCCACCGAGTCGCAGCCGGAAGCCCGGGCGCTGTACTTCTCGTCGGCCGAAAGAAGCTGGGCTGCCAACAAGTTCTTTATCGGCGTCTTGGCCTTTTTGCGCATCTTTGTGGCCGTCGCCGTCGCGGGGGGGCGCTTGGCCTCGTTGATCGCGGCCGAGCGCGTCGCAGCCGCGGTTTTTGACGGCGGATTTGTTCAGACGGCAGCCGCGGCTTTTGACGGCAAACTTTTCCAGACGGCAGCGTGCGGCGCAGTGTACTTGGCCATGGTCAAAACACTGGGCGCCGTGCTGGGTATTTAGGCATGGGGAAGGGGGGGGGGGGGGGGGTTGAGTGCGTGGTCACGAATGAAGGACTATAATGATGGGAATTAGAGATTATAGTTTAGACTAGTCTCATCTATGCTCGACCTTTTTTTCAACGACATGGCACCCTCGCGCTACCAAATCTGGACGAAGCTGTAAAACTTTCGCCAGCGGGGCATCTTGAGGTAGGCGTCCAGCTCAAAGATCTCGTCGTCGGACAGCGGGCGGCGGCCGGTCTGCAGGTCGGCCGTCTTGGGGTCCCGCATCTTGGTGCGGAAGATGATCTTGTAGGCGATGCCGCAGCCAAAGATGAGCACGGTGCCAAACATGTACTGGAAGAAGTAGTATGCGGTCGGTTTGGTGGCGCCCTGAGGGTTAGCGAAGGGAGGGAGAGAGAGAGGGGAGGGAGAGAGAGAGTGGGGGGGGAGGGAGAGGGTGTGTGTGTGTATGAGAAGACGCACAATCGGATACAGAGCCAGGTAAAAGGAGCAGCCCATAAAGAGGGTGCAGCAGGCGAGCAGCCAGAGCGGCGGCAGGGGCCAGAGGGCGCACTTCCAGGCGTGGGCCTGGAGGAAGAGCGGGTCGTCTTGGGCCTTGAGGGCGGCGCGGAAGCGGAAGGAGGTGAGGGCGACAAAGACCCAGACCATGAAGTAGCCGGTGCTGGCGATCTGGGAGAGCCAGCTGAAGACGGTGGTGCCGCCGGCGCAGAGGTTGATGTAGGCCATCAGGACGGTCATGGCGGTGGTGACGAGGAGGGAGGGCACGGGGCGGCCCTTGGCGTCGACGCGGGCGAGGAGGCGGGGGACGAGGCCCTGGCGGGCCATGGAGCGCAGGATGCGCGAGGCAATGTAGAAGCTCTCGACGGCGATGGAGGCGACGGCGACCATGATGACGGCGTTGAGAAAGTCGGGCAGGCCGGCGATGCCGGCCTGCTTGATGGCAATGACAAAGGGCGAGGCGGTGACGCCCTTGTTGCCAAAGAGGCCGGGGTTGAGGGGCGAGACCAGCAGGCCGATGAAGAGCATGGAGACGAGGTAGATGACGGTGACGCGGATGGGGATGAGAAAGGCGGCGTGGCCGACGGAGTAGCGCGGGTTCTTGGTCTCGCCGGCCAGGAAGCCGGTAAAGGTGTTGTCGCCAATGGCGAGCACGGCAAGCAGGGCGCTCTGGGAGAAGCCCTTGAACTCGTTGCGGAAGGCCAGGCCCGAGGTCCAGAAGGATGGGTCGGCGCGGCGGCCGTGGGGCCCGGCGCCGAGCACGAGGGCAAAGGCGGTGATGAGGAAGATGACGAGCGCGACAAACTTGAGGATCGCGGCCGCGTACTCGAACCAGCCAAAGGCCGAGTTGGGCAGCACAAAGAGGATGCCCAGCAGGACGAGGAAGATGGTGACTGGGGGGTGAGTACGTCGTTGTCTTTTGTCTTGTTGAGCGGAAGGGGGGCGGCATCGTCACTTGAGCGGAAGGGGCGCAGACTCACTCCAGACAGCCTCGGGCACGCTGCCCTGGGCCCAGTAGTTGACGACGGTGGTGAAGAAGACGGCCTCGGAGGCGATGATGGCGGTCCAGCCCATCCACATGGAGAAGCCGGCGGCAAAGGAAAAGGCCGGGTCGACGAAGCGGTCGGCGTAGTCGATAAAGTTGCCGGACACGGGCAGGGCAATGGTCATCTCGCCGAGGGTCTGGTGCAGGGCCCAGACGCAGGAGCAGACGACGGCGAAGCCGAGCAGCAGGTTGGCCGGGCCGCCCTTCATCAGGTTCTTGCCGGACGAGATGAAGAGGCCGGCGCCGATCTGGCCGCCGAGGGAGATGACCTGGTTGTTAGGGGGGGGGAGGAGTGGGGGGGGGAGGAGGGGGGGGGGGAGAGGAGGAGAGGAGAGGAGAGGCGAGGAGAGAGGGGGAGAGAC